>PVKZ01000866.1:218101-573518 GCA_004027375.1 Macroglossus sobrinus | reverse complement strand
AACTGACTAAGAGTCACCCCACCCAACAATTGGCCAATCAGAGATCTATAAGTCCCACCTGCCAAGTTCGAAGCTTAACCAATCTCCTTAAAGGTTAAAATAAACTCACCAAACCTGTAACACCACTGCTGTACTCACCTGCTTACAGTTTTACCCTTTAAAAACGCTTTGAAATTATAAGTCGGGGACGACACTTCCATTGCTGCGTCAGTGTATTGGTGTTTGGCCTGGGCTCAAGCCTACAAATAAACTCCCTCTTGTTCTTACATCGGTGTTGGCTCCTTGATGCGCGTGGAAACTCGAAGTCAGGTATAACAATGATGACAGGCTAACTACACTAACTGGTAACAATGCTAACTCTAATAACCATACTAATAATGCTAACTAAAAACATTATAATGAAAATGTTATAATAAAAACATTATAACTAAAAACAAAATAATGAAAAAAATGAAGAAATAAAAATGTGAGAAAATTAAAAGAATGGAGGAAAAAGAGCAAAAGAGAAATGAAAAAAAAGAAAAAAACAAGGAAAAAAATGGAGGGGAAAAAAGCAAATAAAAATATGAAAAAGGGAAATAGTAACCAAAAAGAAATGAGAAAAAAAGAGAACAAGAGTAAAGAGTCAGCTTCCAGGGCTATAAGGACAAAAACCTCAGCCCAAGCAGGACTGTAGTATATAGTTTTTTGTAATTTCATCACAGTGATGCTTTATGAGGTCAGAGCAAGAAATGAACCAATCACAACCGAGGAGAAACCACAGTAGTTTCCTCACTTTTTGGTCTCAATGCCCTTTTACTCTGGAAGAGAAAAAAAAAAAGGATCTGAAAGAGCTTTTTGTTTATGTGAGATATTAAAGATTGATATTTACTATACTGTAAATAAAAATCTGTATGATGTTTAAAAAAAAAAAGATGTATACTAGAATGTTCTTCCAGGGGTAGAGAGGGTGGAGTGGTGGATAGTGCTGTATTTCAAAAAGTCCTTAAAAGGTATGGTATGTTTCCAGTCCCTCAGCGAAGAAATGGTGCTGTCCTTTGAGAATCATTGCTCTGGTTTATAAAAAATTAACTTTTTATGTATAATGTTCATTAAAAGTAATCTACAAGCAATTGTTTTTAAAACCCATCTTTTGTTTAGTAATACAATGGGTGTGTGTTTTGGATACCTTAAGGTTTTGTTTGTTTGTTTTAAATAAATGAAACCTTGCTAAAAATGCATATGCTTACAAAAGTGGTTACTTCATATGCATAAAATTGGCTGGGTACTTACTAGGGAGTCAGACTGAAATAATAATAAAGACACAAAGTCTAAGAATTTTCACCGTTGATTCAATTCAGTTAATTCTTTGCACAATTTGTTTCATATCTTACAGAAGTGTTGCTTATTTTTTATAATTGGTAAGTTACCATATGTCAAAATATGTTCTTTAGAACAGATTTTTGTCAAGTTTTATATCAGTTTAATATCATATACTTGAAACATTCAAGAATTGTGAATATTTATTGAGTTACTGGAACTGACCTCAGTTTTCTTAAAAGGATATTTTTTTCTTTAACTGACTAATCCACTGTAATTAACCTCCAGACATAGCCGAAACTTTTGAAAACTAAACCATTAAACTCTTCAGACTATATCTCTCATTTTTTTTTTAACAGCATAGAAAGTGGAGTTAAAGAAATATGTTGGGATTATTATAGTTCAGTGTGTTCAGATAATATATTTGTGCCATATTTTTTTCAAATGTGCTTTTGTTCTTTTGTAATTTTTATTTTTCAGATGTGGCATTCAATAATATTTTATATTAGTTTCAGTTTTACAGCATAGTGGCTAGAAATTTACATAATTTATGACATGATCCCACTGTTAGCCTAGTATCCACCTGATGCTATATATTGTTGTTACCATATTACTGACTATATTTCCTGTTCTGTACTTTACATCCCCATGTCTATTTTATAAATACCAATATGTGCTGCTTCATCCCTTCACTTTTTTCACCCACACCCCCAATACCCCTACCATCTGGCCATCATCAGTTTGTTCTCTGTATCAATGAGTCTATTTTGTTTGTTCATTTATTTTGTTCTTTAGAATCCACTTTTAGGACTTATAGAATGATGCTCTGTCATAATCTAAAGCTGGCTACTGGGTGTATTGGTTATGGAGCCTTTTGGGTGGGCCTCCTGGGAAGGCCAAGGCCAGCCATTGACTATGACTGTCTCAGGGCCACCTGGTAGAAGTTATAGAGCAATCTGCAGTTGGTTACTGACTATACTAGACCTGGAGGTGAGTGGGAAAAGCCACGGTATGAACTGAGGGCAGTTGCCACTAGTACCAAGTCTGGGCCAGTTCAGCAAAAGGCCCAAGACACCCTTAATGCTTTCAGCCACCTGCTGGCTGCCTATAAGAATCAGCTACTGAAGGAACCTCAGGTAGCATGTGAGTTGCATGAAGTAGGGTCTTAGGGAGTCTCCAGAGTAGAGCGAGTAATGTTTACCAGGTTAATGTACTTTCAGATTTGGTACCAGTGCTGAGCCTAAGGCCTCTCAGTAGTAGGCTCAGGGCACACCAAGGCCAGCCACTGCCCACCTGGGACCAGTGGATCCCCAAATATTGTCCTAGAAAGATTGCAGCATGGGTCAATACTGACTGCCCCCCACCAAAAGAGCTTCAGGTGGTACACAAGCTGCATGGAGCAGAGTCCCAGGGAGTCATTGGAGTGGAGCAAGTCTCACCAGGCCAGTGCATTTTCAAATTTAGACATGTGGGGGATGGGGCACTCAACACAGGAAAGATGGAAGCCATCCCTTCAGTCCTCTCCCTGAAGCCACATAACTTGGTATTTCCCTATAAGTCTCTGGCACCTCCCTACCTATCCTCTCTCCAGTGGATCCCAAGGTGACTGCCTGACAGGGATTGAGTCTGTGTGGAGCCCTTTAAGAGGATGCCAGGGTTTTGGGCAGACTTTTGTCTCACCAAGACCCATGGATTCCTTGATGATTTTTACATCCAGTTTTTGTGGGGGACTCCCCATTTTGGCACTGATTATCCAGGATTGGGGAGCCCGGCGTGGGGCTAGGGCCTCTGCCTCCTCAAGAGAGATCTCTGCAGCTGATATATCCCTCCTGACTTTCAACCACCACACATGGGTACAGGGCCAGCATGTTTCTCACCTCTGCCCCTCCTACCAGTCTTGATGCGGCTTCTTTGTATCCTTAGTTATAGGACTTCTGTTCAACTAGTCTTCAGAGGGTATTCCAGATTAAATGTTCTATAATTGCCACTCCGTTTACTTCCCTCTGCTGCAGACATAGCGTCATCTTTCTGACATGCTAAAAATTTTTTTAAATTATGAGCAAATGTTCTATTATGTGTAATATTTATCTACATTTATTAAAATTACTATTTGTTTTTTATATTCCATCAAAATAAAATTAGATTAATTAATTTTTGAATGTTCAATCAAACTCTCATTACTAGGATAAATACAACATAATTCTCATGTGCTATCTCTTTCATATTGCTAGATTTCTTTTGTTTCTGTTTTAAGATTTTTACATATATGTTCCTGAGAGAGACTGGTCAATGATTTTTTTCCTAGACTGTTCTTGTTATATTTTGCTGTCTACATTTTTTTGTTCTCATAGAATAAATTGGGAACTATCTAAATTATTTCTATTCTATGAGAGAGTTTGTGAAGTAGTAAAGTTATTATTTTATCATTTGTGCAATTCATTAGTGAAGCCAATTAGGCCTATTATTTTTTCCATGAGGTTTTTCAATATGAATTTAATTTTTAATAAGTATAGGATTATCCAGTTAGTCTATTTTTTTCTTGTGCCTTCTAAATTTTCTAATGTATTGGCATAATCTTACACATAATATCTTATGATATATATAATGTCTCTAAGTTCTGTAGTAATAATCTATTTTGTTGTTTCTATATTGGTTTTATATGTCTTTTTTCTTATATTCTTAATCAGTTTTACCAGCTATTTATCAATTTTATTAGTCTCTTCAAAGAACTAACTTTTGGATTTGTTAATACTCTTTATTGTATGTTTATTTTTTAATTTCAGTAATCTCTGCTTTTATCTTTATCACTTCCTTTCTATGCATTGGGTTTAATCTGTTGCTCTTTCACTTCTTCTTGAAGTGGATATTTAGGTCATTATTTTCAGCTTTTCTTTTTAACATATGCATTTAATGCTATGAAATTTCTTCTAATCTGTGCTTTAGCTGCATCCTACAAGTATTATCACATACACCTGTTTTTCACTTTTTTTTTCTTTAGTAATTGGTTTTTTACCATGGCTCTTCCTCCTTTATGGTCCCTGGATTCCAATGTGTCAGGCATTCTTTATCAGCAAGCTAAAAAACCTGCTAAATGTTTCAGCCATTGGCAGTTATATTGAAGGGAACAGTAAGGCCAACCAGAGGGCTTAAATCTCTGGTCTTTCCTCTTCTTCTGAACTGTGGGCCTACAATGCCTTGGTAGCTTACCAATACCTTCAAAAAAAAATTTTACATAATTTGAGCAATATATCTAAACGTTCTCATCTGGAATTGAGATTTTCCCAAAACTCTTTAAACACAATTTACATTAACTTTTGATTTACTGCTAAAATAATGATAGCAAGAGTCTGTATGCACATTGTTTGATGTGATAAAAACTAGTAGTTTCTGAAAAAAATATCCTAGTATTATCAAATAATGCACTATGGTTGAAAAACCACAAGATTTATGAAATACCATCTGAGAGAATTTGAATATAAAGCTCAACTTGAGATCCTTACAAAATTTAATAAACCATTTTGGACATTACATATAAATGCAGAAAAATACTACCTTCTTTACAACCTTGTTGAGAAGATTATAAGTCTTGTACAAATGGTAACAATTATTTTCCATTCTAGAAACATAAGGCAATCCATGAAATTTAGACACTCATACTACATATACAAAATCACTATTATTCACTTGAGTACATTAAATCACAAACATTTTTCCTTGAATTTTAGGAGAATGTAAAATTATTTGCCCCATCTTTGGAATACATTGTCGTCATCCTTACATCCTTTTTAAATGTAACACCTCCAATTCTGTTGAGATAATGAACTAAACATAAACCATTAGAATTTTTCAAAAAATAGCATATTCAAACTCATCTATCCTCAACCTAATTCCCCAGGAGTAATGAGTAAAACACTATAATTGTCCTTCCAAAATTTCCTACTTAAATTACTTACTGGTTTATTTAAAGTGATTAAAATGTGACTGTTCATATAATAATGTATACCATTGCCAAGAAGGCTTTGGATTTAAAGAAATAATATAATAATCCTGATGCACTTGATTATGTTGATTAGCATAGGTGCAGAAAATTTTTTTCTTCCCTTCTAGGTTCTTTGTCTGGCCTAATAATCAAATTGACATAAGACAGATTAACAGCAGAAAAACAAACAGAAGTTTAAACATGTATACCTCCACTATATATGGGAGAGATCCAGGAAAACGAAGTAACTCACACAAATGGCCAAAGATATCACCTTAAATACCATCTTCAGCTAAAGACAAAAAAAGATATTGGGGTGAAGAGTTAGTTTGTGGAGTTTACTAGAAAAAGCATATAAAAAAAAAAAAAGGTAAGCTTGTTATTTAGATTTAAGTCATTGCCTCCTGCACTGATACATTTCTAGAGCTTGAGACATCTGCTTCTTCTGGTACAATGAGAAGACACACTTACAAATGGACACCACTGTAAGTGTAGATTTCTCTTACAAAAGAGTAACTTATACTCAGTTTTCAGAACTTCTCCTATGTCTACAGTTTCATAAAAATAATGAGCTTAAAATAATCAATATTCCAAAAAGGCATATCTTGGGGTGACAAATTCTGCTTCCCTACACTAGCAATGGGAAAATTCTTCTAAAATAAAATAAAGATTATGAACAATTAATTAATCTAATATCTTGCAAGTTATGAAATCAACTCTAGGTAATTTATAAGCATGTCTCATTAAATATCATTAAGCAATTTACCTTTTTTACTGCTTTGCCACTAGCCACAATAGTTTGATTAAGCAGTAATTCAACCTGTTATTGCTATATAAATATATTTAACATTTATACATTTTAACGTGAATGATATATTACCTTTGTTTAATATATTTTCTGTCATCTCTTCTCCAATTAAAAAATATATATACTTTCCAAATGGCATTTTAGCTTTTAAAAAATAACTTTCATTTATGATTCATAATAAGCCACATGTGAATCTATATTTTGGACTTTAAAAGCTGCTTTATCACAGGGCATTTTACATCTTAAACATTCTTCAAATCAAGTGATTAGACCATTAACTTCAGCATTTCTGAGAACTGTTTGCTTTGTTTGGGAGTCTTAGCTAAATAATTTTTTTCTGTTTATGAAATGTTTTAGCAAATTTTTTCCACAGCAACTAAGAATATGTGAAGAACTTATAAATTCCCTGCCATTTTCTTTTTTGTGAATAGTTCTACTGTGATTCAAAAATCAAGAGAATGATCAGAAATATATGTGTGTGTTTGTGTATGTGTGTGTGTATATACACACACATATATATAATACACATACATATATACATACATACACATATATAAAATCATCTTAAACCCACATCTTCTTATACCACACTCCAAGTCTAACATCCATTTCATTTTCATAAGGTTGAATATGAACTCTACACATTAATCTATCACAATGTCTGCTGCAGGATTTCAAGTAGCATTGTCTCAATAAGGGGTATATATAGAATTGCAGTTCAAAGTAGTGTTTGGAATAAAAACTAAGTCTCTCTTATTACTAGTTATTATACAACTTTTCACTTTACTTGAGTTTTTCCTTTTGTACCAATTACTTTTGGTTTCCAGCTTTATCATTTTATTAGATTTCTTTGACTGTTATATTCTGAGGCTACTGTGATGTGAGGTCACCATAAGAAAACAAAGCTTTCATTCTAGCTGTTCTTGATTTTATCAAATATTTCCCCTTCTCCAATCTTACACTTTCTATAAAACTGAGTGTAATTATGTATTCTTATGTGTACTGTGTGATAAGGAATAAATAATAGGAAGGAAAAAAAAAGAACCCCAATTATTTGCAAGAGGAATTTTATCTCTAGAAGTGTGGTTGGCTCTTATAATTCTTAAAGTCTTAGTTTCCCTGCATCCTATCTTTAAAGCAAAATTTTTAATCATTTTCTACACTTAAATATTGAGGGAGTCCTCAAATAGGCCCTTTCTTGCCCTCTGAAACTTTACACTTATTACCTGCTTCCTGAGACTGGAACTCTCTTCTCTATTCAATCTGGTTGCCTTCCTTCCATCTGTATTTATCAACTTGAGCATTATTTCCTTCAAGATCTCTCCCCAAATTAAGTTAAATCTCCCAGTTATCAAAACCATAGCATCCAGTTCATCTCCTTTCAGCACTTTGCACTCTTCTAAATACTGATTTATTTATAATTACGTGTTTCACATGTGCTTCTCTGCTGAGTCTGTTTCCCTTACAGTGATTGCCCAAGTCTGCCATGGGCTTCCAGAGAGATGATCAATAATTGTTGTTGACCACGATGGTGTCTCAGCACCACTGGGCTTGGAGTGGTTTAATTCTCCTCCCCAAACTTTCATTAGTACTTTCTCAAGTCTTAGGGGATAAAAATAATAAATAAAAATCTTATGGAAAGTATTAACATATGAATCATTAAAAGAACATTATGATATTTAATGATCTATTACAAATAGTGTATGTGAAAACTCTCTACTGCTCTACAAATACAGATTCAAAAGAAATCTTCCTTCTTCCAACCGCAGATCAAGTTATCCCCCTTACGATTTCCTGCAAAGTGGTTCCATTCCTACAATCAGTCACTGATTTCTTACTTTCTTTGTTTTTTGCAATTATTAATTTCTCTCTTCTATAATTATTATTGTATACAGGTAAAATTGAAAGATTTTTTTTATTCATTTTATGACTTAAAAAAGTGGATCTTAAAGCACCTTTATAAAAAGATACCCAATACTTGAAGGGTATGAATTAACACACATTTTTTTCCACGCCTACAGCACCCCATCTTCCTACGTAGTCTCCCATCCAAGTACTAACCAGGCCCAGCCCTGCTTAGCTTCCGAGATCAGCTGGGATTGGGTGTGTTCAGAGAGCAATGACCATAGACAACACATTTCCTAAGAGTAAATTGGTGATTTTAAAATTCTCAAACCTTTTAAAAGTCTCATAATTTTAAATGCTTCATGAGAAATCATCACTGTATATACATATTGTGTCTATGATAATATTTATTGCAATAATATCTGTAACAGTACAAATTAGGAAAAAAACAACATCAGAATAATAATATTCATATGCACATTATCTGATTATGTAAAGAAAATGCTTATAATATAAGGTAATAAATGCAGTTTGAAAATTGCATATACAATATGGAACCAACTATATAAAATGATTAGTTAACAATAAAAACTAAAAAAAATTTTCTAAAGAACTATCAGGCAGAGCATGCACAGTTCTATCAGATCTTAATGTTTATAAATAGATGTATGAATTCAGTGTATTCAACTATGTTCCCAACATCTCATCGTTGCAGCGCTCATGTTGTAAAGAATTCTCTTTGCTCTGCTCTTGCAAGGTGAATATAGGATTGTTACTGAAGAGTTTCCTGTCAGGCAAGGCCTGCAGCATCCTCCTTCCTCCCACTTCCAGCTCATTTTTCATGTCTTTGACATTCTCAGTTCATCTTCATCTTCGTAGTATTTCATCTCTGCCCAAATACTTCTTTTACCATTTCTCAGGATTCTTAGATATAGTACAACAAATTTTACCTCTTTAAACTTTTTAACCTTTGATTAACTAAGTGAACACTGAAAATTTGAAGTACTCATCTGAGCTTCCTATGACTGCTATAACAAATTACTACCAATTTAGCAGCTTAAAACAACACAGATTTCTTATCCTACAGTTCAGGAGGTAAGAAGGTGAAAAATCAGTCTCTCTGGGTTTAACTAGTTCACAGGTTGTCAGCAAAGCTATGTCCCTCCTCAGGCTCTCAGGACAGATCCTTTCTTTTACCTTTTCCAGTTTCTAGAGGCTGCCTGCATTTTTTGGCTCTTGGACCTGCATCATTCTGACCCTTGCTTCCATCGATGCATATTGTCTCTCACTCTGACACTCCTGCCTCCATCTCTCCCTTGTAAAGATGCTTGTGATTACACTGGGCCCAGGATATCTCCCCAATTCAAGATTCCAAACTTTATCACATCGGCAAAATCTCTGTAGCATGCGATGTCACATATTTATAGGTTCCAGGAATTAGGATGTGGTTATTATTCTGCTTACTTATTATTCTGTTTGAAAACACCTAACAAAAATTAAATGCATTGAAGAAATTCTGTGCTTAAATTCAAAAAGTAATCACTCAGAATCTGATATAATTACTAATATCCAATTCACTAAGAGCAAGTCCTTTATAGAGGTGGATTGGCACACCCCTCTCCATATATTCATTGCTTAAGAGGAACACGTGAAAATTAAACCCAGCTAAATCCAGAAGAAACAATAATGCTCAGCAATTTACATTTATAGAATAAATATATTTGCCTCTAGGCCATTTATTTCTGTTTCTTCATACTCCACTTTCCAAATTTTTTACCAAGGGTATATTGCTACTTATTAATTAAGAAAGATGGTTAACAAATTATAGATATTAAGGAAACGTAGAAAAATATGAATGAACAAACTTTCCTTCAATAAGGACTTAGAGAATATCAACCTACCAACCTTTTAGGACCAATTCAGATGTGACCTCTAAGGAGGCTTCGTAAGGCCCTGACCACCAGCCTTCACTTTTGCCATCTATGGCTTTGAAGTTTAATGCCATTTGTTCCTATATTCCTCTAGCATTTAATTTAAACTCCTAAAGCACACTGCACGATCAGGTTGTATTCATACTGATATGATGTAATGAAGTCTTTCTATTGGAAGCTGTGCAAGAAAGAAAATGCATTTTATTTATTTCTATACCACTCAGCTCCCACCCTCATTTTGATTCTGCTTCAATGCTTTGATAGTTAATCATTAAATTGTGGATAATGAGGGTATGATATATTTACATATGTATACTATACAAAGCTTATATTCAGATGTGTGTTTTTAGAGTAAAATTATAAACTATGTAAACCAACATCCATTAAATGCAAGAATCTTGGAAGATTGTGACTGTACTGACACTTCTCTATTTAATGGTTTGTTTAGATCGTTACCCTTATTAAGGGACCTTAATTCATTAAAAGGGTACTTGTTTTTTTCTTTACAAATAGCCTTGGGACAAAATAGTAAACCAAAGCAATTTATCACCTTGCCAGGATAAAAAAAACATTACAAATGGCACAGTGAAGAAACTCTAATTAAACCTAATTGAGAGAAATTAACAGAGTCAAATTATCAAGTATTTTAGAAGAAATTGAGTCTTTTGATTTTAAATACAGAAGAAATCTTCAGCTAATTTCTGATAATGTGCTGCCAAATGATAGTCCTAGTGGGCTTATTTCACAAATAAATAAATAAATAAAATCACATTCTATTCAGCATACTATTTGTTAGGGTTCAAATTAAAGCTGGTAAAACACATGATGTTCTCTAGGCTCCAGGCTTTCTGATTTTTGTTTGTTAATATGTGCTGGTCTTTATTTCAGCTCTTGCTCTCAACCAAGGGACTTCCTCACTGTGGCCCTGAGATTGATCACACTGTGGTCCCTTCCTCTATCTTATCTTTGTCTCCTCATACTCCCCCTCATCTCCAGCCATCCCAGCCTCCACGCAGGGTGTTCCTGCAATGACGAGACCACCTATATTTCTTATGATGATGTGCACTGGCTACTGAGCCCTCACAGTGTGCTGGGAATACTTTAGATGCATTATCTTGTTGAATCTGTAGGATTAAATGTCTATTTAGCAGAAGAGGAAACTGAGACTCTTGGAAATTAATCATTTGACCAAGGTCAATGACAGAGCCAGGATATAAGTCCAGTTCTGTCTGGTTCTGAATCCCAGTCTCGGTCTCAGCCTCTTAGTGGTTCCTTTATCTCCAGAAGAAACCTGCTCTTCCTGTATCCAGTTAAAAACCTTAGGCTTTGCCTTTAAGCCTTCTTAAACTTTCTCAAGCAGTTAATTATTCTCCTCTTCGTTCTCACCCACATAACTAGAAAGACCTCCTGTTCTAGTGTAACCTGAAGCACATATGAACAGAGGTAACCAGGTGAAGAACACACTCTCTAAGGATGATGCTCATCTGATTGTCCTCATATTGAGTGCAAGAGTCAGAACAATGCAGCTGAGGCGGCTTTCCATGTCTAACACCTGCACCGGCAACCTTAACTTGGGGACTTATGAAAATAAAAATAGCCCTTTCTGAGTTAAGAATGGGTGTATGTTATTATTTATTAATGGGAGGAGGATGTTATACCATATAAAATCTATTGAATTTAAGAGTAATTATATAGCAGAAACAATAGAGGATATTTGGGGTTTGAGGTAAACTCAGTTTTTCCTCACGAAAGGATTAGTGAAATTGTACTGGACAGTAACAATAATAATGAACCTGGCTGTGTTCAATGTGTTTTACAAACAGTAACACCTCTGATGGTCACACCTCTGCATGAGCAGGGACTAATAGACCATGCTCTTTTCTGGAAGAATTACTTCCTGATTGGGGGCAGCCCATTTGTCAGAGCCACAGGCATGGTGTTATTTTCCTTGCAAATTATTAAGTTGAGGGTATTGCTTGCAACTATTCTACTCCCAATTTTGTGGGACCTGTAACAGAGATATAGTGAGTATCCCTCTTTCCCGATGATGGGCTTCTCAAGGACAAGGTCAGATTTGTATTTCCCTTTGACTCTACACAGTGTCTCTGATTGCAGTAAAAGCTGAGTAATATTTCTGAAGCGGCAAATGAATGAATGAATCAATGAGTGAGTGGAATTCTTATAAAGGTGAAGAGGTTTACATCCATGTGCCAGCTGAACCATCTGCTCTCTGAGTCACAGCAGGACATCCCCAAGTAATTTACTTTTAATAAGCTTTAAAAAGGTGGGATGGGCATTGCACCAAAATAGACAGAAAATTCTTATCAGTGCATCTGAAGCCTCATCCATTAAAAAATTTACTCCTACACATTTTTACCAAATAAAGATTAATTTAACTTAATAAAGCTCTTTTAAAAATATAAGTGTCCCTAGAAACGAGGTTATATTAGTGAAATACTAAAATAAATGCCAGACTAGGGGTTATCCGGGACCTGAAGACAGTGTTCGCATTAGGTAGAGAAATTTTACAATTGGAGGCAAGGATGAGGGAAGGTAGAATGACTTGAAGCGCCATGAGGTTTCCTAAGGGTGAACAGAGGGGAGGAACAAATATTGGAGATTGAAAATAAAGACAGAATCACAAAGGAAATGAAACATAAACACAAGAAATCTGTTGCTCTATGGGGAGGGCCACTCATTGACCACATGAAGCTGTGACCAAGATCAGTTTGTCCGGCTACTCACCTTGGCATCCCAGCACTGTCTTTTTGACTGGACTCCATTGTTTCTTCTTATAGTGGGCCTCCTTTAAGGTCCAGCCCAAGTTAGGAAATTAGGGGAAGAGAAGAAGAGCAGAAAAGATATAAATGTGGTCGTGCTTCCTCTTCTCCTCTCTCACACTGCTCCTCAGCACAGTGTGTTTCAGTAAGAGCTCAGAAGACAGGGCCTTGTCCTGATGCTCCAGGGTCAAGGCCAAGAAGCAGGGGAGTAACTGACCTGTGTGCACATAAGCACGTGTGTTATTGTAATTGTCTAACTTTTTACTGTGCCCCATAACATATTCATGCATATTTCAACTTAAAAAATGTTTTAAGTTACCCAACATCATATAAAAATATCTCAGGAAGAATATATGCCATATTTATCCTTTCTTGTCTCTTCCTTTTTGTTAGGACATCAAGTGATACATTTAGCTCAGTTTAAGAAGTCAATCAGTACTTTATATTTTGGTTATTTTCTTATATGAGATTCAATGAAAGGAAATCTACATTTATATCAGGAGAACTTTATAGACTTGAAAAGTTTATTACCTACTTTATTTGAACATCTTTTCAATCTTGTCCCCACTTAATATATTCAATAAAATTGTCCCCAGTGTTAAAAAAGAAAATGAGTCTGACCAGGCCAGATGTTGACAAATTTCACACCTGGCTCTGCACAAGGGTTCATTGTACAGGCAGAAAGGAGAGTTGAATGGATGGATGGATGAAGGATGGATGGATAAGATAGGCAGAAGTGTAAGCCAGTATTAGGTGCCTTCTTTTCACATCACCCACATCAGATGTTAGGGGCTCCTCTCCTCCACCATCCATAGGATTTTTCTGCCAAGTGAACAGCTAAGGCAGTGAATACATAGTAGTTTCTGTTTCAAAAAATACTAATAAAGGAAATGTCCATAATTCCAAAAAGGCTTTATGGAAAAAAAATGTTGTGAGAGTAAAATCATATTCACCTATAAAAACCCTATGTAAACTTTTATTTCAAAATAAAGGCAATGCAATTTATGTGTGTTTTTTACTTGACAATTTTGTTTCTCATATGAGCAGTACTGGGCCATCCACAATTGATTTCCTTTTGAAACCTTAAGGTTCTCCTTCCACCATGCTTTCATAGCAATTCTCATAAAGTTGTTGGTGTTGCGAATACAGACAATGTGCATCCTAGGAGGTAGTTTATCCAGAGTCCCATTCTCCATCCAGAAGTTCAATGCCTGTGTTTGATTTTAGGACTTTGAGTTATTGACAACTGCTTTCTAAGTCCTATAAATTTATCAATAGGAAAAATATTTTGAGAATTTAAGTTGGAAAAGAATTTGGAGTTAAGTATATGTTGGTCTTCTCTCTCAGGAAGAGCCTAGATCCCGGACTGTGATTGATTTTGAAGGCACCAAGCTGCTTCCCCTACTATACCTTCAACCCCTGAATAATTGGTTCAGTCTACATAAAAGTGATAACTTTTTTTTTTAAATCTCACAAGGTGTGTTTTCAAACTCTCACCGACAACTGAACTTTCAAGATGTCAAGTGAACTTTCCTACAGAAAAGTTACATATCATGTAAATTTGGGGACAGTCATATTAAGGAAGCTAACTAATTTCTTTTCTGCAGGTTTTCTCAAAGACTTTAATATGTAATGGGATCTTCCAAAAAAAAGGACGTCATGTGTGGGGTTTCTAAAATTTATTTTAGGTGAAGTCCCAGGCTCAGTATATTCTTTATTTAAAATCATGTTTTTAATAACACCAGGGAAGAAACTCTTTATTTTTTTTTCCTATTAAAGTAGGCCCCACATCTTATCAAGAACTGCCAATCAATGGAAAGTATTTTTTTTCTGATATTTCTTCATAGGAAATTAAAATCTATACATAATATTCACACTCTATGAACAAGACTCACTCTCACAAACAAGTAGATAGACTGAAACAGAAAAAATTTAATTTATGAAAGCTATAAACATGATCGCCATCAATAAATTTGCTTCTATTTATTTTCTTACTCTCTTTCCCACCCACTTTATCACACTAATGATCAGTACATAATAAGATAGTAAATAGAGCTTTTGACCAATGGTGCAGGGACAGAATTTAAGGTCCTGATGATGTGGGCCCTCTCTGAACTTGGTTCAGCCCAGGCTTTTCCTCATTTGGCCACTGCCAGTGAAGAACTGGGACTAACTCTCCATCATCCTTTCTGGCCCTGTGCCTGTCATTACTAATAGAAAAATAAGTGAAAGTATTCACAGAAATTAGCAACCTGAATAGCGATAGAGTATACACAAGGATGAACTGAGTAAGAGAATAAAGGGAAAGTCATCTATGAGGGTGAATTGAGGTTTAATGGGTGGGCATCCCTGCCTGATACCACTCTCACATGTGTTTCAAATATTCAAAAAAAAAAAAAAACCCTGTTCTGTGCCAAAGACATGATCTCAGTGACATTCCACATATTCCTTATTTGCAACATGCCTGTCACAACAAGCAGAATCCTACTCAGAATTTCCAAAGACAGGGTCATATCTTAGTAGTCAAAGTGTTCTAGATCTAAATCCTAATCTTGTACTTATCAACCATCAGAATTGTATTCTCTGAGAATCTGCACTTACATTTTCCTCTAAAATTTATTGTGAGCACGAAATAGATAGCATATATGATATTTCTAGCTCAGTGCCTAGCACATATCAGGTGCTGAGTAAATGCTATTTTATTTTCTCATATACTCCAGCACCTCTGAGATTTGCAACACCATAAGCACTACTAAAAACAAAGAATCAGAGGATTAGATTTTCCTTGAGCAGAACAGACTTGAATAGACTTGAAATGAGCATCCATGAATAGACTTGAAACACCTGGAACAGCCAAAGACATTCATAGGATTATAGAATATGGATGTGTACATTTAAGGAGGC
Organism: Macroglossus sobrinus; assembly: GCA_004027375.1. Lineage (NCBI taxonomy): Eukaryota > Metazoa > Chordata > Mammalia > Chiroptera > Pteropodidae > Macroglossus > Macroglossus sobrinus. The sequence goes on along the minus strand of PVKZ01000866.1, from coordinate 557,972 downwards.
AAAAGAAATGGCCAGCAGAATGAATTGGGAAAGGCTTAGAATATGCCAGTAGCCTTTTTGTAAAGTCTAAGTATAGATCTAAACCAGAAAAGGATTTGGTTAGGTGTCAAAGGTCAGGAAAAAGTATTCAAATCAGAATTAATAGTCATAATATAAAGGCCTAGTATTCTGTACAATGAAGTCTCACACTAATTTATTTTATTAAAATTCACTGACCTACTGCCATGTGTCTGCTTCGTGTTCTTTTAAAATGATACAGCATGTATCTGCATGGAGGGGTGGATGGATGGAAGAGCTAAGCCAGAAGATAAACAAGAGGGATACTGTCATTGTTGACCTTCTGATCCAGCAATGTCAATATAAAATACCACGCACTTCTAACTTGGCTTAGAAATTTCGGAACGTATACTGCTCAATACTTGCTATGTATATTATCTGTTTTAACTGATTCTTTTAAAGTAAACCAAGATTAAAATATGATCCAAGATTCAGCAAGTAGGGTATGAAAACTTTAAGAAACCATCCATTTGTAGAACTCATGGTCTACTCTCTGCATTTTTACTAAACCATTCCAGAACACAAATTCCAACACTATACTAACAATTAGCTACTTATGGTAAGGATTCAGTCAAGCCTAGCAATTCCATCATATTGAATATACTGCTATATTTTCTTATAATGGCAACAATTTACAACAGGGAACCTCTGCAGGAAGCTGCCATAATAATATAAAATCTAATTTGAGACCATAATATAACAGACATGTAACCCTGAACTCATGAGAAGGTGACATAGATTAACCCATATAGTGGGATTGAAACAATGCTCCAAGATCTACTTACTTTTTCTATATCTTCCTCTCACACTCTGAATGATATATGAAATTCAAATTTCATATGTCTGTTCCTATACTAAAGGGCTCTATTCCTCTAAAATTAGAAATCCACCTGGGTAATATTTTAAGACATCAGTTACTTATAATTTGATGTAAAATATCTGTGAGTGAGACACGGTAGGGCCATTAGACACTGCAGGAAATGTCAGGGTAATAGGTATGAATAAGTTAGGAAGCAAAAGAAGGTTTCCTGCTACTTCACGATTTTTATAAACTCAACCTTTTTTACAACCATTCTCAATTCCATTCAATTTGCGGACGAAACATAGTGAACTCTGAAGTGAATACCAAGAGATACAAAGCTAGCACATCAAGGACCTGGTATTGTACCAGGTATAGTAGGTACACCTAAAACTGACTTACATAATAGAGTCATGAACAAAGCAAGAACAAAAAGGTGATCGATTCTAATTGGGATACTTCAGAAAAGGATCAATGGAGGTTATGACACGAGAAATAATCTTTCTCCCATTTTCGCTATGTGGTTCTAAGTACAAGACCCGTGGAAAGGGTAGAAATAGAGACAGAACAGGAAATTTGTTTTTGAAACTGCTATAACCAAAGACTAGAGAAAGAAAGAGAAAGGGTCTGTTCAGTACAAACTCATGTAATACAACTCCTGTGGCCACCCAAACAACCTTCGAGAGGTAAAAGAATAAACAAATCACCATCTATTGATGCAGTGGTTAATAGAAAGAGACAAATAGCTGATACATTCTACAACATAAATAAACACCATAAATAATAGAAAGAGACAAATAGCTGATACATTCTACAACATAAATAAAGAGATTATGCTGAGCTAAAGACACTAATCTCAAATAGTTGCATACTGTATAATTCCATTTATGTAACATTCTCAAATAAACAAAACAACAAAAGGCTAAAAGAACTATAAGAAACGGCTGAGTGGTTGCCAAGGGATGGGTGGGGAGAGTTTGACTTCAAAATGTCAGCCTGAGAGAATTTGTTTGGATGATATAAAAGTAATTACACAAATGTCTCCATGTGTTAAAACTCAAAGAACTGCATGCATACAAAATAGTCAATTTTACAGTACATAATTTGTAAGAAAATTTAAATCACCCCAAAAAGATGCACAGGCAAAGGATAAGAGAGTGAGTAAAATGATATATGATTTAACTTCAATATAAGTATAGTTTAGGCCAGATTATGACAGACCACGGCAGGGGAACCACAAGGGGGACTAAATACTTACATGCTTCAGGCATTATTCATTTGTGCTCACGTGAATCTCCTTGGTGCAGATCAAGAAATCTGAACTTGGGAGAACTAAGTATCTTGCTAAGAAACATCTAGTTATTAAATAGCATAGCAAGAATTCTAACCCTCCTCTACATCTGTCTAAACCTGTGATCTCTGCAGTAAAATACTTAAAACTGGAAAAGTAATGCTTCTCATACATCACCAGTAGAATACAGACAGTATAGAGGTGGCTTGAGGTCTAGTATTTCTTATTCTTGGCTTGTTTGATTTTCAAGGTCATCCTTGAACTAAAGTCATATCTTATAATAAAAGCTATTGTATTTAGAAGAATACTTCAAAAGCCAGCTAGCTGACAAATTATTACAGACTTTAATGCAAAAGTATTTAAATGCAACTAGAAAATTAAGATATTGCTTTCATATTGGAAGAATTAGGGAATCAGAGGCACCTCGATTCAGCAATGGAGAAAGAGGTGATAGAAAGTTGTGTAGAAAAGTCCCTGCTGTTTTTCAATTTGCAATAAATATATATGGTGATTATAGGTTATAGGTGAGTCAGAAAAATAGTTTCTTGATGATATAGAAATGATCTTAATGTCTCAGACTTAAGTTTCAAAATTTGAATAACACCCTTTAAATCATTATCTGGAGGGGAAAATCAGTATAGACTTTTCTAAAATAAAAATGGCTTTTTGACTTTACCTAATTATACAAATCATACAAATTATAAAAATAATTAAGCAAAAAGTCAGATTTAGCTACTGATCCCTTCTGAAGTTAGAAACATGAAAATCTACCGATTAAAGGCACTAAAAGAACAATCTGATCTCTTTCCAATAACAGTTAAAACTTTCAGCTTATATTTTCAGATCCAAGTAATATCCTGCTGAGTCTTAATTCAAAATAGCATATGGCAGGTGGCTCTGGGGACCATGCAGAGAAAGACACCACTCCTGACAGTCATGCTAAATCAGCCTCTTTCAATGTCTCTGGCTCCAAATACTCAGACAAGCATTTCTCACGCCCCAAGAGAGCAATTTAATGAACATTTATATGTTCTTTTCATTACCTGAAATCTACTACACTATTTCTTATTTTTTTTCTCTTCTACAGCCTTAAGTTTTTCTAACTTAACTCATAAATGTAAGACAATGCTTTTGTGTTATTCCATAATGAACCTCATTTTCCTCTATATGCATCTCTCGATACATAAGTATGCAACATACTCTATCCAGGACACGGTGTAAGTTTATACATGAAACTTAAAGAAACTAGAATCTAAGTCACCTCAGCTTATTTTAGTAACTACAGAATTCCTTCTTGGGTACGATTGTTTACATCTGTGGCATTCTTGTTTACCTATTCTAGTTCACTAATATCTTACATTTTTGTTGTATTGACATTTCTTAACAGCTTTACTGAGGAATCATTTACATACCATAGGATTCACTCATGTTAAGTGTACTGCATTGGTATTTGTATTAGATTTCTATTGCTTCCATAACAAACTGCCACACATTTAGCAGCTTAAAAGAACACAAATATATTATCTGACAATTTATATAGCTCAAAAGTCTGGATCGCTTCAGCTGCGTCCTCTGCTTGGGGCTTCACAAGGCTGAAATCAAGGCATCTGCAGGGCTCTATTCATTGCTGGAGGCAAAAATCCGCTCACAAGCTCAAGTAGGTCATTGGCCAAATTTAGCACCTTGTGTTTGTAGGACTGAGGTTCCCATTTCCTGCTGTTAGCATTCCTTCTCACACTTTCCATGTGGCTCCTGCTCTGGATAGGTCCAGTTCCTCTCACCCTTTGAATCTTTTCTTTCTGTCTCATCTCTCTGATTGCAGTCAGAGAACATTCTCTGTTTTTAAGGGCTCATGTTATTAGGAATGGGCCCATCTGGATAATTAATGCAGGATAATCTCCCCATTTTAAAGTCTATACTTTAATGGCTTCCACAAAGTCCCTTTTGCCATGTAATATAACTAATCATAGCTGGTGGGAACATCTCTGGGTTACCATTCAGTATACTGCAGTTTTATTTCATTCAACCCGCAAAAAATCTGATTAGTGGGGAAGCTATAGCTTTCATGAACCAACTTTGCATGTGGACTGTCCACCACCAGAGTTATCATAAGAACTCTGCATTTTGATTCAAAGTATATTGACATCTTTAGGGGAAAACGATAAAAATTTTAGCAGTAACCTTCTATGTCAAACACTTTCAAATCTATTTTCTCACTTAATCCTGGCATGCCTGTTTGTAGGTATCATTTTAGAGACAAAATAGCTGAGGCTCAATGAAGTAAAGAAATTTTTTTGAGGTTACACTGTTGGTAGAGGAGTCAGGATTTGAATGTGGGTCTTCTCTAAAACCCAAATTCTATCCAGGTGAGGTGGGCAAAATTTTTTAATCATTTCTTAAGTGTCTTAGCTTTATTACCTAACAGGACTTTATCATAAAGACATGCATTATTTCTTTCTTTCACTCAGCAAATATTTACTGAGTTTCTACTACCTGTCAGCTACTATTTCAGGGAAGAGGAGATTCAGCGTAAAAGAACAAATACCCTGGCTTCACAGAGCTCACATTCTAACAATGTGAGATAGATAACAACCTAACAAATAAATTTTATGGTATCCTTAAAAAAAATGATAAATGTCATTGAGAAAAATAAAACAAGATATGACACAGGGCAGAACCATAATGGGGTTTGATGAGGGAGTAAGACTTGAATTTTAAATAAAATAGACCTCACTATGAAGATGACATTTGAGCAAAAAAAATTGAAGGAGGAGGTGAGGCAAACACACAAGCAAAATGTATAGCAACAGAATATATCAATGAATAGAAGCCAGAATAATGTAGTGTCATTAATTTAAATCCTGATTTTTCTCTCAGCTTAAAGGGATTCATGATCTAAGTAGAAAAGAGATGCAGTGTCTTGATTGTAATAACAAATGCACTAGTTGATTACTAATGATGTGGCCAGGCTACACAGCTTTTATGTCTCACAACAATCTTATGAAAAAAGAATTTATTGTCTCTATTTTTACTGATGCACAAATAGGGTCTTAGACTATTTAATCAACTTCCCAAGGTCATTGACCTGACCTGCATCCTATAGTCATGGTGCCTGACCATTGTGCCCTATTTCCTTTGGATAGAAAGAGGACAAGTGATGGCATTATAAACAATGCCATGGTCTCCTTGATACTTCTCCATTTGTGCAGAAAATCCCCAAACAGGGAGGCATAAAATTGTAGGCTAAATTCTAAACATACTCAGAAACTAGAACAAACATGCAAAGAATTTACTTTTCATGATGTGCTTTTTCAGAGGAGGGAAGATACCAAGAGGCCTGTGTGCAGCAGAGAATCCCTGAAGTTGTTAGACGAATCAGGAAGCTAAGTGCAAGGCAGAGGACAAGCAGAGAACACCACACATCTGTAAAATCATAAGTTCTCCCAGACAGCTTTAGCAGCATGGGGATGGCCTCCTTGGACCTCACCAGGTCATTTTTCATTTTCTATCCTTCAAGAAATATCCCTTCATTTACTTAAAGTAAAGTAGATCCCATCAGATAGGGCAAAGCTAGTAAATAATTCATGAATTCATCTTAGCTATTAACTCACATGAGTTTCATAATTACAATAGTCTCCTAAGAAAAAGGAAGGTAGAGGAAAAAATAGAATGAAATGAAAGAGGAAGGGAGAAGAGAGAAGAACAAAAGATTAAAAGATTCAATTTCCATACGATTCTCCCTTGCAACTTAACTTTGCCCAAAGCCAAAAAAGAAAATGCACTTTTCTTACCTCAGATCTGTTGAGATTATAATGTTTATTTCTTTGGATGCCATGTCTCATATTACTTTTTTAATATTATTTTTTTTTTTATCTAAGATCCATTCAGGGCAGCTCACTAAAATTGTTTCTGCCTTCATTTGGTTTTAATAATAGCTCAGGAACCTAGCCACTCTTTTTTTGTCTAAATCCACTGGTTTTCATTTAAAACTGAAATCTGAAAGAACATAACATGCTCAGCTTAAATTAACTTTATCATTGTATCTCACAAGCAGCGATAGAGATCTCAAGTTCTGTTTAGACACTTTTCTTTAATTTTGAAACAAGCTCCATAAAAAGTGTCACTCATAATGTTCTCATTTGAAGAACAAATTCTGGTTTAAAGAGATAAGATTTTAAATTTATTTATATCGACCATGTTCAGTATTTGGGGGCAGTAGGATGAATCCTGAGGTTGAGGTGAATAATTATAGAGTCAGAAGTGAACAACACAAGGAGAGAGTTCTTTGCCAACTCTGTGTGTAAACAGACACTTGGGTGTTTTAACTGAGTAGGGCCCCAACACTCTTAGACCTTCTCCACTAAATGTAGTTGATGTTACATGACATTTCTTTTCTCATGTATTTTTTGTAAACATATTTGTTAAGGTGTTACATCAATTAGGAAAGTACACAAATTAGGAAAGTACATCAATTAGGAAAGTACACAAAAAGTACACATAAGTGTACGGATTGATGAATTATAATGAAGTTAACGTTTCTAGATAACCTGCATCCAAGTCAAATAATAGTTAGGTATCTTTTTGCATTTACAGTTTGTGTTTGAGATAAGACATTGCCTATTTAAATGTTATTTGAAACACACCTTATGAGCTTAGATACTCCTGACCAAGGTTAGTGTACAAGAAAGCACAAGGTTCCTGTGGGGGTGGAAAAAATCACAAGAAAGTAGAAAGTGTACCTGACTGTCTGAGGGGAGTATTGAGGTAAGCCTTCAAGTGGGACAGAGCGATTTCTTCAGTTCAGGACCCAGAAGGCAGCTTCCCCCAACCCCCTAGCAACCTGGGAGTCCTTTGATATATCCAATACCTAGGCTGTTATTCTGCTATGGCCCCTCCATGAACATGACACAAAAAAAGAAACAGTGCTTCTCACTAGCTAAGAGGGAATCTAGACTTTTAATTTCATAAACATTACATAGACCCGGCTTTATGTACTGGTTGAAGTTGAAGAGGTAGAGATGGTAAAGAGGACACTGAAATTATATAAGCAGTGTGCTCCTGAGATAAAACTAATTAAAATCTTTATAAGCAATTCTGTTTGACTCTAGAGTAAACACACACACACACACACACACACACACACACACACACACATAAATGTTAATTCTAAGTCTACAGCCATGCTACCCTGAACAAGCCCAATCTCATATGATCTCGGAAGCTAAGTAGAGTCAAGCTTGGTTAGTTCTTGGGTGGGAAACCAGGAGGACCAGGTGCTGTAGGTGTAAAAAATAAAAAAATAAAAATAAAAAATATAAGGGATTGTAAGCAGACAAGGTCCTAACAATCTGTGAGGTAAACCAAGGGTTGCTTGGCCTAAAAAAAAAAAATGTTAACTTTAGGTCAAAAATTAAAAGTGCAATGTAACTTTTTGTTATTATGTAATTATATAAAAATAAGCAAATGTGATTTAAATATCACAAAAGCCACTCTAGTCAGATTTACCAAGAGCTTCTTTATCAATACACTATTAATTAATATCATAAGTGGGTTTTGGAAATTGCTACTTTCTACATACAAAAAAAGTTTACATATTTTATTTTTTAACAATATCTCTAATGAACTTACTAGGTTCAAGAAAGAAAATAGAAATAAGCGATTCACAAAACAAAGAAAAAATATAAAGCAACTCTAAAGTGTTCTGAAATACCATGGACATATAACAAGGTATCCTATTTTTATGGTCGAATATAATTTTTCATGATAGAAGTCTATAGAGATGTTAACTAATTTGTGTCATTAATAACTGATGCAAATTACTTTTCCCAATGTTAATAAGAAAGAATATAAGACAGATGTCATAAACAGCTATAGATTTCTCATATGAGGAAGACAAGTACGGAGAGAATCAGGTACCAGCAATAAAAGCAAACAAGCACTACTATGGGGCTTTCTTTGCATGAGCACATCTACCAGCTTTCACACAGAGTATGTTGCACTTGCTATAGTGCTGCATAAACCCAGAGCAGAAAGCATCTGAACTATGGAGGAGATAACCCTGGAAACCTAACTCTATGTGCCCTAAGCCTGACACTCTCCCTTCCATGTAGTGGTTCAGAGGCCACAGCCAGGTTGCCCAGTGTCACACCCCTCCCACACCACTAACCTGTGGGTGGCCTAAGGCAAGTTGCTCATCTTCTCTAAGCTTTGGTTTCTCCTCTGTAAAATGGATGTAATAAAAGTACTCATCTCCTAGTGCCGTCCTGAGGACTGAGTGAGATAGTATATGTCTAGAAGAGTGGCTGGCACTTAATGACTGCTCACTAAGAAAAGTTTTTGTGTTGATTATGATCTGCAACAATTGCCTATGCTGCAAAATAAAATTCAACCTTGTCATCTCTCACAAGCTGACGAGTTTTGTAGAGAGTAGAATGCTGATAAACACCAGCCTGGAGAAAGAAATAGGAAATGGAGCAGCAGAAAATCAAAGCATGATTAAGATTTTAAAGTCATAAGGTTGGTCGGGAGTAGGGTGTACAAAGAGCATGCAAGCCTAGCCTCACGTGCCATCTTTACTGTGGGCAGCCAGGCGGCCAAGCAATCTCTGAGAATGGGCCTCTGCACACCCATCATACTTTTAAGTCATTCTGTGATCTGGCACTGGATGTGGGGACAAGCCCCATAGGGAGAGTTCACTTTGGCCAGGACACAAGAGACAGGAAGCACTGTGGCTAGGGCAGAACACTAATCCCAGGTGGACATCGGTTACTGTTACCACTGGGAACTCAATAGGTTACTTGCTATGAGTGGTCTCACAATTCAGTTCAAAAAGGGAAACCCAAGAAGTAAGCAGAATTCAAGTAATTCACCCCCAATCTGCCTTTCTCTGTACATCTCCTTCCTTGGTATGGATAAACGCCACCTCTTACTTTCCAAAGCCATAAATCTTTGGCTTTATGGGATTAAATTCTTGCCAACTCCCTCATTAGGTCCCAGCATAGTACTAAGAAAGCAACACTGAGTTATCCCACTCAGCAGATTTGAGCTATGGACAGAAGAACGTTCTAGAAGCTGTTGGCTGATACAAAAAAGATCAGAATTCAAAGAGAAACATCTCTGCCCAAGCAGTGCTCAGGCCAAGGGGAAACACTACTACTGGGAGGTGTGGCAATAGAATTTGCTGAGGGGTCAACCACACTGCAACTAGTGCCAGAGAACCCTCTGGCACTAAGCAGAACTGGAGCCATTGCAGGGGGAGCTCCCAGCAGCCCCACCACCCAGAGGGGATGTGGATAGCAACATCGGACATGTGGAGACCCCACCAGGCAACACCGTCTCTCAGTGGACACTGAGTCCTCATATGAAAAGTTTCCTAATCTCTCAATGTAATTCTCACTAAGAAGAGAGAATAATCCTTTCTTCCTTACTAACGATCTGGTGAAAATCTTGGGGTAGGGAATTAATTCAATCATGGAAACATAAAATAATAATCTGACCCTAATTCCCAAGTGAGATTGTGGCCTGAGAACTGAGGATTACAGTAAGAAAGAAAAAAACAAACAAATATCATGGTTGCAGAAGATAGCTATCCATCTGTCTAAGCTTGAGTGTTGCTTAATGGCACTTAGAGAAATCTTTCCTTCTCATTGAGGAGAAATTTGTAAAGAGTTCCATGAGCTTTAGGAATAAAACAAGCTAAGAAAAATATTGAGCGTCAGGAGTATATTTACTGGGCCAGACATAAATAATAGAGCAAGGGCATATTGATTATTCTCAAAACCTAACATAAATACAATTAGTTGTGCTCACCTCTGACTGTTTATGTTTCAGCCAGACATGTTTTACCAGAGTGTCTGATAGTGAAATGCTATTAAGTTGGAGGAAAGGCAATGGGCTTTTCCTAGCAGTAAGAAATAATGAAGATGACAAAATTTTCCATTTCAACACTTTCATGTCATGTTTTGTTTTGTTTGTTTTTTTATTTTTGTTTTATAATCAATGTTTGATTTAAATAAAGTAATCTTTCTCCTCTGTGTGCTCAGATGAGTGAGCAAGTGCTCATTAAGTACACACAGTACACACTCTTTTTCTAGCTGGGAAAGTACTCACACCTGGAAAGGGCAAGGAAAGATGGTCCCAAAGCGAAGACCTCTTTTATTACACAAAAGAATGCTAAGACTTTGGATCAGATAGATACGATGATTTGTACTCTAGCAGTTATGTGCATATTCCAAGTTTTATTTTAAAAGCCAAGTTCTTAGAGCAATCTAAATGTATCTTTTCAGCTGAGTTCTGCCAGAGGGGTACAGAAATGTAAGTGGAGAATTTATTCTACCTGAATTTATTGAAATAATTACTACAGAGTCATTCTTCTGTCTCCTACTATCATTTTTTGTGACAAGGTAAGATTTGCTAGAATAATTAAGACTGAGACACCAAAAAAAAAAAAAAAAGATTGCTTGATTGCTTTTATTAAAATGTGCAGACTGTTTTCTAAGGTACTTTTTATCTCATGCATGGAGAAGCTAAAAAATTAATATGAGTTGAAAAAAGTCACAAGATCTAGAAAGAAAGTAAATATCTTGAAATGGTTTGTGTTGTACATATCTCCCACAGAGTGAAGGAGGGGTGAGGAGAAAGCAGCATGGTCCTTCCTGCTCCTGGAAGTAGGTCTGTTCCTCAAACTAGAATGGTACCCTGCCAATCCTAAAGTGGCCTGACTCCCCTCCAGAAGCAGCCTGTCAGGCTCTTCAGGACACTCCTCGTTTTTGTAAGGGAACACAGTTCTGGAGAACTTCTTCCTATTTTCTTTGCTTCTCTCTCCACATCTTTAAATCTTTTCCTGTTTCTTCATCTTTTCTGCACATAACCAAAAATTTTCAAGTTAAATTTTTTTAAAAATTAAGTAAATGAGAGACAGTATGGGAGAGGGCTGGCAAAGAGAACAAAGAAAAATTTTCTTTTATCTGTAGGATCCTAGGACAAAGGTATATTTAGAGAGTTGACATCTCATATCCCCTAAAAAGACACCAAGATTTAATGGCCCTCTCATTGCCTAGAGCACTGGTTTTAATTTTTTTTAATCCTTTGACCCATTTGAATCATTTGTTCAACAAATTTTTATATTTTGTGTCAGACATTATTCTAAGATCTGGGGACACAGTTGTACACAAAATAAAGAGCCTTTCTCTCATAGGGTTTTACAACTCTTGCAAAGGTAGACAGGTGATAAACAAAGAAGCAGGGAAACACAGTTGGGAGATTAGTAATAGAGAGGAATACAACCAGGGCCTGGGAGGAGGTAGGCTGGGGTTGCAGGTGGCAGAGTGATGTCAAGAGCCTCAAGTCCATGAAATCCCTCAGTACAGGGTAAGCCAAAAGGACTGATCACTCTAAAAGTGTCAGGAACAACCCCACTGAGAAGACGAGGTTTGGGCAGGGCTTGAAAGAGGTGTGGGTTAACAGGTGTGAGTGGGCAGAATGAGTCAAAGGGGAAGGGAAGGCCTTGAGGTGGAAGGAGTGGGGATGATAGGGAGGCCTGGGGAGCTGGTGGGGCTAGGAGGAGAGAGGGAGAGCAGAGAGTGTCGGGGTGGAAGAGGAGGAGGGAAGGAAAAATGCGAGGATGCTGAAGGGTCAGGTGCATGAGCATAAGGAAGGGGGAGGGCAAAGGAGGCCTTATGGCAGCATTAAAAGACTTTGGCTTTTACTCTGAGGGGAAGTAGAGGAAGCCATAAGGCAGGTTTGAATATGCAGCTCTGTTGAAGTTAGATTATAAAAATAAGGATGGAAACTGGGATGTAGGTTGCACGAACAAAATCTTTCAAGTAAGCACAGTGAAGTCTAAACAGGAAAAAGCAATGTGTTTCTGGCTCATGGGGCCATACCTCTCTCAAAGAACTCTAAGGTGGGGAAGGTGCTGAGAACATGCTCTGGAAAGGATACCTCTAGATGTGGGACTAATCCATTTCTAGCAAAGAGGAGAAATATAATAGTAAAGAGTATGTACACTAGCGCTAGGCAGTCCTGGTTTCAGATTCTGACTGCCGTTTACTGGCTATGTGACTGTAGGCAATTTATTTAACCTCTCTCAGACTTAGTATCCCCTTCTGGGAAGTGGACATAATTAACTACTTAATAGAGGATTAAAGAAGTTAGGACTTGTAAAATATCTAGCACATAGTAAATGCTATACAATGATTGTTAAATACATTAATTCTTGCATCAAGGAACTATCTTATAAACATAGTTTTATGATCCTGTAAGATAACTTTGCCCTCTAAGACCTACCATTTTTAAAGTTTAAAAAAAAATCTTGTCTCAATCACTTCTACATCTCATGTGATATTTTCTCTCATTGAATATCAGTGGAGCTTCATTTTGCTATAAATATTAGGCTGTCTTATAAAAAGAATATGCACATTAACTAGCACTGGAATCTTTTCTCCAAGGGAATGACAATGAGAAAGCTATCAGAATTTCTTCAGCAGTCTTTAATTCCAGAAAAATATGGAGTAATGCCTCCAAAGTTTTAAAGAAAAATATTTTAACACAGAAATCTAAACCAAATCAAACTGTTAACAAGACTGTAAAGACAAAACAAAGGCAATTTTAATCATGCAAAAAATAAGCATATTTTACTAGTTTTATTTAAGATATATTTCATTACAACAAAAATATAGTCTAAGAAAGATCTTGAGGAATTCAAGAAACATGAGTATATAATCAAACATATCAGAATGACATTGAATATGGGGTTGAGGGTAAAGAAAGTAGTCCAATTTAGTAGCAAATCAGAGAGATTTGAGAAAATATTTTCAAAAAAAATGTGGATTTTATTAAACAGAGTGACACCACTGTTACTGTTTGGGGGTGATTTGAACGTCGGTGTTGCCCTAGCAGCACAGGTTGGGTAATTAGCATTTTCCCTAAGTTCTTCTTCACTGATGCTGTGTATAATCATAGGTCAGCGAGATTTAGAAAAGATTTATTAAAGTATATTTTAGAAAGATAGAGCATGCTCCAAGGGAGGAATGAGTTTTCAGCAAAGAGAGCCATAACTGCACAGAAGTGGATTATATTCAGGCCATAATGGATGGCTATCAATGTATTCCTAGGTGATTAGCAAGTGAGGTCATTTTGATTGACACTTGGCTGCTATATAACTCTGCCTAGTGCACATGCACTTACCCAGAATTCAGTCTTTTATAATTAGATTCATGAACTTCTAGGCATAAACACGGTATTATGATGATGGTATAATAAGGATGAGGTTGTGGGCAGGTTAAGGAAGTACCTACTGCTCATGCACCTGTGGCTGGATTAAACCAACTATAGATTATGCCTCCGCCCAGTTCCCATCTCTTGTCTCTGAGGATGTAGAGGGGAGTCTCTAACTATCAATAAGGTATTCTTTGGGTGGTCTCTGGACTGGGCCTCTATTCCTCTGTTCTCCTGTCACTCATGCCTGACTAGCTACGTAAAAACACAATTAAGATGTGGAAGATATTATTGTTTGGTAAGAATGCTATGTATCTCCTCTTAAGAAGAAAATTTTAAAATGCAATTAAAAATCAAGAAAAACAAAGCACTTTGCAAAAAAAAGCATCATATAAACATAGAGAAGTCAAAAAGGTAGAATGCTACTCTGGATATGAAGAAAGAAGATGCCTACCTACCAAAAAGGGCTCCTTGTGGCTAATAGTTCATATTTAAAAGTAATGCCTAGCAGCTGTTTCTAAATAGGGGCCTCTCATGCAAACCACACATCAGGGAGAAGCCTGCACTGAACTGCCTGCCTGCACTGTGTTCCTGCCATCTGAGTCAATTTTTATACAGGATTTCCTAGATCTGTATTTATAGGACCAAGGCTTTCCATGTCCAGTTGGAGCTGTGCAGCTATATCATTATCTTCACCAATCAATCAGAGCAGCTCCATTCTGATCAATCAGGAAAATGCCTTTGGGGCTAATCAAACTTCTAGGATTTGGAGTGCTTATGGAACACACCAATCAGAGACCAAGGGCAGGACTTCTGACTCTATAATTCAGCTTCCTTCTGCCTTAAAGAGTACACTTTCCTTTTCACTAAAGACTGTTTCCCAGGCTTAAATTGAAACACCAGAGATATCTCACAGGAACTGAGTAGAGCGGAGTTTACAAGAGCAAGGTGAGCAGAGCAGAGGTATCTCATTGGAAAGGGTCTCCACATCAGGGTCACCTAACAACAGCTCTGCTGTGCTGCTTTATAATTGAGCTGTAACATTACTGAGCTGCTCCATGGCTATGCTATTCTCAACAACTGTGCTGTATCACAATCAAGGTGTTTACGCTGAATAAATTTCCCTTCTTCACCACACCCCATATTGGGATTTCTGTTCACATTGAATTGTCACCAATGAGCATAGGTTGACACTACTAAAAACTGAAGAATATAGAAATAATTTTACCTTGCTCTTGAGACTTCACATTTGAGCAGAGTTTAGTGACATAAAATTACATTCATTTATATTAGGACTCAATAATAAAACTTGGTTCTAGAGTGAATATTATTTTGCAATCATAATATTTTAAAGGTTATTATTGTTTTTAAATTTATAATCTACCAAAAGCAAAAATATGATTTAATTTTAGTTACCAAACATAATTTAAATAAGAAACTTTGACAATGCAAAAGTAATATGAAGATGACAGAGCTAAAAGGAGAGTGAGTAAAGTGGAAAGTAGTAAAAGAGTGATATTTTCATTATTTTATGTTGTGAGGCAATAGAGATCTTTCATAAGGTATGTGAAAAAAAAAACAGCATTTACTGTGATCTAAAACTAGAAATCTTACCAATTAGGAATAGGATAAAATATTTCTAAATAAATATATATTTTAGCAACACCTATAATGATCAGCATACTTAATAGAGAAACTTTAGAAACATATTTTAATATCCTTTAATAGCTTATCATACCATTAATATTAGGGTTTAAAACCAGTAGGCCTAGCCAATACTGTAAGGAAAAAAAAAGAAATAAGAAGTGGAAAGTGTAACACAGGAGCCCCAGGCCTGGAATTTGCACCTGGGCTTTGGATAGTTTGAAAAAAACACCAAGAGGAACAGAGGGATGAGCCATGCTTGTTTATTATTCACAGGCAGGGAAGTTTCAGCAGCAGCCAGTGGGAGCTGCAGGAAAGAGCACTCAGCCAAGAGTAAGCAACATTCTTATACAGGAGCAGAAGGGGAAGAATTACCTTCTCAGGAATTTTGGAGCAAAATGTGCTGCTTAAATACAGATAGCATCCATGAGAACGGCGGACCAATAGCCCTCTCAAGGGGATCAAGCAGATAATGTCCACAGGAACAGCAGAAAACACCCTTGGGAGCAGGCACTGCCCAGAGCTCTGTGCACTGCCCTCCTGATGGCTTCAGAACAGACATAACACAGAGAGGCTATGTTCTGAGTTAACCCTACAGAAGGAGGGAAAGAAAAGAGATAAAACTGTCATTTTATAGAATGTAATAAAATTAAACTATTAGAAATTCTAAGTGATTTCAGCAAGTTGCCAGTTAAAGTATTACCTTATGAAAATTGACAGCATTATTCTCTAAGAGCAATAGCTACTTGAAAACATAATTAAAAATAAGATCTTAGTGACGATATCCACAAAACTATAAAACAATAAGGAATAAAATTTTACAATGTCAAGGCCCGGAGCTTCACAGAAAATGAACATTAAATTCCATTAATGACATAAAAAAAGCTATTTAATATTCTTAGATGGGATGTTATGATGTGAGTTTTTATTAAATTAATCTATAAAATTAACTCAATTTCAATTAAAATGTCAGCTTAAATTCATATGCTAAACTAACTAATTCCATTTTGAAAGAGAAGATCAAATAAATGACCCTTATCTTTCTAGATAGTAAAGCGTACTATAAAGCCATGGTTGTATAAGTTACAATAAGAGCACAATGCTAGTCCAAGAACACACAATTAGGCCAAAATAGACCAGTGAAATAGATTAGCTCAGAGATAGACCTGTTTGCATATATATATATGCATACATAAAATATACACATATATAAATCTAAGAAATATATCATAGTACAAAAACAAATAGAAGAATCAAGTCTATTCAGTATATGGTGGTAGAAAACATGGAGAAAAAGGATACTGTACCTCTATTCAACATCTATCTCACAATACATAGTAGATCCCAGATGAATAAGCATCTAAAGAAGAAACATAAAAATACAAAATAAATAGAAAGAAGTGTAGGATGATATTGTTTATTAGGAGAGGAGAAAGACTTAACTTAAGAGAAGTCCTTAACAAGGACTTTTTTTTTTCTCTTAAACAAAGTTCAAAAAGCACAAATCATAAAAATAAAAAATGCTTCCAAAGGAATTTTAAGGCACAATTTCTCATCTTTTATAGTAGAGAGCCAAATCTAAAGTTGTCAAATTGAGAATCAATAGCACAGAAGTATTATTTTTAAGTATAGTAATAGCTACAAAATAATATAAAACAAACTCAAAATTAAATTTTGTTATTGCAGAAAGTAGAAGTGGGATTCTAAAAAATAAAACAAAATTATTTCTTTTCATTTCCTACATTTGGTATTGTTTGAATACAGTCATTATGTACATTCATTGCTCTTAACCTATTTTTAAAGCATTGGTGTTAGACTTTGCTTTCTCCTTTCCTGGTGCATGGAAGCTCTATCAAGTGCAGGGAAGAATCTATATTCAGATGTAGAACCAGAGAGCTTTAATTTTTAAAATCACCTAGCAGATCACTCCAATGAAAGCTTTTCTTTTATGCATAATAGAAAAATAAATATTCTCCCGCTGATCAAAAGTAGTCAATACTGGTAAGTGTACATGTATGTTAATAAGAGCTATATGGGGAATTAACTTTTGGTAAAACCCTATTAAAACAATCATCACCAAAAATGCAATTTCACCTGAACAATAGTTTAAACAAATAAGAATTTCTTTCCCCCTCAGGTAAAATAAGTCCAGAGTTGTCATTTCAAGGATGTTAAGAAGCTTTATAACTTTATCAATTTATCAGGCTGCTTCTATTTTTCTGTTCTGCTCTCCTCAGCACACTGTAACCAATCTCAAGGTCACAAAATATTTACTTTGATGCCAGACATCACATACTCTTTCAAGATATCAAGAACTACCAAGTAGGACAAGGAAGGGTAGGACAAGGGATATTCCTTCCATTTGAATTATTTTCTTTGGTGGAACTTTCTGAAAAATTCCATGTAACATTTTCATTTTCATGACCTTGCCTACTAGTTTCTTATATTTTTATGAAAATTCTTCCTCTGGCTACATAAAGTTGATATATTTCTGTTATGATCTTGAAATCATATAATCTTAGAGAGAGGTATAAATGTGTAAAATAAAGGGGTATGAGTACTGATTTGAGTTTTTATGTTTCTATATAATTTGTTAACTACAGAATATTCTTTGGAATACAAATAGATAAATTGAGAATGAAACATAAATATTGTTATATGTACAGACATTAATAAATTAAATGATTTATTCATATACAGTGTATGCATATGAATAAATCATTTAATTTAATATTTGTATTAATCTGTAGAACCAGAAACTCCATGGTAATTAATGTCTAATGACCTATAACTGTGGTTTTAAACTCTCCAAAGACAATTCTTCCTTTTATGACAAGTATTTTGTTATTCATACTTTGCTATTCTGAGACTATTATATAGCCCTAAAGGACTGCATCAGTGGAATTCAAGTTGAATTGTCACTAAAATTTACATAACACAGTAGGCTTATTCAGCACCAACTAAACTTTAGAAAAGAAACACAACAGGTTGCACAACAGCCTCCACAAGACAAAGCCTTATGAAGGCCTTAGATACTCAGACAAGATTTCCAGTGTCCACCCACAACCTATATATTGAACTTGAGAGATGAGCACTGACATGAATGCAAATTACATCAGCACAGGTAACTCCCAGACCTGAGGTTTATCAGTTTAAATACCTTGCTAGTTGTGTAGCTCTTGGATGGGTAAGTGCCTGCATTCCATTTTTTAATGCAGCTGACAGTAAATTGTAGGTTAAAAAATAATTGACAACCTAGAATGGCATGCTTAGGAACGTTCTCAGTTCAGTAATCAATATTAGCAATCCAGCAAGATCCTGGATATACTCTTTGAATTGATATTGCAAAAATGTTGACTAAGGGTCAAATTTTTCTTAAGCATCCCTGAGGCTAGCTAAAGAAAGAATTACAAACCAGTTCTTAAATCTTTTTATAGAATTAACTTGTATTTCAAAATATACATTCTTACAGATAACTGTACCAGAAAGTGTATAATAGTCAGGTCCTGTTTCTATAGAGATGTGTATGTTCTGTGTATATTTGCAATTCTTCTAGCACAAATGTTTCTGCCCTTCATTGATGTATTTTTTCCCCATATAGTGAACAACTATTAACTTTCCTTAATGTACATGATCGATATACTTCAAGTAACTTATGTCTAGTACAACATTTGAAGGTTGAAAATTCACTGTCTATGGTGCCTGGTCTTCCCTCCCTGGCCACCATCACTAATGGTACTACTTCAATCATGGTGAAAATTAAAAATTGCCCCAGAAATTTAGAAAATGTCTTGTAGAGTGGGGAGGACATAAGACAGTTTTACACCAGTTGAAGACCACTTGCCTAAAATAACCTATTTACAAGTTTTTACAATATTAATTATTGCCTCAATTACTTTTGGGAGAAATGAAAATTAGTAAAAATATATTTTATGATTGAAGATCATATTAAAACATCAGATAATGCCAAAAACAGTATCAAGAGTAGTTTTGGCCCATTTACTTTCTAGCCCCTGTTACTAAACCCTATTGTCAATCATTTTTAAATATTTAGCTACTTATTCTGATAGTTGCATCTATATTTTTAAGTATTAAGTATATTGTTTATTATGGTTATTTAGATTTATTAATTTTGGGGAATTCTTATTAAATTCAAACAGGTTAAAGATTTTACTTTTTGGACCCACAACATACCTTCCTTTATGTCTCGTATAAAGTTTTTCTTTAATTTAATAATTGTCCCTTTTCATTTTCATGTCTCTATTAATCTACTTATGTTTTTCTAGTTGTTCTCTTATGTCAGCTAGCATGTCATCTAAGCCATAAGGACTACCTTACCTTGGAGAACTTCTCTTGCTGCCTTCTCTGTTGTTGTAGGCTAGACTAGTTGCTTTCTAAATCTGTGGCAGTCCAGTAACTAGTCTTCAATACTCTCCTATTAAAAGCACTGTTGCCTGGAATTTTTGTCTTCTGCTTTTAAAAATATATATTATTAAACATTTATTTAGCTGAAAAATATCTTCCAATGTCTTTCTTAGAAAGGGCACACAGGATATAAACTTTGAATCTTAGCATATAAAAAAGTTTTAATCTGCTTTTTCAGTTGATCGGTAGTTAAGCTAGGTATCAAATTCTGGTGGAAAAATCATCTTTTTCAGTATTTAAAGGTATTCTTCAACTTACTGTTGTCTTTAAGAGGTATGCTTATTCTTTTCTTTTTCAGTTGCTAAAGATTTTTAAATATTTTTTATTCTTTGTGAGATGAAATATTATGATGATGAACATTGTTATTGTTGTTTTTCATCCATTGTGTTTGGCACTGAGTGATTACATTCAATTAATTATCTGACTAGGAACCAGTTCTTCATAATCCAGAGAGAGATTTCTATTTAATAGAAGCTTCTAAGGCTGGTTTTGTTCTGTTTTATTTTGTTTTGCTAATTTTGGTATTGACTGCATTCCCTCAGTATCCATATGAAGTAGTTTTGTTTTTTTTTTAATACTTTGTCTATTTTGCTTTCATTACATCTTTGATGCAGGGGTTATTAGAAGTATGTTTCTAAATTTTCATGCAGTTTTGTTGTTGTTTTTATGTTTGTTTATGGGAGGGAGAGAGGTGTCTTATTCCAATTTTTTTTTCTTTTTACTTGTAACATAGTTTACTGTTGATTTCTGTTTGTTCTTATGGTAAGAAAATATGACTTATAAAATCTCAACATTTTGGAAATATGAAAGCAATACTTCCATTATGATTTTTACATAATGGTATGCATGGAAATGATAAAATTTATAAGGCACACTGGATAAATAAATGAGATTACCCAGGGGTAGGTGTTCTGACCCACCTAGGCATTGTCTAACTTTTTGGATAACCAAGAGGTACTACATCTCAGATCTGTAAGCCATTCATTCATTGAGCATTAGTTGGGAAGTTCTACATGAAAGTTTTATTTACGACCTAGTATTTGCCTGAGTCATAAATATACAGTATGTCCTACATTCTATTTATAAAATACAACATTTCATATAGATGTGATTGAGCACTGTTGCTTTAATTTTTTACATTCTTGATTGCTTCTTGTCTTCTTAATGTCAAATTCTGAGAGATCTGGTTGTTTTTAATGCTGACTATTTTTCATATTTTTATTTGTCATTCTAGATTTTCTTTCTGTGAATTATCTGTTTATAGCCATTGATCATTTTTATTCAATTTTCTATTTATTTATTTGTGTAAATTATTTACAACTCTAAGTACTACTCCTTGGACTATTATATCTTCATCCCATTAATCTCCCTTAAACTTTGTGTGCTGTTTTTGTTATACATATTTTTAAAACTTTATACAAATATATCAATATTTACCTTAAAGATTTACATTGTGTGCCTCATTGTGATATTTCTCTGTATTTTATTTTGCTAATTTAAAGGAATTTTTAATAATTAAGTCTTGATTCATTTGTGTTTATGTATGGTGTAAAAAATGATCTATCTTTTTCCATTTGTAATACCACTTATTAAACAGTAAATTCTATTTTCAAAAATTATAATACCTCCTTTATTATATATCAAAATCATTTAAACGCTTAGGTATGTTTCCTGACACTCTGCTTTACTGTAACAGTATATCTACTCTGCATATCTGTACTAATTGACCTATAAATGATAGTGTTATAATACATCTCAGTGTATAATGAGGAAAAGTCCCCTTTTGTTCCTTTTTAAGATTTTTTGAAATTTAGTCTCAAAAATAAGTTTTAGGAACTATTGATCAAGTTCTACCAATAATCAAGTTTAAGAATTTCCTTAAATTGCTTGAATTTATTAATTAATTCAGAGAAAATCAATACCATTATAATAGACTTTCCCATTTATGAACAAAGTACACATTGCCAATTACAGTAAAAATAACAAGACACAAAATTTAGCATAAGATTTCTTTAGAAATACATTAGTTTGAAGACCAACATCCCATGAGGCTAAATAAATTCAATACTTCCAGATTTTTACTAACATGAAATGATTCACACTGATTTGTATTCAGGGGTCTTGTTATTATCCTCACAAAAATTCAGATTTAAATACTAGAATCACATTTACATCAGAGAGATAATATAAAAAACTCTTGAGAATGTAGATCTAGTTAGCAATAGTTTCACATACCTTCATCATGTTCGCTTTACAAACTTTTTGGAAAGAATAAAACATTTTTTTAAATAAATTTTTTATCTAAGTGCATATAGCTGAATGCACAAAATTTATGTGCACATGGCAGGTACTAAATATTTATCTTTCTGAAAGATAACTAAGATACTCCTTTAAAAACCTGTCAAAATGTCTTCAACTTATTTCTACATTCTAAAGTGACGCAATTTAAAATTATTATATATTTTAAATATGTATAACATATTCCAAAAGAACATGTCTTTTTCTTAAAAATTAAAGTTATAATGAGAAATTTCCCACTCATACATTTTCCCCAAATGTATGCTGGCACTGGAAATAAAACATGTTAGTGAATATTAATCTATTGACTCAATTATTATAAAGTTATATAATAAGTTTATTTCCGAATTTTAAAAATTCTATTCTTTCTCTATTGAAGTCAATGTGATTTTTTTTTCTTCTAATACAGCTCTTTTATCCAGAAAAAAAAAAAAAGCCGTATAAAACATAGCATATTGTCAGGGAAAGGGTAAATTATTATATAACTAAAATGTAGCCCTATAATCACAAATGCTCTTTGTAAACATTAACTAATTCTGTTTATGTTATTTTAATATTTGCTATTTATGTTCTGGTTTTATTAAGATGATTGCACATGATATTGGGTTTGCAGAACCAATTCTATATTGGCCATGTTTATTCTGTTCTAAGCACTATCATTCTAATTTAGAAAGTTTCCATCTGCCAAATCAAGATACTTCCAGTAATGCTGCATGGGTTTCCCAGGAATCCCTCAGTTGTGAATAACTGGCAAGCATAAGTTTGCAGAAAAGAGATTGCGTATAAAATAAAAATATAAAACAATGTTATTAAGATAACTGTACTAATATAATATATCCATCAAATTACTAAATTAAGCAATATAAATCAAGAATAAAAACAAAATTATGTAAATTTAAGTCATTAAATGGTTTTTAAAAATTGCTTACATATGTGTTAAAAATAAGTCTGTAATATATATATATAATTCTTCAACTTACATTTTTACTTAACAATAGATCATAAATATCTTTCATAATATCATTATTCACTTTTAAAAAATAATTACATCACATTATATGATAATTGAATACATTATTCCAGGCCCCAGTGGGAAGGACTCTTGGGTTTCACCATTAAATATGTTCCTTGCAGTTTTTTAATAGTCTTTGCAAAGATAAGGAAATTTCCTCTTTTAAATTTACTAAACATTTTTATCAGAAATGGTAGAGTTTGATTAGTGGTTATTTGGCATCAATTGAAATAATCATTTTTTTTAATGCTTTAATAAGTAATGTGGTGATTTATATAAATAGGTGTCTTAATATTGAACCGTGTATATATATCTAGAGAAAAAGAGATACAGATAGAGCTAAGAGAGATAGAAAGAGAAAAATAGGTCATATAGTTAGATTATGAAGAATTATAATAAATTGAATACTCAAAAACCTATATTTTAGGAATCATTCCATCTGATTTTATACTCTATTATCTCACTGATGCCTCTGAATTTTGTAATTGTCACTCTTTCCTCTGCTCTTTAATAGTTTTTAATAAATATACATGTGTATACTAAAAATGCATATATGTATATTGTATATACAACAATGTGTATGTATATATACTACACAGACACAAATACAGACAAGCAGACTCTAAAAGAAGATTTCAGATTTTCTAATCTGCTTTTTTTAGGACCCAGTTCAATATGGATAAAGGTCTATCAGGATCACAAGGATAGAATAATACATAAGACCAAGGGAAAACCATACTGTTTTCAGTGGTAAGGAGTGCCACTTAACGCTAATTATCTCTTTTAAATCCTTTCATGGAAAGCCAATGATCTTCAAGAGAAGTTAGTTTTATTCAGAGATGGGTAGTTCAAAACAAAGCCTTAGCCAGTTTTCTTTCTCCTTTGATCAGTGAATTGGCTCTGACCTCGCTTGAACGGAGGAACAAAACTTTGGCTCCCTGCCAACTCTTTTATCTACGTCCTCTGGGCAAAGGTCTTAAAAATGAACACTAAGATATTTTATAGACATTATATGAGCTCCGCATGTGTTAGCTTAGAGAGAATATTGTTCTAGGATCTTTAAAAATCACCACAAATGGTCCTTTCAGAGGCAAATCAGTCTAAAGTGGTAAAAAATAAAACCAAATAACTTACAAAAATTAGGTATAAATTCAGAAAATCATTAATTAATCTATAAGAACTTCGGAAAATAAGTCCTTGCAGAATATTATATAATAAAATAATTTGATTATTAGAAGAGAATTTAACTGAAGAAGAGAGTTTTAGGTAACTTGATATGTTTCAATGTTTGTTTGCTCGCATAACAAAAGAAACAAGCTTAAAAGTTTTGATTGGAAGGAACTAAAATAAAAATTTTTTAATAATTATGATGGTGGCTGCCCATCTCTGTGAATTTACAAAAAGTCATTGAACGGTACAATAAAGTGTACCTGTGGGGAAAAAAATAGTTGTTTATATTTCATGACATATAATGCTGGAATTACATATCTGGTAAAATTTTCAACCTCTCTTTAACAATTTTGAAATACAGAAAAGAAAAATCTAAAAATGTTTTAGTAGAATAGTGTACTTGAAAGTCCACATTCAAAAATAATTCTGATTTGGGGAACCAGCCCTTTCAACACATGAGAATGCAACCCCTAAGCTGAGTAGTACACAACCCATATAATTGCATTCAATCCAGTATTAGAGGGAGCTTACAGCTCCCAAGTCCCACAACACACTACACTGGACACAAAGGTTCACCGCAGAACTCAAAGATACCCTCTCCCTGTAAGTCCCAGCCTCCATCAGTTAAGAGGACTTCCTGAGTCTCAGGGTATGATGGGAAGAAAGTACTTTCTGTCCATCCCATACTACTTTCTATTCTATGAATTTCAGCCAATGTTTTAGATTATGTGCTTATATACAAAGGAAGCTACAAAAAACTATAGTCATAAAAATCAAGTTGATAATCATGTTACATAAATACCAATACAACTAAAATATCACACTGTGACAAACTAATTACACTTTTTTTGTGGAGATTCTCCTTGTGAATTAAAATAAGAAAAACTTTCTATATTTACTATTCATAAACACTTCTTCAAAGAGTCTTGACTTGTTACAGTATACACAGGATGATTTTGGTCTGCTAATAGCCGCTATTAACTGTGCTCAATCTTTAAACCTGTCTAATTAACCTGTTTGAACTGAGGGTTTGGAAGTAAATTCTAGGTCCTGTATACTCAGGCAGGATCTATCTTCCATACCTTGTGTAAAGAGAACTCAAAGGGGTTTTGTGTTCCCCTCTTCTAGCCACACCCACACCCCACCTCTTCAAGGCTATAAGAACACCAGGTCCTTGTAGGTCAGAGGAAAGGCAGGCAAGGGTATTGCTGGAAGCAAGTTTTTGAGTTAATGTATACATTTGGTTATGTGAAATATTCCCTACTTCATGTTATTATCTGATAGAGGATACACCCACCCTGCGTTCTTAGAAAATAGGAATAAGATAATAGAAATTAGGATTGTACACAAGGGTTCTGTGTTCTATTTCCACAGGTGTAACTATGTGGGAATATAACCATGGACAAGATATGGAACTTTGCTGGGCCTTAGATTTTTTATGAATAAAACACAAGGGATGGACTAGATGACCTCTAGCTCCTTCTGGATCCATAGGCTAGGATGCTCGAGAAACTTTTTAAAGAATGAAAAGAAGGTAGAACTGCACTCACTTCTCTCTGCCCATTCATAGTTTCGTTACTACGTTGATAAGATACCACGAAAGCTCAAAAAACATAGAAAAGGGCTATTTTTCATTCTTTTATATGATTGAAAACTACTACTTCATGAAATTACAAACCTTGACTCAGCTGGACTACAATTCCCAGAACTCCCTCCCCTGTATGTTTCCAAGCAGGGTAGGACACAAGAGACCTTGTGCAAGATCTGGTGGATGGAAATAAAGTGGCAGTCATTTAGAAGCTGGTATATTGTCCTTTATCTTGTGGTTTGCTTCATTGGCACGGGGCAGCAGACAGGACTGAAACTTACCGTGGAACCTCCATAGTTGCTCTGATTCCTGGGCCTGGTGTGTGCTTAGCTACATGACAAGGATGCCAGCCTCCACAGGACCCAACCATCAAGATTGGGGTAATAAGAACCAGCAGGTTCAATGTATCCTCATGAACTCCAGTGTGTCTTTTCTTTTCTAAGCTTTGCATCATCTTTGATTTCATCTGCCTGCTCTGTGGAATTCAAGGTCTGGCAACAGTTACAAAGGCAACAGACTTACAGAGGCTTCTTAACTCATTCACCCAATTGCTCAAGGTCAAGTCTCTGTAACAAGTCTCTTTGTATATGTTTTATACATCCCACTGACTCCTAGTGGCTTTCTTATTGAATGCTAGTTATACATGCTTCATTAAATACTTTTAAAATGGAATGTTATCATAAATTCTTTTAAAAATATTTTATAGATATTACATTTGGTAGAAATCTTAAAAAATGGTCATGAAGATCAACCTCTCATTTCAAGTATGAAGAAACTGAAACTCAGGTAGTGCAGATACATTTGGAAGCAGAGCAGGGACCAGAACTCAGCCATTCTGATCCATTCCCATTCTCTACCATGGAAGACCTAACATGATGAAAATCCAGAGTTTCTAAAATTATTTAAAATTACTTTAAATTATTTCTGAGACTATTATTTGTTTATATGCACTTAAACACTTCCGAGACCATTAGCGTTTCAAAAGCATTCAATCCAGTATTAGAGGGAGAAAGATTATGATACAATTCAGTCTTGAGTTTGAACTAAAAACATTTAGAATCGCTCCCAAAATATGTCATTCGTTTGTTTGTTCACTAAAGAAATATTTGTTGAGTATCTATAATATCCATGTGCAGACACTGTTCTACTTGTTGGAAATACAGATGAATGAGATGAATAAGGCCCTTGTTCTTATGGACTCTTGGGAAGACAAAAGGGGACAAGTAAATATGTACATATTTTATAGATAAAGGAAGAAAAATAAAAATAGTGAGACTATAGAGGTTACTATAGGAGGTTCTTAAATTTCAAGAGCTAAGATTTGAATACACACCCAATTGAAGTGAGGAGGCAAGTGCTATGAGTAGCTGGGAGAAGACAGTTTCAGGAGGAAAGAATCACAAATTCAAAAACCCCAAGTTCTTTTTATTGGCAATGACCATATTGACCCCAAGGGAGAATAACAGGAGATTAGCTCTTTGTACATTAGAACTTTAGATTTTATTTTAAAAATTATAGGAAATCTTTGAAGAATTTTGAGCAGGGGAATAAAGAACCTAATTTTAATTTTAAAAAGCTCACTTTAGCTGCTATACAAAAAAATCTCTGTAGGGGGACAAGGAGGAGGAAGACCTATTGATGGAATCCTGGACTAAGATTTTAGTTGTAAAGAAGGTAAGGTATAATTGGATCCAGAATGTATCTTAAAGGTACAGCAGGCACACTTAAAGATGAGTTGTATATGAAGCATGATGGAAAGAGAACAATCAGGGAACATTTAGATTTTGACCTAAGTAACTGATTGCCTGGTTGTGTCATTTACTGAGATAAGAAATAGGTTTAGTTGGGCAAAATCAAGAGCTCTCTTTTTGAACATGTTAAAATTTTGGCATCTCTCAGACAGAAAAGTGGAGATGTCAAATAAGTGGTACTTTATACTCATAAAGTCATAGATATAATATTTTTGGAATGGAACAGATTAAAGTTTTAGTGTCTGCATTTTTTGTGGTCACATGAATTAATATTTACCATAGGAATATATATCAAGTAGGACTTGGATATACCTACTTATACCAACTTAAGAAATAATTGTCAGTCTATCAGTGTTTTGTTGTTTTTTTCTCTCTTTATCTACATTTTTTCACATACATAAAAAGTAAATAAAATCATTGGGATAAATTTTTTCTTATCCTGGCAAATGAATCCCAACATCCTTCCCCTCCTTACCATGTGTCCAAATATTACTGCTCTTTCAAACAAATTCAAGTTTTATATTCGATGTCAAATCCCATCTCTTCCAGAAAGATCTCTTCTCAGCTAGAGTTAGCTCTGTAACTTTTGAGCACATAATTATTTTTAGATGGCTTTATATGTGTTATCCTTAACTCTTTCACTAGACTGTAACTTGAGAACAAGTACCATTTATTTCTCTCTAAATCCATTCTGACAAATACTGAGATGGTCTTCACCTAATCTAGTTCTCTTTTTTTTGGACACACAGTTAAGCTATATTTCCCAGTCTTTTTGGCTGTTACTTGAACAACAACCAAGGTAAAGTGAATGGAAGTGGTATATAATATTTCCAGGCCTATCCCATGAGAATCTCCCAAATAATCTTCCTCTTTCTTCCTGTATTCTGGCTGGATGCCAATACCCAGGATAACCTTGGGAGACTATGTTGAAGATGGCAGATTTTTTGTCACCTTGGGCACCTGAACAACTGCACGAAGCAGAATATAAGCCAGAAATTAGAATTTTAATGAATGAGAAATAAATTCTACTATGTTAATTCATAAGATTTGTGGTTTTATCTGTTGTAACAGTTAGTACATACTTTAATATCTTATGCCTGGAACAGGCTTACAAAGCCTTTATTTGCAAGGCTGTTGGAGCCCATGCAAACACATACTATTTTTGCCAGGCAAGTACTGTTGCTCACTCAGGTCATGCAGCTAGTAGGTGAGAAGAGACAAAACTGTCTGATTCCAAAGGCTATTCTAATCAATCAGTGCCTTATATTGGATTTCCAATATCATTAATAATGGATGTCCTGGCGATAAAAAAATTATTACAACTTCAGGTGATAACAGACAAAAACAGCAACAACAACAAAAACCTTTGATGTAAATTTCAACAGACAAATAAGGGGACTGAGAAGTGGCTTGGGTGAGCCACTCAGAGGAAGAAAGTAAGAAAACACTGAGACAAATGGGTAGAACTAGAATGCTTCTTCTCCCAAATGCTATTACACACATGATTCACTGCCATTGACTATAAACAAATCACCAGGTTCTGATTAATTTGTAAAGCAGACCCCACTCATCAAGAGATATAGAGTAAGGCCTCCAACATTTCATTCTAAATGCCTTACACAAGATGAAAATCGCCACATAATTGAAGACTGGGAAGAAAAATGTAAGAAATAAGCTTATAGAAGCAGTAAACCTTCTAAAAATTGAAGAAGAATCAAACCAAAAAGTCCTTCTCAGGAACAATACATCAAAATGAATGTTTATGTACATATATCACAATTCCATGTCAATTAACTTTAGCAAAGTTTCAAATCCATATATTTTAAACTCAAAAAAAAACAAGATAAAAACAGCTCAAAACCTTCAAAATTTAATCTAAAAAAATGTGTCTATGCTATAAATACTATGTAATTTATATGTTATAAATATATGATGTTGCTATAAGGTATATAATATAATTTATCCTGGTAAAGCTTGAAATGAATAAAGTGAAACCTATATCTTCATGGGCTTAACCCTATGAGTTTCCTTTTGCATTACTCAAAGAAAACTTTACTAAATAAATTAACCACATCCCCAGTTCAGATCATCAGAATTACAAATCTAGGTCACTGTTCACGGGAGGGCCTGAATAAAAGATTATGGATCATTTATCATTTCCTTTAGGCATGTGAAGATAATTCAAAATTTATAATCATGAAGATAATAACAATACTTACATTTCATGTGAGAGTTTTAAATCACTTTTTAAAACTTTTTTTGGTGTTCTATTTGTTTAATTAAATTTATTGAGATGACATTGATTAATATAATTATATAGGTTTTAAGTGTACAATTCAATAATATGTCATGTGCATATTGCATTGTGTGTTCACCTCCCAAAGTCAAATCTTCCTTCACTATATATTTGACACCCTTTACTCTTAACTACCTTTCTCCCTGCCTTTTCTTCTGGTAATCACTAAACTATTGTCTCTATCTATGAAGTTTTCTTTGCCTTGTTTGTTTGTCGCTTTTTTTTTTATAGCCCACATATAAGTAAAATCACATAGTTCTCAACTTTTTCTGTCTGACTTATTTTGCTTAGCATGATAATCTCAAGATCCATCCATGTTGTCACAAATGGAAGTATTTCATCTTTTCATATGACTGAGTAGTATTCTATTGTATGTATGTACCACATCTTCTTTAACCAATCATCCTTTGAAGGATACCTCAGTTGTTTCCATGTCCTGGTCACCATGAATAATGCTGCAATGAAAATCGAGGTGCACATATCTTTATGGATAAGTGGTTTCAAATTCTTTTGGTAGATACGTAAAAGAGGGATCACTGTGTTGTATGGTAATTCTATTCTTAATTTTTTAAAAACCTCCATACTGTTTTCCACAGTGATTTATTCATTATGTAACAATAATAAATATTAGTTCTTCATAATTATCATTATCTATATTTTACAAAAAAGATAAAGTAGACACTGAGTTCAGACCACTTCCCAGAGGCCATACAGTTAGTTCTTGAACCCAGGTCTTAAGAGTGAAACCTAGTGCTTTTTTTGTGAAGTGGCCATGATAACTTACATTTCTAAAGCAAATATCATTTACAAAACATTGAAGCAAGTAGGGCAGATTTCATAGTCCCAAATTATAGATGAGGAAATTGAGTCTCTGAAACTGATATGTATTACCTAAAAACTTTGTGAGTGGAAAAATAAACTCAATTTAAATAAAAGAGTCTGACTTCAAGTTCACCCTTCTTTTTCTTGTAGCATTATGACCAATTGGCCAGAGGTAAGGTCTCATTCACAAAAAATGCAAGCTTTGGAGTCAGAACCAGGCTCCCATTTCAGCTGTACCATGAACCATGAGCTGAATTGTTGAACTCTCTCAGAGCCAGCCTCTCCGTCTGCCTCTTGCTACACATCAAACACAATATGATTAAACTGAAGTTGTGATTCACTGAAGCTTCTCCTAACAATGCTATTTTAATGTTACCTCTCTTTGCAGTTGGTACTAGGTTCTACCCAGTGAGAAGACCAGAAACTGGCCCTTCACTCTCCCTCACCCACATTGGTATCCTACATCATTACTACCTCTCAGACTCATACCTTTGCTTTCTCTCTACGTCTGACAGCCCTACACTGGTCTCCCTGGTCTTCCTCCCTTCCAACCCACTCACAACTCTATAAAGTATCCAGCCTGATCAGATTGTGTCTCTCTCTGACAAAAATTCTGCAGTTAATTCACAGTGTTTTGGCAAAACCAAAACCCCCTACATGACTCTGAATGACCTAGATTCAGCCTTCTTCCTCAGCCTCATGTCAGTCTTCTCTTCCATCCTCTCCATTGGGCCCTGTGCTAACACCCTTATGAGCATTATCTCAATGAATTCTCAAAATCTCCACTAATCTACACAGGAGTATTACACAGTCTGTGCATGAAACCTCTCTTTTCTGTGCTATCTCTTATGTATAACAAAGAAAGTCAAATAAATACAACTTGAAACCATTGTTTTTTGTTTTTAGTTTTCGCTCTAAGCTTAATCTCTTATTATCATAAACCCATATGCTATTAAAAAATTATTATAAAATTATAGTGATTTGCTGAGCCTAACCAACCAGTATAAAACATAAACATAATTCAAGCACATTTGCAGGACAATACAGTACTTAATTACTAATAGCTATAAGAAAACCAACTTGGCCATACATTTCTAAATTAAAATTTAACTCATGGATTCTCAGATTGTTCTTTTTTAAAGAAGTTTTTAAATTTGTGTTTATTATTCATAGGTGATGCGTGTACATAAGTACCTGTATACACAGCCCTTGACACGGAGAACCACAGCACAACTTTGGAAACTGTCTCCTTGACTTCTTGTGGTGTAGAGGTAGAATTCTAAAATAACTATTGGAATACTTTTGATAAGACTTTCAAATATATAAAGAGTTTGGTATTTCAGAATTTACACTTATTGGGTAATTCAATTAGTGATGTTGAAGTAAAACTGGCTCTGCCTGGGAAAGACTTTTGATCAAAGTACTTACTTTGTCAAATACAGCAAAAAAAATTTTTTTTATAAGTTTCTGGAAGGTCTCAGAGCATGAAAAAGGGAAGCTGAAGAATACATACGGTTGAAGTTAGATAATCCAATCCTAGTTACTTTAAAGTATGAGAAATTTCTTATTTGTTGATGGTGGTGGTGGGAGGAATTGAATGCTTCCTGTCCCAGGAAAGTGCATAAGCATTAAAATTTATGGCAGCTAGAGGGTATCAACACTTTTTTTCCTTGTAGAATACCTAACAAAGTTTATATTAAAAAAAATAAAATACACTTCACCAAGAAGGTGAAAGACCTTAAACACTGAAAATTATAAGACATTAATGAAAGAAAGTGAGGAAACACAAATAAATGAAAGCATATTACATGCTCAAGAATTGGAAGAATTAATATTGTTAAAATGTCCATACTACTCAAAGCAATGTATAGGTTCAATGTAATCCTTCTTAAAATTTTAATGGCATTTTTCACAGAAATAGAACAAATAATTCTAAAATTTGTATGGAACTACAAAAGACCCCAAATAGCCAAAACATTCTTGAGAAAGAACGAAGTTGGAGACATCATGCTCCCTGACTTCAAATTGTATTCAGAGTTATAGTAATCAAAATAGTGTGGTATTAGCATAAAAAAAGACAAATAGATCAATTGAATAGAATGGAGATCCCATAAATAAGCCCATGCAGATATGTTCATTTAATTTACAACAAAGGCGCAAGACTATATTAAAGAGAAAGAAGAGCATGTTCGATAAATGGTGTTTGGAAAACTGTTCAACCACATGGAAAAGAATGAAACTGGTCAACTTTCTGACATCATACAAAAAAATTACTTCCTTGAGATAAGTTCTTTGACAATGGTCTTAGTGATTATTTTTTTGATACACCAAAAACAAAAGCAAGAAAATGAAAAATAAATAAGTGGGATAATATCAAACTCAAAAGCTTCTGCACAACAAAGGTAAGCATCAACAAAATGAAAAAGCAACATACTGAACTGAAGAAAATACTTCCAAATCACATATCTGGTAAGGCAAGAACCCTACTGTGAACTGTGCATGTGAGGGATCTAGGTTGCGCACTCCTTATGAGAAGCTAATGCCTGATGATCTGAAGTGGACCTGAGACAGTGATGCTAGTGCTGGGGAGTGGCTGCAAATACATTACATTAGCAGAGAGGTTTGACTGCACAGAGACCATAATACATCAATTGCTTGCAGACTCATATCAAAACCCTATCAGTGAGTGGCAAGTGACAATTGACCTGCATCTGGTGGCAGGCTTTAAGTCAGAATCCAACATTTATTTCAGTCTATGCATAGCCTGCCCATTATTTTATTTACCATTTTCATTTGTGCCTCTTTCCCGCACTGCACACTTATTTCAGTTGTAGTTTTGGTAAGCCCATAAGCTAATCCTAGCCAAAATGAAAAGGGGGAAAAAACCAATGATGAGACAGCAGAAGACTTTAAGACTGCCAACAAAAAGAAAACTGCATTTAAAAGAAAATACCAAGAATCCAACTTAAAATATAAGTTCATTGCAACAGGTGATTCACATTCTCTGAGCCCGCTTTGTATAATATGTAATGATTGGTCATTCAATGAAGCCATGAAACCTTCAAAACTACTTTGCTACGTAGAAACCAAGCACCCTGCATTAGAAGACAAGCCTTTGGAGTTTTTTCAAAAGGAAAAAAAATGTGAACACAAAGCAATTATTGAAGGCCACCAGTTCATCAAATGTGTCTGCACTGAGAGCATCATTTTTAGCGGCTAAACACACTGCTAAAGCAAAGAAGCCCTTTACTATTGGTGAAATTGATCCTGCCTACTGCTAAAGACATCTGTCATAAACTTTTAGGAGAGGCAGCAGTTCAAAAAGTAGAATGTGTTCCTCTTTCAGCTAGTACCATAACTAGACAAATTGATGAAATGACAGAGAATATCTCTCTAACAATTGTTAGAGAGAATTTATGAGTCACTGTGGTATGCAGTCCAGGTTGACGAGTCTACTGATGTTAACAAGGCAACAATGCTTGTTTTTGTGAGACCTATTTTTCAGGAGAATGTGCATGAGGACATGTTATGTGCAATTTTGTTGCCAAAACCACATCTGCAGAACTATTCAAGTCTTTTGTGTTGGTATATGCATGGATGGAGTGGCTGCCATGACCAGATGGCTTTCCAGTTTCACTACACAGATCAAAGAGGTTGCTTCTGAATGTGAATCTACACACTGTGTCATCCTTAGAAAATGCTGCTATCTGAAAAATGTTACCAGAACTTAATAATGTTTTGCAGGATGTGATCAACCACATTAAAGTGTATGCCCTTAACTCACATCTGTTCGTGCAGTTCCGTGAGGAGACTAGGAAGGAATGGATCTGTGACCCATTTGTGAATAAGCCAGGTGAATCAACTTTGTCCGTTCTAGAAGAAGATCAACTGCTTGAGATTGCAAATAACAGTGGCTTTAACAGTATCTTTGAGACAACTTCAAACCTCCATGCATTTTGGATTAAAGTCAAGGCAGAATATCCTGAGATTGCCACAAAAGCACTGAAAGGCCTGCTTCCATTTCCAAAACCCTATCATTGTGAAGCAAGGATTTCTATAGTGATAGCAACCAAATCAAGATTACAGAGGAGATTGGACATAAGCAACACACTTCGAGTGTCACTGTCTCACATCACTTCCTGATGGGACCATCTAGTTGCAGGAAAACAAGCTCAGGGCTCCCACTGATTCTGCATTATGATGAGTTATATAATTATTTCATTATATATTACAATGTAATAATAATAGAAAAAAAGTGCACAATAAATGTAATGCACTTGAATCATCCTGAAACCACCCTAATTTGTGGAAAATTATCTTCCATGAAACCGGTCCCTGGTGTCAAAAAGGTTGGAGACAGCTGTATAAGGGACTAATATCCAAAATAAAATAGTTCTCCCCTTAGCTGCAGTTTTTCTTTCAGGTCTCAGTTACCCTTGTAACTGAAAATATTAAATGGAAGCAATTAAATGGAAACAAAATATTAAATGGCAAGTTCCAGAAATAAACAATTCATAAGTTTTAAATTGTGTTCTGTTCTGAGTTATGTAATAAAATCTTGCCCCATTTCATTATATCTCATCTTGATCATGAATGATCCCTCTATCCAGCATATCCAAACTGTATATGCAACCTGTCTGTTAGTCACTTAAAAGCCAACTCAGTTATCAGATCTATTATGAGAGGAATAGAGAGAGAGAGACTACATTCACATAACTTTTATTACAGTATATTTTATAATTGTTCTATTTTATTAGTAGTTATTATTGTTAATCTCTTACTGTATCTAGTTTATAAATTAATTTTTTATCATTTGTATGTATATATAGAAAAAAATAGAGTATAAGTACTATCTACACTTTCAGGCATCCACTGGGGGTCTTGGAATGTATCTCCCTAAAATAAGGAGTACTGCTATATATAAAGACTCATACAAGCCAATAGCAGAATAAACAAACAACCCAATTTAAAAATAAGCAGAGGATCTGAATGAATATTTTCCCAAAGAAGACACACAGATGGCCAACAGGTACATGAAAAGGTGTTCAACATCACTAATTATTAAGAAAATGCTAATTAATACCACAATGAGCTATCACCTCACATCTGTTAGAATGATTATTATCAAAAAGGCAAGAAACAACATGATTTGGTAAGAATGTACAGAAAAGAAAGCACTTGCTCATTGTGAAAATGTAAATTGTTGCAGCCATCATGAAAAACAGTATGTAGATTCCTCAAAAAAAATCTTTTAAACTACCATATGATCCAACCATTCTGCTTCTGAGTATTTAGCTGAAAACAACAACAACAACAACACTAACTTGAAAAGATAGATGCACCCCCACGTTCATTGCAGCAATTATTTACAGTAGTCAAGACATGAAAAATGTAGTATACTTATGAAATATTATTCATCCAAAGGAAAAAAATATGAAATCTTGCCATTTGTGACAACATGAATGAAACTTAAGGGCATTATGCTAAGTGAAATAAGTGAGACAGATTAAGACAAATACTGTATGATCTTACTTATATGTAGAATCTAAAACAAAAATGAACTCATAGATATAGAGAATAGATTGATGCTTGCCTGACATGTGGAGTAAAGAATGGATAAAGAAGGTCAAGAGGTACAAATTTCCAGTTATAAAATACATAAGTCATGGGGATGTAAGGTACAGCATGGTGACTATAGTTAATAGTACTGTATTGCGCATTTAAAAGTTGCTAAGAGAGTAGATCTTAAAAGTTCTCATCACAAGATAAAAAATTTTTTCTAACTATGTATAGCGATAGATGTTACACTTACTGTGGTAATTATTTCACAATATATTCAAATACTGACTCATTATGGGGTATACCTGAGACTAATATAATATTATATGTCAATTATACATCAATAAAAAAATTGGGTGAGATTTTTTAAATGATTAAGTGAATAATAATCAACACATGTCTATATATTCCTAAATTTTATTACTTTCACCATTATACATACTTTGTTTGAATGAAATGAGGTGTATTATTAAATCAAATTACTGAATCATTGAGAGAATTTTCCCAGGATGTTTTGGCTACTAGAAATACAAATTACATGATAATTGTGGTTATTGCTTTTCATCTGAACTGCTTACTTGACTATTAGTATCAAATGAAGATGCCAAGTGCACAAAAGTAAATGCCAGGAGTAGCAAGATCAGCAAGACCAGTCTGCGCTGTTGAGTCCTTATAATTAACCACACTGGGAATAAGGAAGGTTTGTTTCCTTAAACTACATCCAAAGCATTTACTAAATATTTATTTTTAAAATCATGTAAACAGCACAGGCAACATCAACAAAAAAATAAAGTTAATTTAATCTAAATTAAAAAACATTTATACATCAAAGGATACATCAAGAGAGTGAAAAGACAACCCACAGAATGGGAGAAAATATTTGCAAAACTTACACCCAATAAGAGATTAATATTAAGAATATATTTAAAAAATTCTTACAATTTGACAACAGAAAAAACAAAGAACCCAACTCAAAAACTGGGCAAACAACTTGAACAGAAATTTTTCCAAAAAAGACATACAAATGGCCATAAAAAATTTAGTAGATGATCACTCTGTGAGTTATATAGATTTCTAATCACTACACTGTACAACTGAAACTAATATATCATTGTATGCCAACTATAATTGAAAAAAAACTCATTGAATTTTAAAATGTAAATATAAGCAACTACTTGTCTATTATATTTCAATAAAGCTAGAAGAAAAATGGTAGTTGTTATGCATATTTTACCACAATTTTAAAAATCACTTAAAAGAGTTTAGAAGAGTATACTTCTGTAAAATATGAAAAGAGAAATTTATCTGTTAGCTATGTAGGCTAGATGAAATTAAACTGAAGGCTAGATTATGAGATAGAGGCTCCTCATCCCCAAATTACAAGGCAGTATAAACAGTCTTCAACAATGCTGAACTTTCTTAATCAAACAGAAGACAAGTAATTCCATGGTTGGGATTTAAGAAACAAAATTAAAATAGTGGGGGGGAGAAGGAGAAGGTATTTCACTTTTTATTATATTTAAATACAGGTTTTCAACCTGTGCTTTACAAAAACTTACCCTCCCAAAAAGAAAATTGAAATAAAACATTTCAATAATTTATCAATAAATGCACACCCAGAAATCAAGCTGAGAAAAAAAACTAAATCTTACAAGATTAAAAGTCTAGTATTTGCTCCACTTCACTAGACATGGCTAATCAACACACACACATATGTATATGCACTCACAGGCACACACACACACATGCATACACAAGCACGCGTGCGCGCGTGCACACACACGTACACACTCTTTTGTTTTAAAAGAAGCGCATATCCAGCTTCTATCATTCCTTCTGATTCTGATTCATCCAATTCTTCCCTTTGATTATATATTTTCATGCATAACTCCACATAATATGGGGATGTATATGTCTTTATAAATATTTGACAACTGATAGAAAAATAATGGAATTTTCAGCTGTTATCTGCTGATAAAGGAGCCCACTAACTGCACTTGGCAAAGATACCTGAATTAGCCATGGTTAGTGTTCACACCTCTTCAGATTAGACCTGTCCTATTCACAACATGTTTCCATTGGGGTCTCATAGATATCCACCTTCAGTCTCAAATTGCATTTTCACATCAAGAAAACAACACGGAGACAGAGGTGGCATACACCACATCCTCAGCCTTGCAGTTATCTCTTAACCTTTTTGTCCCCTGCTTTGCCTTTAATGAGATCAAGTTTTAAAGCCTGGAAATTCAAAGCCCTGCTGTGATGCCAGGGACTGGCTGTGTTTGTATTAACTGAAGGTCCCACAGGCCATGCCAGCAGTTCCCCAGAGTGACCAATCTCTCAAAATAGAGCCACCCCTCCAGGCAGGTTTTCTTCACCCTATTTCCTTTACCTTTTTTTAGCACAATTGTCAACACATATTGGTTTATTATCAACTGAGATTTGAGGGTTCCTTAAAAACTGAGTTTGTTTTTGAATTTGCAAGTATCACATTATGTTGATCTCAGTATGTGTCTTTAGTGAAATACCACTGATTTCAAGGTGCTCTGTTTCTCCTCGCTTTGTGCATGTGCAGACTTTACCTCCCTGATGCTGCTTGAGTTACCTACTGCCCAACAGCTTCCCAAAGAACAAACCATTATAATTCCTTTGAAGCCTATCTCAGACAAATACTCGCATATTTTCCTTGATGGTACTATTGGAAACCATATTTACAACAATCTGAGTTTTTGAAGGTTATTTCTATAATGTAAACCTGCTATTCTTCCTTCCTATCTTATTAAAGAAAATTCCATTTATAGGGGATTAATGTATTTTTATCTTCTTTTCTTTTGGAGGGAGCAGAGTTCACTAATAAACAGTTTTGCTTCATATTTTTACAAATACCTCATGCCTGTCCCACCCAGTCATAGCCCAGAGTCCTCTTCACCCTTTCCAGCTGTGGATGACACCCATAAATATTTATATAAGGCCATCCGGCAGTTACTAGCAAAAGAAATAGCAAATAATCTTCTTGCCTTCATCTTCCTTTCGCTGGCCCCAAGCACTCATCAACCATGGGGCTTTGGGCAATTTTAAGGTATCTTACTTGTAAGCTTCCACATATGAGAGGAAAATTTTGGGTCGACAGTAATAAAATAACAACGAAAAAAAAGTGGTGTCTACCGGTCACTCCCAGTTTCTAAGTAAGCTTCTTTCTTTAATCCTTCCCAGGAGATAATTCAAATCATATCATTTTCCTTTCTATCTTGTCATATGCAGTTTGATTTATGAGAGCTACCTTCTGCTTACTGAAAGCTAAGCACAAAAGTGTGGCAAACCTGGTGAATAACAATCATAATAATGAGCTGAGGGTGATTCTTAGTGTAGTATCCACTGGATATGTGTATTTACAAGAACCTGTCAGTATCATTTGGGTCTATATCAAATCTGCACAAATCTGTGTATATGATTGCCTGGGATCCAGAGACAACTCATACTATCTCTGAGTCTTCCATCACAACTGAAGACCTCTGTTGACTGGCTTACACCAAACAAACAATTCTTCTACCTATGTATGAGATATGCTGGGGCCATATTAATCATCATTCATAAGAAATAATTATTATAAAGATCTCAGCTGCTCTCCCTAATGTAGGAAAGCCCAACATGTATACATACAGCTACACAGCTTCCCCTCCCCAAGAACATAAGGATATGAAGGCTTCTCTCTGCCAACACTCATTCATTGTCACAAGCAACTTTCAACTTATATGTATTAAGTGTCAATGCTTCATCCCAGGCACTATGTGCTAGGTGCCGAGGTATAACATGGTGAGAGGGGAAAGAGGAGGGAAGAAAGGAGGAAAATAAGGAGGGAGGAGGGAGCAAGAGATGGAAAAAAGAGGAAGAGAGGAAAGAACACACAGAGTTTTACATTTGGGAGAAATAAATATTAATATTAAAAAATTTGCATTTATAAAATAATAGCTTTAAAGGTGCTATTAAATTAGAGCTACATCATTTTGAAAGTGAGGGTGATACAGAGAATTGACCTAGTTGGTGTGTGAGTGTTGGAGTTTGTGAATATGAGTGTGTATGTTAGAGGTATTGTCTAAAATGCAAATGAAGATTTCAAATATGGTAAAACAATTAAAAAGCCCTATTTTCTTCTACCAGAAGTAGTACACACTATAGTTATTAAAGGATTTGAGAATTTTATCCTGCTCTTTTTTATTAGTATCCATCTGTCTTTTTCAAAGTGATGTATAGCGATATATCTTAATAATGGAAAAGTGACTGTTGAGAGATCAACATCAAGCCTAGTACACAGGAAGAACTCGATAAATGATAGTTTTTTTTTTGTTTTGTTTTGTTTTGTTTTGTTTTTATGTTAGGGCCCTCAGGAGTAAGAAGAGACTGTTATGAGAGGTCCCATGTGAAGCCCTGTTCTAATACCAGGAGGCCTCACTGCTGGGGTCACTGAGTTAGCCTAGGAGCCAGTCACTAAGTTTCCTTGAGACAGCTTGGAGCTAGGAGTCTTTGAAGACAGATTCCCCACCAGACACTCTGAAGTTGACTTCTCGGATAAGGCCCCTAGGAAAATGTAACAGGGCATTATAATATTCGTGCCTTTCTCCAACTTTGAATGACTATCTGAAATGGTCTCCTGCTCCCTCTACCATGTCAAATTATTTTCATTCATTTGCACTATGGACCTCTTTTTTGACTCTTATTCCCTTGATAAGTGCTCTTAATTTCTTTCTTTCATATTACCTGGATGTTTTGTAAGTTTAAGAAATTAAATCTAAAAATTATATTTATACCACGATTTTGACTATGTCAGAAACTGTATGTGGATGAACATGCAAACACTCTGTGGAAATAGCTGATGTGTGAGATTTTGAGACTTTTTTACACTTAAAAGCTTTTTATGTTGTTAGTATGTTAGATATATATTTTATAATTAAATTCAGACTACATTTTACTATATAACATCAGAGGAAAAAAACACAACATGATTATATGTATTATGTTATAAAGGTACATCCTTATAAGATAGTTCAATATTTCTATCATAATTGTTTGGAGATTTTTTAAATCTGAGAAACAACAAGGAGAATATCTTTTTTAAAGTGCCATGAACTTTTCTACTTAACATACCTCCCAGAACATCTTTAAGAAGATGACAAGGTAAGAATACAAGAGTCCAGAATTACTGAGTCATACAGGAGACACCTGAACCATCAAGGATTGTTATCAAAATGCCACCTTGTGCTTGGACAATAGTCTTTGTAACTTTTAGAATATCTGAAAACTTGATAATCACAACTTTCTCTTTCATATTTAAAAATCTAGCTGGATTA
This sequence comes from Macroglossus sobrinus, assembly GCA_004027375.1. NCBI lineage: Eukaryota > Metazoa > Chordata > Mammalia > Chiroptera > Pteropodidae > Macroglossus > Macroglossus sobrinus. Next base: position 516,698 of record PVKZ01000866.1, on the reverse strand, counting down.
AATGTCCAAGACTAAAACAATGAAATAAGAATGCTGGAGATAGAAATCCCCTCCTAAAATCTTAGCCTATGATAACACTGAAAACTGAATGGTAATTAGATAAATTATTGTAGAGATGATGTGTCCCCATTTATTTTTTTGATACTAGAATGAAATCTTTCCTTTTGACACAAAGTCTTATAACATTTCTGCTTCAGTTTTGTGGATTGCCCCCAGATTAAAGATAATGTAACTAAATATTTAAATTAAGTGGCCACAGCATTTTAAGCAGTTACACTAAAAAGATATATTATAAATCTGCTACAGTGAGCTATCATTTCTAGGGAAATATTATTTTAAAAATTAAATATGATCAACCTTTTGAGCCACACTTTTTTTGCTCAGGTCTACTTCCATGTCTAGAAGTATACTTTCCCTTCTAATAAAGCTTTTTCTTTCTGCTATAAATATATATATATATATATATATATATATATATTCCAATATATGGATTATATATATGATCTAATATATGAGAACTAAGATAATTTAAAGTGAATCCTCATTATTTAAGAATTTGCTAAGTCAAAATTACTGCTGATATAGATTGTGCATAACAAGGCTACCTTTACCTATTTGATATCTTTGAAAACAAATTACTTGCTCAAAATAATAATAAATAACAATAAACAATAACAAAATGATAGAGAATATGTATAAATTTAGTATTTTTTCTTTCACACCCATTTTCTGTCTTGTAGTCTTTATTTCAGCTAATGGCAGGTGCATTCATTTAATGTTAGTCATTTAGTCTTTCATGCAACAAATGTTTACTGAGACCTGTCTATGCTCAACTGTAGGCTTAGACATGGGGAATTAAAGATTAAATAAGACCCATAATAAGCACCTAAAAGGCTACACATTTTTGAACAAATAACTATAACACATTATTGGAACAAATAACTATAATACATTGCTATAATCAAGAAAACAGGTATTTGATAGTCTAGAGGAAGGGCAGATAAACTCACCTTGAGGAGAGAGTCAGAAAAGGATTCCTAGAGAAAATAAACCCAAGTTAACCCTTAAATAATGAGTTGAAAATTTTTTCTGCATCCACATGGACCCCAACATTGCTTTCTTGACTATAACCAAGACCTCTTTTCCAGGCTCCCCACCAACCTCTACCAATGGATCCCCAACATCACCTACATAGTGATATCATTGAAATTCACTCAAAAAACTCCTTCTCTTCAACTGCTAATGACTGCTTCTTGTAATATTATAATAAAAAATTCTAATTCTAAAGATGAAGAATCCAAAACCTCAAGAGTGTCTTCTGGTCAAGGGCCAAACTGCCAGCTGTTTCTACAACTTGTTTTTGAAGTCCCCTGCTTTGTTTTTCCAACATATACACATTTGAAATCTAGTTTATGCCTATGTTTGATTTCATATATTAATAATTTTCCCTCAAAATGTTGAATAAATTTGTAGCTCCAGGAACAAGAGTCATGCTGATATGGTTATTTCTCATAGCCCTGTGTATGGACACCGACTCCTAAGAGTGAAAGCCACAGCAAAAGAAGGAAACCCAAAGACTCAGGACAACAGGCAAATGCTTCACAGTTATGTTAGTCAGTGTTCTCTAGAGAACAGTACCATTTGGATATGTATATATAAGAAGAGACTTATTTTAAGGAATAAACTCAAGCAACTATGGAGATAGACAAGTCCAAAATCTGCAGAGTGACCCATCAGGCTGTAGAGCCAGAAAGAGCCACTATTGGAGTTCAAGTAAAAAAGCTGTCTGCTAGAATAATTCTCTTTTGATCAGGAGAGGTCAATCTTTTGTTCTATTCAGACTTTCACCTGATTGGTTGAGGCCCACTCACATTATGGAGAGCAATCTGCAGTACTCAAAGTATACCAATTAAATAGTAACTTCATCCAAAAATTCTCACTGTCACATTTAAAATAATGATTGACTATCTGGGCACCAAGGCCCAGCCCAAGTGACATATAAAATTAACTAATCAAATATTTGTACCACCTGGTCTAACTGCTATGTCTTTGGCTTGCTTGTTATTCTCTTTATTATTTATACCTTTAACATTTATTGTGTATATAATAGAACAAAAATAAATTCAATTCCTGACTTCATGGAACATATATTCTAATGAGGAACACATAATGACTCTAGAGAGATATTAATCAAATAAACACAAAAATGAATGTAAAATTGGAAGGATGAAAGCTGTTATTAACTGGTAGTAAAAAGTAATAGAAGGCATTAAACTATAAATTTCATCAGATCTGGTAATTGAAGGAAAGTTTCCTTGAATGGTGCTAGGATAGAATGTAAGTAGGCTAGACTGTGCCTCATGTTCTTCCTCTCTCATTGATGCCATCGACGTCTTTAAAATGTCATGACAACTTATTACACATTAGTGTTTGAAAAGTTACAGGAGTCATCTTTAAGAGTGTGCTCAAGTTCTCCCTTCCTACCTTGAAGTAGCAGTGTTTTATTCAATATGGAGGATGAGAAATAGGCACCAAAATGCCTTCTAGAGTTTTGGGGACCATAATTGATTACTTTAGTTAACACAAGCGTTTTGAACTGCTGGGATTAGAGTTTGGTGGTGTTAGAGTTTAGGACATGGATCCGGAGATTGCACTTGGACCACTCACAAAGACAGAGTACTCATCTTCAAGGAGTGAACAATCAATGAGAGGAACTAACAGAAAAACAGCGTATAATTTAGTTCTTTGAATTCTGCACCACCCCTTGCTAAGTTGTTGGGGTAACACTGGAGTGGGTTAAGTAAGGTAGGGAGTGGCAGGTGGAGAGACAGAAAATCTTCCCAGAAGGCAATCTATGAGTTGAATCTTGAATGATGAGTCCTAATTTTCTGAGTAAAGGAGAGCAAAGCAGGGTCACTGTAGACAAGGAAAGCATGAGCAGAGTCCCAAAGGAAAGAAAAACATTCCAAAGCTTTTGGAAGGCTGCAAGTAGTTAGACCTATCTGCAGGGTCATTTGGTTACTGGAGAAGCTGTTTTTGACAACAGAGAAAATAGGCGGAGGGTTTTAAGAGTGTTTTTCAAACTTATTTGACCATGATTCACTGTAAGAAATGTGTTTTGCACTAATACCCTGTATATGTATGTGTGTATATCTATATCTATATCTATATCTATATCTATCTATCTATATATATATATATATATCTATATATATACTGGTCTTTACCAACTAATGTGAATCTATGATCCACATAACTGTTACTCATGGCATTTTGACAAACACTACTCTAAGACATAGTAAAAAGTTTAATTTTATCTTGAAGTCACTAGATAATTATTCAAGAATTATAAACTGGGTGACTGACATAGCAAGGCTCACATTTTATCAAGATCTGCATGGTAACAGTGAGCAAAAGGAGTCAAGGGAGACACCCCAGAGACTCAAATATCAGTTTGAAGGCCGTCTAGTTATTCAAGGGGAAGAGTTCGGGAACCTGAACTAAAGAGCAGAGCTGAAAATGGTGCAGTGTTAAGTTGAAAGAATACTCAGAACTAAGAGACTATTTGATAACAAAGACAGAGGAAGGAGAAGAAGCCAAGGTTACTTTCATTTTCTGGGTTAGACAAAATATGGAATATAGAAAATGAGATGTGCATGAAAGAAGCCAACTATAGAAATGCTGAGGCACCTGTGGACATCTTACTGGAAGTGGCCTTGGGCAATAAACCCAATGGGTGAGGGTTCAGGAGAGAGGCCTATGCAAAACAGACATTTGACATCTCAAAGGCCAGCCAAGAACATGGATGTGTGCTAACTCCCCTACAATGTTTAGAGAGGGAATTTAGGGAAGAACTCTAGAAAGTACATTTTCAAGAGAAGTATCTGGTATTCTGCTCATGCTATTCCTTCCATCTAGAACAGCTGTTCTCAAAGCATGGTCTGAGGACTTCTGGGTGTCCTTTGAAGGTCTCCGAGAACCTTTCAGATGGTTTAAAACATCAAAGCTATTTGATCATAATGTTAGGATATTATTTGCCTCTTTTACTCTCATTCTTTCCTAAATACCCAATGGAGTTTTCCAAAGGCTTTATAACATATGACATCACAATAGATTGAATGCACAAGTAGATGCAAAAATGCTTTTTTTAAGCTGGATAGAAAATAAACTTGCCAAAACATGAAACAGTGTAACTCATCTCACATTTTTTGTTTTGGAAAACAAATTTATTCATAAAATATATTATTTATGACAACATGTAATGAGTTTGCTATTATTCTTAAATGAATTAATAAATATTTTTAAAACAAAAATGTTTTACTTTAATCTCTAATAGTTTACATATCAGTCTATAGAACGTACATAAATGAAAGTTCTTTGGGGTCCTACATTATTTTAAAGACTATAAGGGAAGCCTGGTATGAAATTTTTTTAATATTACAAGACTAGAAGATTATTCTCTCCCTGACATTCATCTCTCCATCACAACTATACAAGCCTACATCCTATTTTTCTTTCTAGGTCAGATGCAGGTGTCCTTATCTGTGTAGTTTTCGCTAAGCTCATAAGGTATAATAATTGCTGCCTCTTCTGTGTTCACTAAACCTGAGGTATTTACTTCTCCTACAGTACCCCTGCTATTCTTTTTAATATTTGTCCTCTATAAGCATGCTTTGAAGAATTTTTGAACAACCAACTGCATGCTAGATATTGCAAACAGATATAGATGGCATACAAAATGGGACTAAAAGTTACCTCACAGTTATCACTGTTTCCTGACAGTCTAGAAGCTTGTTACTATTTTAACACTTTTTGCTTCTAAGTATAAAACCCATTAACAATGACCAAGTGCATTATTAGCAAAGGAAGAAGGGGAGAGCAGGAGGGAGGGAGGCAATAGGGATGAAAAAAGGAAAGGAGAAAATGAAAGTTGGTTACAGATTAGGAATAATAATACAGTAAAATTTCAATTGACTGTGGTGTAAGAAGAAAGGGTTAGGTTTAATTAATGACCCTCAAAGACAAATGAACTCCTAGAAGTCCAATTTTAGCAGTTTTCTTCACCAAATTTGACATACTGGAGTTTGTTTTCTTTCTGTTTCAGCTACCAATGAGCAGTGAAGATAGAGCAAGAAAAATAAGAAGCTTAAATCATATCTAAATGTGTGATATCAAGAATTGGTGTTATCCTGAACATCTGAAGGAGTCCTCTCCGGATCTTCCTCTCTGAGACTCAGTTTCTGCTATACTTCCAAAGGAAAAGAAAAGTTTCTCTCTTTGCCAAGATATGACAGTATTTGACCTTATGGTTGTTGGAGCTGTGGACCTTCTCCTATTTGAAATAGGCACCAAGATAAAGTGACACAGAGAATTGACTTCAACTTGGCATACAGATGAAAGTGCTGGAAATTATTCTAAACTGTAACCTTTTCTTACACATCCAGTCCATAATGTGTTTTCTTAAGACCAGGGTCTGGAACGTTCTTCTCCTCAAGTGCCTAGAGAACAAGGGGAGAAGGTTATAAGGAAGCACCTACTGGATATGTTGTGATTCTCTCCAACAACAACGTAGTGGTCCTCAGGGTATCAGCATCAGCCCAGATCCAGGCTCTGAAGGCCCTCCCTTATGTGCCCACCCCATGCTCTTACTCTAATTGGCACAAGTCATCAGTGTTAAGCAGTTCTTTAATATGACTCAATATTTAACATGACTCATTGTTTAACACACTGAGTTGTGTTAAATGTGTTAGTATAATGACAGCCTTCCAAACAGAAAAGTATCTTTTGAAAAAAATTATGAATTCTCTCAACTTTTTATTTTTCAATTAGAGTTGGCATTCAATATTATTTTATATTAATATCAGGTGTACAGGATAGTGGTTAGACATTTATATAATTTATGAAATGATCCTCCTGATTAGTCTAGTAACCTCCTGGCACTATACATAGTTATTGCAGTATAATTTTCTACATTGCATATGCTATATTTCATATTCCCATGACTGTCAATTTGCACACCTTAATCCCTTCATTTGCTTCATCAGCCCCATCTAGCAATCACCATCTTGCTCCCTGTATCTGTGAGTCTTTCTCTGTTTTGTTTTTTCATTTTTTTTCTTCTTTAGATTCCACATATAAGTGAGATCATATAGTATTCGTCTTTCTCTGTCTAACTTATTTCACTTGGCATCATACCCTCTAGGTCCATCCATGTTGTCACAAATAGTATAATTTTATTTTATTTATGGTCAAGTAATATACCATTGTATATATGTACCACATCTCTTTTATTCAATTGTCTATTGATGATTGCTTCCATATCTTGGCTATTGTAAATAGTGTTTCAAGGGTGCATATATCTTTTCTAATTAGGGTTTTGGTTCTCTTCATATAAATACCCAGAAGTAGAATTGCTGAGTCATAAGGTAGCTCTATTTTTAATTTTTTGAGGTACCTCCATACTATTTTCCATAGTGGCTGCACCAATTTGCAATCCCACCAATAGTGCATGAGAATTATCTTTTCTCCACATCCTGACCAACAATTGTTTAATAATTTTTTGATGATAGCCATTCTAACAGGTGTGAGGGGATATTTCTTTGTCGTTTTAATTTGCATTTCTCTGATGATTAGTGATGTTGAGCATCTTTTCATATGTCTATGGACATCTGTATGCCCTCTTTGGTGAAATGCCTATTCAGGTCCTCTGCCCATTTTTTAATTCAATTTTTTCTGTGTTAAATTGTATGAGTTCTTTATAAATTTTGGATATTAATTCCTTATCAGATGCATTCTCTCAAAGTTTGAACCTGGAATTATTATGTGGTAGCCAAATATTTGAATTATTAACCATAAGGTAATGATCTTCCCCATAATTGAAAGATTATTCATTTTGATCCAGTTTTGACATCATTAAAGTCTGTATGAATTTTGCCTAACATAAATTTATTGTTCTGAGACTATTATTAATTGTAAGAAAAGTCTTTACTGCAATTATTTTCATAGACTTATCTAGGAACTCACTATTCAGCCTCAACATTTACAAAATTAATGTATGGTATTAGTCAGCTCCATTCAGTCAAAGTTGATTACATTTCCAAGAACAAAATGGCTTTCTAGTTTGTTCTGAACTACAGATTGAGAGATTAAATGATACAAGCTTATTTAAAGCATGTCACGTACTATTATTCTCAGTCATATTTTAAAGCCAAAAAAGGCTTTAAAGCAGTAAATCATCAGTGAACTAAGCAAGAAATAATACACACAGCTGCCACAAGATTTCCAATTTTTTTTTTTACAAAAGAAATATGCAAGTTTCAAATTCAGACAGGTGAGGCCAGGTTCTGAGCAGTAGGACAGAGTGAGTCCAGGCTCACACATACTTAGAGGAAGACATCTCAAAAAGTTACACTTTAATGAATCTCCTCATATATGCCATATATCATAAAGCTTCCAGAGAATTTTCAACTCTTTTCATTGAAGTAATAAATTATGCAATTAGTGTTTATAATTTTATGATGATTCATGTAAATAAATTTATAAATCTGATAAATAAATTTTTATTAAAGTATGAGTCTTGATTATGGACTCTCAGAATACAGTCAGAATTTATATAACAGGACCATTAACCTCATGGGACAGGATCCCTGATCAGGCAAAAATGCTACAGGCCTTACCCAACCCTGTCCTGTTAAAAATTTCCTACATAACTTTTATGTTCCCTCCATAGTTATACACTCAGCACAAATAATATTAACTTGCCACTTTTTTAAAATGTTGTTTCTGTAAGAAAATCAGAGTGGTACAGGTTATCTCTCTAGTTATCTTATGTTTCCTTTTCACTGGAGCTCTTTGGGAGATACTGAATCTAGGATAGGTAATCTGTGACCTACAAGCCAAGTCCAAACCAGCCACCTGTTTTTTACATGGCCTGCAAAATAAACATGTTTTTTACATTTTTTGTAATTCTTTTTGTAATTTAACAATTTTGTGCAAAAAAAAAATTTAATGGTTGAAAAAATCTAAATAAGAATTTCATATCACATGAAACTTACAAACTGCACATTTCAGCGTCCATAAATAAAGCTGTATTGGAGCAGCCCAGCTTATTCATCTACATCTGATTTATGGCCACTTCAGACTGTAGCAGCAGAGGTGAATACCTGCAACGGGGACCAGAGAGCCCACAAAATGTAAATATTTGTTTCCTGGCCCTTGACGGAATAGTTGTGCCAACACTGTACTAGCAGATTCTGAGATCTAATGATGCCGATGGTGAAGATGGCTTTAGTCTATCTGTCCATGCCCCTAAATATTTGGAACTTTTGAAGGTGCTTGGTAAACTTATTTTTTAAAACACTCTCAAAGAGAACCAAGATACACCTTGACAGATACTACCTTCTTCTTCTTTGCTATGACATTTACGTTGCCCAATTTTTAAAAAACAGGTCGATCTCCATAGACAGTGATAACTCATGAATCCCAAATGAAAAGACAGAAGCTTTTTATTGTGTTTCTATTCTCAGTTCTTTCTGGAGTATCTTTCTCATTTTAGAGATGTGGATATATAAAGGAGATCCAAAGAGATTTATAAAGATGGCTAGATAGTTGATTTAGGAAACTAAAAATCCTTAAATAACAGTTAGGAAAGATATTGCAGAAGCCTGGGCAGAATGTGGTGTTTACCAAGGGTATAAAAAGTCCTGCAAGTAAGGTGTATAACTTTTCTCTAAAAAATATAAAGACTGGATCAAAAGACAATGATGAAATAAGGTAAGGAAGCTTGGCAATAAGAGACAGAATTTTCTGAGAATGACTAAGCATTATAACATGTCCTAGTGTTTCTCTGTTAAATTCTTTGAAAGTGAGGGTGGTTTCTTATCTCGAGGACTTACCCAAAGGCAGAGAAATGAAATCCATGCCCCCTTTCTACTCTTCTTGCTTGTGACTCTATGATAAAGAATGAAGTTCATTATTTCCTTTCATTTGGCCCTAGAGAAGACTGCACCCTCCCCAAGAGGACTGAAGAAAAGAGGCAGTAAGGAGCTCATGTGGCTGCTTATAGAATAAAAATAAAGATGTTCTTCTGTTTCCTTTATAATATCTCTGGTGGACATATTTAATCCTCATCTTCTGGAACTGGTGTATACAGTGACTTAGAAAATAAGAAGAAGCTGTAAGGGAGGAAGTAATTTTCCCTGAAGTCCGGAGATATTTCCTCCTCTCAAGTCTGAACCAACTGGCCAGCTTACCTGGTTGGTCTGGGAGCCAAGTGCAAGTGTGGGTCACTCGAGGTCATCATCAAGAACAAATCAAAATTCTAGATGCTGCCTCTTTGCTGTCTTCTTTTTGCGGTAAAGCTAGATTCTTTCATGCAGAATAGGGTAAGAAAAAGGGAAGGGAGCTAAATGAAGCAAGACTGACCTTGGAGATGACTGTAGAAGCTGGTAAATGGTGTCATATAGTCATTAGGCTTATTATATTATTCTCTCTACTTTGCCATATTTGAAAAATGTTCCATAATAAAGACTTAAAATATTTCAGTTCCCATGCTTGATAAAGTTAGTAGATTTCCTGGTTCCAAAAATGAATTATTTTATCAAATCATTTTTTCACCCCAGTGCTTATACCTTTACATATCTTGAGCAAAATTGGTTACACATATTTCAGTTTCACTTGCTTTTAAAAGTTGAAAAAATGTAGGATTTCTCTTAAGGAGTCATAAGATGTCCCAGATGGTTTGGCTCAGACTTCCTAAATCCTTCTTATAAGCAGAAAATTGCATCTGCCAACTCAATGTTAATCTAAACTCCCAGACCCAAGAGAAGTTGCAGGAGCCCACAATAATTGGAAGTTCATGTAATACCCATTTCTTCTTTACTAAGGTAAAATACAGGGAAGGCAGAATTCAAGACACCTTCAACTGTATATTATACAAAAAGAAAAAAATGAACATTATTACAACATTTTTATAGGTTAGACTTTGGTTAGTGTTGATATTTCAGTGATTTCTGGATTACTTATGTTTCTGGTCCCCTCTCCTCTGGGACTCCATGAGCCAAAAGGTCTACTCACATCAGATCCCAGGTAAGCAATATATATTATTTATGCCCACAATTTTCTGGGAAAATTACAATTTTGAATTTCTGTGTACCATTTAGACTAAATATTGATTTTATTATAAAAATGTGCCTGTCATTTACTTGTCATTTTCCAGTGACCCAATGACAGTTGGTGCTGTCCCTCCCTGGTTCCCTGCTACTTTCTGAGCTGCCACCAACTCTGGCCATACCACAAAGAGAGTGGTCAACTCATAAGCACCCTCTCTCAGGTCGTGTGAAGTTATTCAGGCCCCAGGTTAGTACAGGGCTGGACCAGTCTTCTATGCTATAGAACACAAATTTAGAGACTTAAAGCAACATCTTTTATTATCTCACAGTTCCCATGTATTAACAGTCTGGCACAGTTGAGCTAGTCCAGCTTAGACTTATAAGGCTACCATTGAGGTATCAGTGGGTCTGGGGTCTCATCTGAAGTTCAAGTTCTTCCAAGTACATGTGGTTGTTGACCAGCTATAAAATTTATAGTGGCTCACTTTCTTCAAGGCCACAGTACAAACAGTCTCTCTAATCTCACTGCTTCTTTTAACGGGTCTATTAGGTCAGGTTGCTCCAGGAAAATCAACTTTTTAATGAACTCAAAATTAATTGATTTGAGGCCTTATTTCCATCTACAAAATCCTATCAGTTTTGCCATATAAGTAACTTTATCAAAGGAGTGACATCCATGATATTCGCGGATTCCCCCGACACTCAAGGGGAAAGATTTATACAGGGGTGTATATTGAGAGTGGAAATGTTGAAGACTATCTCAGAATTCTGCTCCACCACAGAGTTCAACACTTCCTAAAGCCTGTGAGTTCTGACTGTGAATGAGTAACACTGGTCTAGACAAACACTGGTCTAGACAAACACTGGTCTAGACTAACACTGGTCTAGACAAACAAGAAACTTACTCTAAGTCATGATAATAGAAGAAACCACTCCAGTAAAAGGAGTGGTAACCAGTATGACAATCACAGGAACCAGACTTTACTTTTTGGTGTGGATGCATAAAAAGATAGATTTGAACAGATGAAGTCAAATCATTCCAGTGATTGTAAAATCACAGAGAAAGATTCAGGTAGCACAGAAATTCTCGCCGTTTTTTAAAAGAGAAATAGTATGTAAATCTGAGACTTTTGCTCAGGGTCACACAGTTGCTAAGTAAATTAACAAGGCTGGGATTCACTTCTTAGTACTTACCAGCTATATGACTTTAGGCAAATTGCTGAATCTCTCTGCGCAGTTTTCTCATCTGTTAAATGGAGCCATTTTAGTGCCTCGCTCATAGAATGCTTGAGAAAGTTAAAATGAGTTGCTTTGTGGCAAAAACAATTTGAACTTGGGGCTTAAGGGTACTTTAACTACAGTCTGAGATCCACTTAGTTATTCATTATAATAAAAAAAGACCCTCATACAGTTAAGAACTAGTTGGCCATCTTCAGAATTTAAATTTATATATGTAATTGGACTATATTTAACATGTGAACAGTTTGAAAGCACTATTCAATGTTCTTCATCATGATTAGCTAGGCAAAGGTGGAAGTTAAATTATTCTTGGCACTCCAGCCTGCCCTATATTTCCTTTTATTACCTTTGAGGTGCCTCTTTATCAATACCCTCCCTAATGCTTTTCTAATGCTTAGCACCTCATTGCTTCTTCTTATGCCCTCTCTTCTCAAGAATCCATTGTCTAAATCATCCCACACTTAGTCTTCACACTTTCCCCTGCATTCTTTCTTTGAGCAATCACTGAATATATATATATCATTTGTATAAGTACTATCTCCCATATTGCAATGTCTAAAACCTCCCCATTTTCAAACTCTAGTTCTGAATTTTCAACTACTAGTAGAATGTTGTCCTGCAGTCCACAAACATCTCAAACTCTACATCTCAAACTCTACATCTATGTTCCCCCTTCTCAGTGAATGTGCCATCACTCTCCTAGAAGACAAATCAAGCACCTGTATTCAAACTGCAATCCCCCTCCCTCAGCCAGCACACCAGCTAGTGAGCAAACTCAGTGGATTTATTCTTCTTCCTGCCCAGTTTCCTCTCACTCATGGCCAGTGATGTAGATGTTCAACAAATATTCAAATTGCTCTGTCTCTAGTCTTGCAGTCTTCTCTCCACTTGCCCCTTCACACACAGCTGCAACTTACCTGTTGAAAATGTGTGTGATTATGTTATGTTCCTTTTTATGAGAGCTCAATAGTTCTTTAAAAGCTACCAGGACAAGTCCAAATCCTTCTCCTTCTCACAGCTTTTCATGGCCAAGTCCCCAAGAGGAAGTTAGCCAGTTTTCCAATGTTCCCATATCACCTGCGCTCAGCATTACAATGACCTTCAACTTCACTCTATGCCCAAAGTCCATGTCCTCTACTAAACAGAAAGCTACTTGAGGACAAAAACTGCACCTAGTGCATACCTGTATATAATATGGCTCAAAAAATACTTGCAGAATTTATTGGCACTGGAAAACCAAACTTCTTTCAAGGTATCTGTGTTTCAAGCCTTAAGCTTTTGAAGTCATGAAATATATGAACTACTCAGCTTCAAGCCGGATTAATTTCATCCTCTGTTCTCTAATAACATGCCCATATATATTTTATAGATCGCTTTTGTCTCAAATATTAATAAAATTTTTCCAAGTCAGTGTTGCTGTGACTATGTAACATATGGTAAAATCATGGACTTTCAGATGCTTAGTGGAGATTCTCCATCTCTTTCTTTCAGCACAGAGGTAGAATCTGAACTAAAGGGCACTGTAGTTTATTGGCTCTCAGAGCAGGGTGGGTGACTCTCAGTTACATAGAACCAGAGAAGAGAAAGCCAAGGCTGGGAAACTGCCTCACTCTGTACTGAAGGATCTTTCAGAGGAAAGACAGGTCTGAGCAGCTCAGGACTGATGGAGAGAGGAGCAGCTGGCAGAATATTTTTTATCCAAGGAGAAGGCATGTGCCATCCATGAACCTGCTTCATCTTGATTGTACTTTCCCTCTATTCAAATGAGCAAATGAGCAAAAGTTTTGTTTTGAGAGTTTAAAAAAATTTCTTGAGCCAAATCTAGCTTTGTTATCAGAGGGCAAAGAAAGCAAGGGTAGGGGCAAGCGTAGTGATGGAGAAGCAGAGAAAATGCCAAGCCTGGATTTGTCATAATTGATCAAACACAGAAGGCTGGGGCCTCTGTCTTCTCAGGCACCACCAGGTACAGTGAGATTTTGCAGGGGCTGGTGACAGAGTTTCTGCCATCTGGCTGACTCTCTTCATCATGAGTGCTTTTGTATATAGAGCAAGCTCCCCAAAATAAGTGCCCTAAAGATCTTGAGGCTGATAACTGTGTGACAGCTCTAGAGCATCTGTATAGGCACTGAGGAGGTTAAATCAGCCATCACTATCCTGTCTAGGGACTGAATAACTGAATGGGTCCACTTCTGCATCCCTCATATTTCCCACAGACTTCTTGAGTGCTTTAATAGGTGGAGAGGGGCATGTGCAGAAACATAAACCCTGCTTCCATGGATTTGTCTTTTGCAGTCAAATTTACAAATGGAAATGTTTACAGTGGGTTTTATTATCTTCCAGCTACCTGCCAGGCTTTCAAGAAGGAAGGATGGGGTTTGGCTTGTTAGTTACTTACTTACTTACTTAGTTTGTCTTGTGGTAGCCCCTCCCCTCTCTCTTACTTGGCTCACAGTGTAAAAAAGTCACATTAGATAGAAAGAAATATGATAAAGGCAAATTACCCAAAACAGACACCCAGAATAACTTTAAGAAGGAATCGAATGCCGAAACCGGAAATTACCTTCACTGGCTTTGTCTCTCTGGATCTGCTTTGCTGGAAAGCCCAATGAAGAGCAATATGTCTTTGTTTTGACTTGTACTGTCTTCCCGTAGAAGGCACCCACACCAGGAGACTAGAATTTCCTGTAGATGTTGATGTGCCTGTATCTTCACCTACAAATAAGCCAGTAACTTATTTTTAGAGATCTGGTGTTGACAGTGCAAGAAGTAACTCTTTTTCTGGGGAAAATAAATTACAAACACACTTTAGTCATTTCTCTCTACTGTACAGTGTCACAAATTTATGATTTATTACCCTGTTTTCTCTCAGCCTATTATATTTCCCTGAGCCTCCTACCAAGGCCTGTTTTGGGGCTTGATTAGCCCACATGTTCCCAGGTGTTTCCTCAAATGGGAACTTAAGGGATACCGGGAGCTGGAGAGATCAGAGTAATGAAAGCTGCTGCATTTGACAGGGGTGTCAAGCAGTGACCCTGTGTCTCCATAAATGGCCCTACTACCTTCTGATTCAGCTTATTGCATTGCATCTTCTTCCCAGTTACAAACCCTGCATTGTCTTAGGGCTAAAGAGAGTTCAAGCTTTGGGGCGGGGGGGCTATGAGCGGAGGTTTATGGTAGAGGAGGTAACTTGAGACATGCCTGCTTCTGGAAATCTAGGCAGAACTCCTTAATTTAATAAAAAAAATAAATTTATGTAAGCTCATTCAGGTTCTGTGGTATTTTTAGAGCCCAGACTAGTGTCTGGCTCATAGTAACCTGGTAAATAAGTGTCTGCAGAATTAGCATCGCTATCATGGATATTCATTCATTGCCTGCTGTGTACCATGCATTATAATCACTGTGGAAATTGCAACTGCACACAGTCTTTCATCTGTTCATTTGTTTTTATTCATTCAATAAATACTTACTGAGTACGTTTTTTAGTACTAGCCACTGTTAGTCTCAGGAACTTCAGTGATAGATAAGACCTGATCCCCAAGTTACTCACAGTTTTGTGAGGGAGACAGATATAAATTAATAAGTATGAATCATGTGTTGAGTCCTAAACAGCATTATGCAGAACATGTTACAGACATGGCTAGGTAGAGAATGACTAACGTGGAGATGGATATATTTTACAAATATAGACGTATAATGTGTATGTATATATATAGAGAGATTTATTTTAAGAAATAAGCTCACATGATTGTGGGGGCTAGCAAGCCCAAAATCTGCAGGGTAGGCCCCCAAGCTGGAGACCCAGGGAAGAGCTGTAGTTTCCATTCAAATGCTGTCTGCTGCCGGAGTCAGCCGGCTAAGATCCAACAGTTCCCAAGAGGGGGAGTGAGGATTGAGAAAAAGAGAGAGAGAGAGAGAGAGAGAGAGAAGATAGAGTCGGGAGGGGTAACAGTGAATACTGAGCCCCGCCCTCCAAGTTTATTTAGCACAGCATATATATACCCTTAGAAGAGCACAAGAAGCAACACCCACACATATGCAAATGTTGCTGACCTTTACATAAGTTCTCTCAAAACATCCTTGTTCCTGTTTTTGTCTCTTATTCCCTGGGGCCAGGAACATTCAACTCTTTCATTAAGCCCAACTTCCTCCTTCAGTAAGGAGCCCACCTGCTCTGCAAACTTCTAGCTTGCAGGCAACTCCAACCCTGTCTGCAGGCATTCAGCAAAAATGGCTCCCAACAGTCTGCTGTGAGAATTCTTTCTTCTTCAGGGAGGTCAATCTTTTTCTTAAGGACATCTCTGATTGGATAAGACCCACCCACACTGTGGAAATTAATCTGCTTTATTCAGTCTATCAATTTGACCCATTTCCCATTTGCCCCAAGAATACTTGTCAGCAGCACTTGTGGCTGCAGTGTTTACCCTGAGATAACTCACGGATTACAGTCCTAACCTTACCCCCAAATATGCCACGAAATACCTTGCTTTTAATATTATTTTCACATCGCTCTAGTATGACAATTGTCTTTGGAAACAAATGGCGTCATTCTGTTTTAGCATTCTGTTTTTAGTAGTAGTGTTTCCATTTACAAAATATAGTAATTCTTGATCCCTTAAAATGTCAAATCCTGGAAAACATAACAATTCTTCGAGTTAGGTTAACATCGTTCTTGAACAGTTGTTAGCTGAACATCCATTCGATGAATCCAATTTATGTATACTTTTTTGTTACATTAGGATCAGAGACAAGTTTTATTTAGAAATAACTACAAAAACAGTTTTTACATTTTGTTTTCACATTGAAAACCAGGCAAATTTGCTTCAGCGTAAAAGAGCGTGTTTATGTAAAATTAAATTAACGCTGGCAGAAATTGCACTTTTTTAAAAAATAGGAAATAGGTTAAATGTTTATCCCAACCAAAAAATAAAAATAAATAAAAAGAAGAAAGAAAGGAAGAAAAAAACACCTTCACAAAACAACCAGAGTTTCCGTGGTCAAATATCTGGATACTGTGGTGCAGTCTAACTGACAAATAAATTAACTGTACAAGTAGAGATAAGAGCTTGAAGGTCAAAAGAAGAGAAGACTGAAAATCCTTTCGTAGGTCCTCCTGGTCTTGATAACCTCTAAATTCCTTAGCAAGGCAATACTGGCCAATCACTGAAACTCCTTGGCAATCTCTCTTAAGCCACATGATTTCACTCTTTCCTGTGGATGGGATTTGTGCACCAGCCAGAACCAATGACTTACAACTCCCCAAAGGGGATCTATGACTTTAACCAGCCCCTACCAGCCCGGATTATCCCGCCATCTTATGACTCCAGAAACCTCCCCATGGGACCCTCCTTTGCTCTGTGGTCAAGTCAGGAGTGAGTCTGCACAGAACTTGTGGCAAAGACAGTATAATAGCTAACTGCTTATAAGATATAAGTGAAACTTATGTGGTAAGTAAACATAACAAGTAAGTAAGTAGTTTATGGGACACAGGCAATAGTCACAAGATGTGTTAAATAAGTCAGTAATCTCTAAGACATGCCAAAGCTACATAGAATTAATAGAAAGTATGATGGGACATACAGAAGTGTTACTTACAGATCAAAAGAATTACAAAAACCAAATCATGAGCATGCCACATGTGGCCTGACACTCTGTCACCCCTAAACCAGCCACACATGGGTTACCCCAGTGTGATCCCATTCTAGCCCCATATACACTCTATCTAAGAACCACAAATATAGTCCATAGCTGAAGTTCAGCACAGTAATGGTTGAGCTACATCTGGAGCCAGCAATGTGCCTGAGTCTCCTCAATACAGCAAGAGTATGTTCTGGTTCCTGGCACCTCCGATCTGTGGATTCCCTTGTCGCAGCCTCAACTCTGGTCTTCACAATCACGTCATCATGAGTGGGGCTGAGGTGGTAGAGAAAGGACGGGACCTGGGAGCACTTCACAACTGAGGGGGCATGGCTTTTCCTCTACTGACACTTAACCTTCATGTGTTGACCTACCTGATCTATCTTCCTTTATTCTCACTGGGAGTTAGTCTATGAGATGTTTGTTTAATGACCTCTAGGTGAGTTTCTCTGTTAGGGTGCTTTGGGGTAACCATTACATTAAGCTAATTTCCCACTCAACACATTTCCACATACTCATGTTTAATACAATGTCTTGCACAAATTAAACACAGATTCAATAAATATTACAGTAATGAATGGGTGAATGAATGAAAGAATGAATGAATTACAAGTTGGAAGAGCACCTCCTTGCCTGAACTGGAAAAGACAGGAAACATGAAGGTACGTTTCTTCCTTACCTGGCTGTCTAGAGTATAGGATTTAAAGAAGGCAAGATTTAAGTGTAAGAAGATAGACAGGAGTCACTTTAAGGATTTACATTTTATACTGAAGCATTTCAATTTTATCTTTTAATCAAAAGAAACCATTAAAGATTTTTAAGTAGTTCAAATTTTTAACTCAGATCAGTTTTGACTTTTTGAAAAATCATTGTGACAGAAGATCAAAGATGGATTAAAAGAGAAAGAGATCAGAGGCAGAGGCCGGGTAGGAGTGTAATGAACTCAGAACTTACCTGGGGAGATAAAAAGATAATTAACCAGGTAGAAAAGATAGAAAAGTCAAAGTCAAGATAAGAAATTTACACCATCAGAGTTCAGATATGATAAAAAATATATATATGAGCATTTATTAAAACTCTACTGTGTGCCAAAAATTCACTCATACTGCCTAATTTTAGCCTCATAATTACTTCTTTAGGTGGTTCGATTACACACTTTTATGCTTATAGAAACTATGTCCAGAGAAGAACTATCCTAAGCCCTATGCTAGAGTAGATTCAGGTTTTGTGGGGTCTGAAGCTTTTTACAATTTTTAAGCACTCTGTAATACAAAATTTCAAATAAAAAAAGTATGTTTATTCAGGATGAAAAAAGAAATTGCAACTTTAAAAGCAAATATCACAAAGACCATAAAATGTAGTAAAATAACATGTTTTTTATGAATTAACTGCCTGGGAACATTATTAATACTCTTCTCTATTTTTCATCCATGTATTCATTAACCTCTCCTTTAGATAACCATAATCTTGATTTTCTACTGAAAGGATAGAAATATAATTTTACATGTTGTTCTTAGCATAATTTAACAAATTTTTTTTTTACTATTGATGGTTTTGAAACTTTTATCTTTATAACTCAGTATTGGTAATGTCATGGAAATTTTTAGAATTGTTGCCAAATTTAGGAAACTTTTATAAAGTTTCTTTTTAACATGAGGGTATGAGGTGGTATCTCATTGTGGCTTAGATTTTTATTTCCCTAATTATTAGTGATATTGAGAATCTTTTCATGTGCTTATTGACTTCAAAACTATATTTATGAGAATTATTCAGTTAATTACACTGAAGCACTCATAAAAACCTTGACTTTTTTTCATTCATTAGTTCACTCAATAAGATAACTAACTTTCAATGGGTCAATTTATAGAGGAGTTTCCTGGGAATTGGGGACTAGGTTACAATCAGCAGAAACAGAGTTTTCTAATTGACAGAGGCTTCCAACGATATCTGGATTACAGGCATCATAATTCAGGGGTAGAAAGTTACTGCACACATGGGTTTGCCATGATTAGGAGGCACTTTCATTGGTGGGGTAGGGTTACTTACCATCTCTAAGTTTTGACAGTTATGGTTTTAAGGATGCTATAAACTGTATGTCTGTGTCCACTCCAAAAATCATATGTTGAAATCTAACACCACAAGTGGTGGTATTTGGAGATGAGGCTTTTGGGAGGTGATTAGGTCATGAGGGTGAGACCTTCGTGGATGGGATTAACACCCTTGTATGAAGAGGCTAGAGAGCTTACTTATCCCTTCTGCCATGGAAGGACACTGTGAACCAGTCACCAAATCTGCTGGTGCCTTGATTTTAGGCTTCTAGCCTCCAGAACTTGAGTGGTAAATTTCTGTTGTTCCTAAGTCACCCGGTCTATGGTATTTTTGTTATAACAGCCTGAGCAGACTAAGACAAAGGATCTCTAGGGATTCATCCAGCTTAGTCTAAAATCTCTGTCTCCACGACATTTTCTAAATCCTCCCATAAATATGTGTGTCCAGTCTTACAGTGCACTGCTGTCTCCTTTACTGTGTGCCAATATTTGACAATTTTTGCCATAAAGAAATGTTAGACCACAGGCATTTATAATGGTCTCCTTCACTAACATGGAGTGTCAGAATAAAGGACTGATCTGAAAAAAACATATTTAAAATAGCCTATGTCAAAAATTCTCAAATTCCAATTATTGTCTAATTGTACAAGAACTGAGTAACATTATGTTCCACTAGGAATTGTCATCAACTAAACAATTAAAGTTGATGCATGTGCCAGAGACTTAATATACCAGGGAAATGTTTAGAAAATGATTGGGATTTCACTGGTAAAGAGTATAGGTGTTGAAAAAAAAAAGAACATGAGATGATGCCGTACACAACACTGTACTGTTTGAGCATTTACTGGACTCATACTGCTGCCAGTGTATTTCCAGTTAATCTTTACATTCTTATCCAACAAAATATAAAAAAGATGTTATAAATTGCTAACCATGTTAGCTGAAGTATAGATTATTTTTAAAGTTCCACTAAACCATTTCTCCTTGTTTTTATTACCGAATAAAAAAGAAGTTAAGCCAACAATGACATTAAAATGACATTAAGATTTATAGAACAAAACAAATCCTAAGAAGCTCTTCCAGTTTCGCCCTAGGTAGCATGTCTATCAAGGAACCAGACTCCATCTGGTTTGCCAATATACCCACATGTTCTATTTGAAGAAAACTATCATTAACATAATTTCATGTATAATTTTTAAAAAGGCAATTGTAGCATCACTAAATACATTTTACACAAATTGTACCTTAAATCTAAAGAACTGATAGCTATATAAATCCACTTGTGGTTTTATATATCAAATAATTATCTCCTAGAGAGAAAATATTTTCCAATTGTATTATGTGTTTGAACTCATGTGAAAATAGGTTAAGTAACTGCTGTTTCTTGTTTGTTTGTTTGCTTGCTTGTTTTTTATATATGTTATTTTTAAAATGATTTCTTATGCTAAGATCTTTAAAGCCTACTCTTTAAGCAACTTTTAAATATGCAATACAATATTATGAATTATAGTCACCACTGGACACTACATCACCATGTTTTATTTATTTTATAACTGAAAGCTTATACATTTTGACCTCCTTCACCCATTTTGTGCACCACCCACACCCTGCCTTTGGCAACTATCAATCTGTTATCTGTATCTGTAAGCTATTTGTTTGTTTGTTTTGATTTTAGATTTCACATACAAATGAGATTATATGGTGTTTATTTCTCTCTGTTCAGCTTATTTAATTTAGCATGATTTCTTCATGGTGCATTTATGTTGTCGCAAATGGCAAAATATCCTACTTTTTTATGGCCAAATAGTATTCTATTCTGTGTGCGTATCATATTTTCATCTGTTCATAAACACTTCAGGTGTTTCCATATTTTGTTATTGTAAACAACACTGTAATGAACTTGGAGGTACATCACTGTTTTTAATTAAAACAAAAAGTTCAAATAAAGCCAACATATCAAAACTCAGATTTGCATAAAAGAAAGAAGAGAAGGAAGAAAAAAAGGAGTAAAAACAAGTACCTTACTTTCAAAAGAATCTATAACAAAATCTTTTTTAAATATTCTTTCAGTTTACAGCCATGCTACCCTGAACAAGCCCGATCCTGTCTGATCTTGGGAGATAAGCAGGATTGGGCCTGGCTAGTACTTGGATGGGAGACCACCTAGAAAGACCAGGTGCTGTAGGCATAAACAATTAACAAATAAGGGATTGTAAACTGACAAGATCCTTGCAATCTGTGAGGCTAAGCAAGGGTTGCCTCACCTAAAAAAGAAAAAAAGAAAAAAAAAAGAAATATTTTTTCATAGGAATCTATTATATACTTGCCCTTTGTTTACACAGTCAGACACACGATTTTTTTTTAAAGAGCAAAATATACCCTTATAAAAGGTACATACTTTTTATTTGTTACAGAGGTTTGTATCATAACTGAAATCCCAAATCCTTGGCCTGGTAGGCAAAGCCTTCCACAGTCGGGTCTCATCTAACACTAACACAAAGTTCTTTTCCGCAGAAGCCCATTCCTCACCATTCCCTAGCTACAGCTCACTGCTTGCCCTTCTCTAAAAATATAAAGATTGTATTTTTATTTCCAGTTTGCTCCTGCCTTTCTTTCAGCCTAGAATTTCATTCTCTTCTTTTCCTTGCCAATAGAATTCATATTCAGCAAATTCCAACTCCTTCACAAAATTTTCCCTTTTCAATACTTAGAAATCATAAGTAAATAATGGAGAGACACATCTTTTATACAAAAGAATTTCATATAATTAATGTAGATGTTACCCCCACACCCGCTCCCTTCAAAAAGTTGTGCTTAGTGACTAGCTTCCAAAGAGTAGAGTATGGAAAGAGAGGATGGGGACTTACCAATGAAGCCATCTGACAAACACTACCTTGGCCAGGCTATCAAGGTTAACATCATCAATGAAAAATGATGTCGAGAACATGTGCCTTTAATATTATTGTCAAGAACATATACCTTTAATATTATGTGATAAGAATGAACCTCTGGTCATTTTCTCAAAAACTTGTAATACCAGTCTAATCAGGAGAAAGAGCAAACAAACACAGACGAAAGGATATCTATAAAACACCTGACTAGTTCTCCTCAAAACTGTCAAGATCATTGGAAACAAAAAAAAACCTGAGAGACTATCACATACCAGACAAGGCTGAAAAGATCTGGTGACTAAATTCAGTGTGGTATCCTGGTTTAGAACCTGGACCAGAAAGAGGAAATTAGGGGAAAATATAAAGCCAAGTAAAGTGTGAAGTTTAGTTCATAGTAATATGAATGAAACCCTTTTTGATTTTCTAGTTGTAACTAATTTACCATAGTAATGTAAGATGTTGACAGTAAGAGAAACTGGATGAGAGATATATGGAAACTTTGTATTCTCTTTGAAACCTTTCTATAAATCTAAAACTATTCAAAAATTAAGTTTATTTTTTTAAGTGAAGCATATATATTGGAAGTACTACACATAACAGGAAAAATTGATAAACTGGATCTTACCAAAATGTAAAACTGCTTTGTGAAAGACCCTATAGAAAATAAGAAAAGACAAGTCATGGACTGGGAGAAAATATTTGCAAACCACATATATGACAGTGGATTCATATTTACAACATATAAAGAACTCTCAAAACTCAACAATAAAAGAAAAACCAAACAATCTAATTTTTAAAAATTGGGCAAAAAACATAAAGAGATATCTCATCAAAGAGAATATACAGATGACAAATGAAAAGATTTTCACATCAATAACCATTAGAGAAATAGAAGTTAAAACCACAATGAGCTATTACTATATACCTATTAGAGCAGCTAAAATAAAAAATAACACCACATCAAAAGCTAGTGAGAGTATAGAAAAACTGAATCTTTCATACGTTGCTAGTGGAAATGTAAAATAGTAAAATCACTCTGGAAAGGAGAAGGAAAATTTCTCACAAAATAAACATGCACTTACCATTTGACCCAGAGATTGCTTTTTAGGTCTTTAAGACACACAAAAAATGAAAAGTTACACTCACCCAAAAATGCATAAACAAATTGTCATAGCAGCCTTATTGGTAATTACCAAAAACCTGGAAACAGCTCAAGTATCTTTCATTGAGCAAATGGTTTAACAAACTGTAGTACATCCATACAACTGGATACCATTGAATACCATCTAGTAATAAAAAAGAATGAGCTATTAATACAGAAAACAATCTGGATGGATCTCAAGAAAATTGAGATGCTGAAGGGTAAATGCCAGTCGCAAAAGGTCATGTATTGTATCATTCTATATATAGATTTTATACAGTATTCGTGACATGACAAAATTATAGAGATAAAAACAGATTAGTGATTGGTGGAGGCTGAGGAATCAGGGCAGACAGAGATCCTAGCCATAAAGGATAGCACAAGGAATCCTTGTGATGGAGCAGACCTTTTTGTCTATTGTCTGTGGTGGTGATCACATGAATCTGGAGATGTAATAAAATTTCATAGAACTAAATACACACACACATAGACAATAGTTTTCAATATTGAAATAGCTGAATCATCACCACCTAGTTTTGTCTAATCGATTCCATTAAATATATATTTAAATGTATGTGTGTGTGCGTGTGTGTGCGCCTTGAAATAGAACACTTATATAACCTAGCCAATTCATGTCATAGCAATATATTCCAGAGACCAGGGGCTCAACAAATGGAAGCTCCACTATCAAAGCATCTGTTAATTTTGTTGTTGACCTGCTATATGAGCCTTATGGAAAACATTTACTACTTCACTCTGTGTCAGATGGAGCCAGAATCCTCCAGCATGTCTCTAATATCCCTCAGTGGATGCCTACTTATTACTCTCTGCTCTTTAGACAAAATCATGCAACCAATTGAAATTTACCCATTCTCACAATTATTGAATACAGTTTTTCTCTATAACTGAAAGCATGTCAGGTTTGTTTGTTTGATTTTTCGTTATGTCAAATGTCTTGTTGAAATCAAGATAGTCTCTATCTACAACATTCCCTAATCTATATTTGTCACATAGGAAAACTTCAAAGAAAATATGATTAGTGTAGAATGGCCTGGTCTTACATAATTCATTCTGACTTGTAAAGATGCTCTTTCTGTGAAATGATTATGATATAGAATTTGTTAGGGAATAGTACTCAGTTTTCTAATCTATAATCTCAAGGTGTACCTTGATTATATTTTCTGAAAATTGAAACAATGGTAATGGCCTTTATGATACTCACAGTCTGGAAGAATAAAATCATAAATAAAAATGTTCGAACAAGGAGACCAAATATGAATGAAGGTGATTCAGCCTTAATGCAGGGATTGGGGAGTTTTAGGCTCCAAAGCACCAGTGAACTTTAGGCATATTCTAACAATTAATATGTGCTGAATAAGCAGTTGTTCAATAAATAAATACATAAGTACATAAATAAATAGATATAGATAGATAGATAGATAGATAAATATAGATAGATAAATAAATAATAGGTAAAGTAAACCCACAGTTGTATACAATATTTACATAAGTATATTTTTATTTACTATATAGATAACTTCAAAATTCCTAAATGAAATTTATAAGGCATGGCATATATCTATAGTACAACTATGAAAATGAGAAAAAGCTTTATGTACAAATATGAAAAGATGCCTAAAATATTATATTAGGTAGGATAAATGAAAACAGAAAATGGCAAGGACATACACATATAATTACACACACACACACACACACACACACAATAATAGTATTTGTTAGTATATAGATAGAAACCTAGCAAAATATACAATAAATTGTTAATAATTGTCCAGATAAGGAAAGATAATGGACACTTTTGTATTCTATTTATTCCTTTAATGTTTGATTTCTTGATATAAACATTGTACAGACTGAAGAAATAATCTAATAAGAGGAGCAAGCATCACACCATCTAAAAATCAAAGGATGGAATAGATTGGAAATAGCTTTTTTAATGTCACATCTAGCAGCCTCCATGTTCCCAATAAATCTAACACATAGATCAGGAGTTTAAAGACTGAGGAATGATGGTCAATATCATCTTATGTACCAAATTAACTAGTTTGGAGTTCAAGTTGTCTATAGAGAATGAGACTTTTTAAAAGGTTGCAATATTATCAAGTCTGAATTTTAAAAAATAACTCATCCATTATTTTATCATTAATTATGGCAACTCTGTCCATCTTGGAGCTATACTTTTAAGATCATACAAGCCACACTCATTTTTTGAAATGTCATTTCTCTGCCAATTCCTCCCCTTTTTCTCATTGGGCTGCCTCATAATTGTGTGAGAACAACCTGCTTCAGAGTCACCCATTCTTCTATAGCCCCATTTCCTTTGTGTCCGTTGGCTCTTCTCTGACCATTGTGAAGTAATGTAAACTCATAGTTGTACAAAATATTTATATAAGTATGCTTTTATAGTTTCTAAGGTAATATGATTATTCCCCATTTTCTATCATTGGCCCTGAGCCAATTTTTCCTTATTGTTCAAAGTAAGTCTAAAGTAGGTTTTTATTATTGATTCTTCTAACTGCCAAGGCCCATCCCCCTCACTTGCCATCACTGTTGAGCTGAGAAAACTGATGCCCAAAACAATCTCAATGATCAGCTTAGAGGTACAGAGCCAGATCCACATTCAAGGAGCCTGACCTTGGACTTAGAGTTCTCTTTTACACTGCATGAGACATATGTAAGTGTGTGGCTGGGGAGGGGGTGCAGATAAGAAGCAATTTTCTTCTCTGAGTTAGCCATTTTCTCTTAAATGGGTGAACTTCTTACAGAAGGTGGGCATGAATGCAGAAAAGGAGTTATAGCTTATTTCTAAAAAGTTAATTTAAATCTCAGATAAACTAGTTCTTGTCCTTACTTCAAACTCCAATCTTTTAACAAGACCCAGTTAATGTGCACTTAGAACATAGCATGAAGCTCAGCATTTTAATAGGAGTCAACTAAGTGTCTAAATCCTATTACTCTTGTCTCTTGAGCTTTTTTTCTCTATTATAGGTACTGGTCTGTGGGCTGTTAGGAATCAGGCCGCATAGCAGGAGGTGAGCGATGGTGTGTGAACAATGAAGCTTCATCTGTATTTGCGGCCATGCCCCAGTACCAACATCACCGCCTCAGCTCCACTTCAGATAATCAGGCATTATATTCTCATAGGAGCACCAGTCCCTAATGCCAAAAAGTTTGGGGAACACAAACACAGGCTGGGGAATATGTCACTGGGATATTTCTCCCACTTCTTATCCATCTATTGCCCTGTAATAGTTAACCTACCCACTACCACCACCACCACCATCACTAAAATATTAATATTTTAGCAGAAAAAACAACAGGGAAAATAAATTTGCCCATGTGCACTAGGATGATGTTAAAGAGACAGAAGACCCAGTCCTGCCCCATTCAGATTTCAAGAAATGAGTGGAAATCAATGAAGCATCACTAAAACTCTAATCTAGAATTTCTACCAGCATGAGTGCTGTGTCCTCCCACAATTGAGGGCTTGCCACTTTCCTAATAAAGGAAAGTCATAAAGAGTAACTTTCACAGAACATCTGACATCTGCCGCCATGGTTATTTGCAATCCTCATGTGGGAAGGCAACCTCAGGAGCCTGGGCAAAGTCTCAGGCAGGCTGGAAAGTCCCAGCAGATGCTGGTGTGGTTTGTGTAACTGGAGCAATCAAGGGCCTGTCATTGTCTGTGGGATTACACATACTTTAGTCACAAACAGATGTATAGGAAAGCACTTCAGAGGAAACAGAGTTTCTCAAATCACCTGACAATACTCCAGTTAGGAAGATCTTGCAGATAAAGAAAATATTTCACCTGCCCACAGATTTGTGTGGTCCATTTTTCCTGGCTACAGGACAGAGATAATGAAATAGCTTATACTATCATTCTCCCCATTTACCTAGAGCAAATGACTGCTTTTTCTGAACCCATGGGCAAAATTGTTATTTAAAACTCAGTGACAGCTGATCCTCATAGTTTCCTAGAGCAGAGGTTGGAACATGGGACCACAGGATTTTAGATCTGGAAGGAATCTTCAAATTCCCCCCGCCCCCGAATTCCATGCATATCTGCTGTCACCAAATTACTTTAGAATTCCAACCTCTCTTCACAGTGCCCTGGCCAGACTCTTAGACCTCACCATTAGGCTCTATTGTTTAAAACAACTGAAAATTTTTCTCCTTTTTCAAGAAGAAGGTTAAAGGTTACTTTCTTCGGAAACCTTCTCAGAAACCCCAGACAGAGACAGAGCCATTTCTGGCTTCTAAGGAGCTTTGTATTTATTTTTATTATAACACATAAAACACTGCATCATAATTATTTGTTTGCCTCTTTCTCCACTTCTCATTCCCCTACAAAAATCACAACAAAGTCATGACTTATATGAAGACAAGAACTTTATCTCACATTTTATTCATCTTTGGAGGCTGATAGATAAAGGAATAAAGAGGAGGAAAGAATTTGTTGTAATGAAGCCAGAGTTGTGTAAACACGCATGCATTTAAACAGAATCTTTGACATGTTTTTATGTGGATAAGATGCTATTATATGATTAGGGCTATTATTTTAGCCATTCGTAATACTTTTAAAATAGAAACCTCTGAGAGAAGAGGAAGTTTTTTTAAATTCTCACTAATCATTGCAAAATAAAAGCATAAAGTTGATTGACTGTGTAGTTCCAGTTAAAAGACTTTTCTGTTTCAAGACTGCACCTGTGGCATCTACTTTAAAATGGCTTCTGAGAAGCAATCTCTGGTAGAGCACATCTCTTCTCTTTACTACAATAAGAATACACAGAAAAGGCATAAAACTACAAGTCTCCAATACAAGACCTAGGACTGATGGTCTTAATAGAAAAATCTAGAAAAATTTCTTTACTCTTTACTTCAATAAGAATACAAAGAAAAGGCATAAAACTGTACTACTCTCCAAGATCCAGGACTGATAGCCTTAATAGAAAAATCTGGAAAAAATTCCAGATTCACTAACATCACTGAATGTAGAGCCCTAATGAGATGCCTATTCATGCTGTGATGCTGCAGCCATCTTTGTCCTAGTCTATCCTCACTCAGCCCATGCCCCCCTCCACCTGCCCCCACTGACGCCTAGAGCCATTCCTCACAGATTCAGAATCTGAAGCTTAGTTTAGGATCATTTACTTGCAAGACAAAGAAATCCACTTAAGCTCACAAATAGTTGGAGACCATAGAGGAATAATAGATGGAGACCATAGAGCCCAGTGGAAGGAAGAACAGCCTCTTAGGTGTTAAAGCTGAATGAAAAGCTCAAAAATTAACTTTCACTTCCGTAGCTCAGAAACCACACTGTCCCAGCTCTGCTTTTCTCTTCATCTCCCTCTCTTCCACCAGGCTTCGTATGCATGGACTGTGAAGACTATGACTCCCAACCCAAGAGCTTACAGAGTCTGACTCTAGGTCCTGTTTCTATACTTCTAGGATGCAGGCTCTGAGAGGCCCAGTGTTGATTGGGGACCATAGCGTGGTAAAGAGAATGGGCTTGCAAAGCACATCATAGACCCATTCCTGATGTGGCAGGAAACAGGCCTGGTCAAGCTCCTTGGAAGTACTCTACTTCTATCTTCTAGAAAAACAATTGTGCAGGATAGAAAGATGGATGGGATACATCAGATTCTGACATGTATATGTATTAGTGAGCTAGGGCTGTTGTAACAAAGGACCACAGACTAGATGGCTGAAACCCAGAAATTTACTATCTCACAATTCTGGAGCCTGGAAGTCTAAGAGCAAGTGATCAGCAAGACTGGGTTCTTTTAAGAGCCATGAATCAAAAATCTGTTTGGCTTTTGGATGACCTAGGTCTTTTGACATTATCTTTTCTCTATATACATCTCCATGACCAAATTTCCTCTTTTTATGAGTATTATTCTCATATTACATTAGGGCCCACCATAATAGACTAATTTTTTAATTAAAATATAATTGACATATATTAGTATCAGAAGTTTGACATAATAATTTAATATTTGCATATATTGCAAAATGATCACCACAATAAGTCTGGTTAACATTAAACACCATACATTGTTACATTTTTTTCTTGTAATCAGAATTTTTAAGATTTACTGTTTTGGCAAATTGTAAATACGCAAGGCAGTATTATTAACTGTAGTCCCCATGCTGTACATTACATCTCCATGACTTGCTTATTTTATCACTGGAAGTTTGTACTTTTTAATGCCCTTCACCTATTTTTCTCACCTCCCATGCTTCTCCCTACACCTCCACTGCTGGAAACCAGGCAACTACCAATGTATCCACTGTGAGTTCATTTTTGTTTTTTGTTTTGTTTGTTTTGTTTTTTTCAAACTCTACATGTGAGATCATATACTATTTGTCTTTCTCTGTCTTAGCATAATGCCCTCAAGGTTTATCTAATGGACCAATGGCAGGATTTTCTTCTTTCTAATGACTGAATAATATTCTATTATATATTTATGTATATAACATTTTCTTTATCCATCATCCAGTGACAAACACTTAGGATATTTTTATACCTTGACTATTGTAAATAATACTGAAATAAACATGGGGGTGTAGAATCTTTTTTAGTTAGTGTTTTCACTTTCTTTGAATAAATACCCAGAAGTAGAAGAGCTGGATCATATTGTAATTCTATTTTTAATTTTTTGAGGAATGTACATACTTTTTTTTATAGTGACTGTATGAGTTTACATTCTCACTGACAGTGCATGAGAGTTCCTTTTTCTCCACATTCTTGTCAACACTTGTTATTTCTTCTTTTTGATGACAGTCATGCCAATGAGTGTGAAGTAATATATCATGGTTTTGATTTGCATTTGATTTGATTTCCCTGATTATTAGTGATGTTGAGCACCTTTTTGTGTACTTTTTGACCATCTGTATGTCTTCTTAGGAAAAATACCTATTCAGATTCTCTGCCCATTTTTAAATTGATTTTGTTGTTGTTATTGAATTGTATGAGTTCTTTGTATTTTTTGGAGATTCATCCCTTATCAGATACATAATTTGTGAGTATTTTCTCCCATTTGGTGTGTTGCCTTTTCTTTTTCTTGATAGATTAATGATCTCACGTTAACTTGACTACCTCAGTAGAGATTCTAGCTAGCTCCAAATAAAATCATACTCTGAGCTTTGGGGAATTAAGACTTCAACATATGAAATTGTGGGGGAGGGAGACATAATTCTTTCCATAATAGTGTTGTTCCAAATGCATAGACACACAGCAACTTGAGAAGTATATTTAATGTCCTATTGTCTCAGTGGCATACTCTCTTGGCACATCTAGGGTTGGTCAAGTGAATATTCATCAGAAATTCATAACAGAGTGAAGAGTTATATGAGCACCAATCTGCCCTCCAGGTATGGCTCTGGGAAGATCATTTATAAGCTGACTCAAACAGCTAAGAGTCAGTACTACTAATTAAAAGAATGTGAAACAAGATGACCACAATGAAATCACATTTACTTCTATAACATTGACAGAAAGTTAAAATAATACTCCATTCTGAAAAGAATGTGGTTAGAGGAACAGACCTATGCATTGCTTAGGGGAATAAAAAATAAAAACACAGTTCTGGAAACACTTGGTGATTTAATCAAGGGCCTTTAAAAAAAAGTTATATAATTTGACAGTATGCCTGATTTTAAAAAATTTTCTTCAGAAAATAGTAAAGGCCATATTAAAATTTTTCTATAAAATGATGTCCTTTCCAACATTGATTAAAATAGTAAAAAAATTCTGAAGCAACCTCAATGCCCAATAAAAGAGGATATGCCATATTCATATAATGGAGTACTATAGAAAATTAAAGTAAGCATTTTCAAATAATTTGTTTTGACAAAAAAATTTTATGACATGATATTAAGTTAAATAAGCCTTGAATACATAATACATAATATAACTAATTGATTTAAAATAGTCTCATAAAAGAAATATTGGATTTCTTAATAATTATTATCTTTTAATGATAAGATTAGAAATTATTTTTATTTTTTATTTTTTAATTTTTATATTTTCAAAACATTTTATAACAAGCATATTTATATGTTAATGTTATAAAGCAAAAGAATAAAATTTTTTTTAACATTTTGCCCCCCTTTCTATTTGACTTCTCTTTCTTTCTTATTTTGTTTTCCACTGGAGCTATATATTAAATAGTTCCTAAGTGTTCACAAAGTCTATTATCCCTTTTATTCATTAGCTTTAGGCCTATTTCTCATTACTATTACATCCATTATACCTTTATCTATATCTTGAAGCTGATGAAACTTACATAAGAATCTCAACTTGTTTAACCTATTATCACTAAATAAGAATGCACTTGCCTCTTTGCTTCAACTGAATAGTGGCACTGGAATAAAGCACTTTTAGTAAATGGAAAATTGACTAACAGCAGAATCATATTAAGATTTATAAAGACTAGATTAGAAATAATCTGGCTGAATTACTGTAACTTCTAAACTATATTTTACTATATGTATATTGCAATTCCTACCTTACAGTTTGTCCATGGTAGAAATAAACTGTCTCTCTAATAGAAATATAGAAATAATAAAACTACAAATGGAAATAGAAATAAATATAAGAATAAATATAAATACAAATACGAAGGTATGTATTAGTATGGCATTATAAATTTTTTTATGAGCTTTTTCAGCCCTTTGTTCTCACTTCCAACAGGAGGATTATTCTAAAGAAGGAATTTGATATTGTTAATTTCCCAGTTTAAAATTCTTTTAGTGGCTGCTGTGTGCTACCTAGATCTGCCTTCAGAACTAAATATTCATTTTCCCAGTTGTCGGTAATGTTGGGGGCTAATGGCTATCAATGGAATGACCCTCTGGGAGATGTCCTCAGCCAAAGGCTGAAGATTTACCCAAGGTCATCCCCTTCAGTAATGGCCCACATCTAATGACTAGTGAATGCAATGATGTAAAGGCTTGTTCACCTTCCCTCTAATCAGGACAAATCTGAGGGTCACCTCAGATTTTTGTGGGACTTGCTTTGCAGTTCACTTCTTCCCTCTTCTCATTCCTTCTTCCATCATTTCCTTACAGATGTTGATCCTGAGAATACTTCCTAATAAACAATTCTACACACACACACACACACACACACACACACACACACGCACACACACACACACAAATAATAATCTCTGTCACAGTGTCTGCACCTGAGGGCCTACTCTAAGACATGGTGTGCCAGGAGTAATCTGAAGAAGGTAACTCTAAAGTGAAGTTTTGGAAGTAGATTAACCCTGGTGAGCTAGCTATAAAAATCACATTGCTGGTGGTAGATAAACATGAAAGGTCCCAGGTACCCTGTAGCAGTGAAATTAATTTTCACCAGTAGTGAATTGGAATGGAATACCAATGAAAAGAAATGCACTGGAATGAAAACTATCTCAGTGGTGAGAAATTTCAGCAAAGTAGAAATGGAGGACTATGGAATAAAATAGCCACTTTTAGGAATGCACTGAGGAAAACAATAAAAGGTTGATAATGAGTAATCTGGATAAGTCTAAGAATCAGAGGGCTTCTTTGGCATGACATAGGGTAACTCTTATCATCAGCAGCTGAAAGGAATAAAAGGTTAAGACTAAATCTAGGACATATTTATGAGTAGGCACGCTTCATGAGAAGTTGAATCCTCAGCACTCTAAAGTCTTCTATGCCAAAGTCAAGGCCCTTGGAAAGGGGTAGGGCCCTGAGATACGTGATGGGAATATTTGGGCTCATGCACTTGAACATTTGGAATTCTAGATATCTTTTAAATCTCTGGGCCTGATAGAGTTACCTACTCTTTCTTGTTAAAGACTAGCATGATCTTTTCTTGCTTAAAGATGGTAAACTGGTCTCTACATTGCAAGATAACACACACCTCCTTTAGGACCTACCCTCAAATACTCTCCTAGACACAAACCAATAACTCAGGTTAAGTCATAACATAAACTTTCCAGATACTAGGACGGTTCCAGGCTTAATAAGAGAGGAAAATACTATCCCCCCAAAGAAGCCATAAGATCAAGTTAACATGAACCAGCAGAAACTGACATATGAGACTGTATTTTGGAGGTCTGGATCAAGTGAGGTAGAATAGTTGTATAAAAGTTTATTTATATGGAAGTATTCTCCCATGATACAGGATTGAATATCATGGCAAATCCCCTTGAAGACAGAGTTAATTGCCATGCTTGAATGATTCTTAGAACATTGGAGATGGCAACAGTCCATGTACATGAAGTGAACATGCCAGAAGGACCATGACAGACAAGACAATAGACTAGGGGATCAAACACTCAGAGAAATAGTCATGCTTCAAGGAATGTACTACTCAAAGCTAGAAAACCAACTAACTATATTCTCTTGGCTTTTACCAAACAAAAAAAAAATACACCTGTTACAGGGCAACTGTGTCACTGAGAATCTCAGAAGTGACTGTGCTCTGTAAGCCAGATCTGAAAGCAGGAGATGATGATATAGCCTGGGTTCTTTGATAGCAATAAGGATGATAAAATCCCCAAAAAAGTAGCATTTGTGTGCTGCACTTAAACATAAGAAGCAAGAGGGGACAATTTTTATAATAAATGCTTTTTGGTGGTAACCAAAAAGCAATAGAGATAATAGAACATGTTATACATACAAATAAAACAGATGAATAGACAGCAAATGCCCAGTCTACACAATCAATATGAAACAAAGATGGACGATCAGAGGACTGAGAAGAGCTGCTCCAGCAAAATGGTATAATCACTTTTCCAGTTTCTACACCTGTGTTCAGACCTAGATTCCACAAGCTGAAGGAGAGTCCAGGTCCCTAGGCAGTAGAAGCCTGTAATACTACAGCAGGTATGTTCACTAGTGACATCTCCAGTCCTTTTATAAAAGGACAAGTGGTCCTTCACTTGAGTAGTAATACACTGGAAAAAAGAAAATACCTAAATAGGTTCGATGACTGTGGTATGCAGTGTGTCTGAGTTGATAAGGTACCTAGATACCCAGAGCATCATCTTGGCCTGCCTGTCTGAGTAGGGGTATATGAAAGCCAGGTAATAACTGGAGCTCTATTTCAGATCTGGCTTATAGAGGATCCACTGCATTCATGACCAACCCACTGGTCATTTCTTCTGCCACCCAAATGATAATTTGAAAGACGTATGTAAGAGTTGGTAGAACTTATACATTAATCCCTTAATATGTGAAGTAAGAGCTATTATAGTAAAAAAAGCCAAATAGAAGTCTTTAAACACTCCGCATATGTCCACCTGCCAATATAGCAAATTGAAAATAGCTTTGTATTCTGGGGGAATGTCAGAGATTAGTATTACCCTTAAAACCAAATAGAATGTAGCAATGCTGGTCCCCAACATAACTACATTAAATCATCAGGCTAGTCCCTAAAACTCCAGACTGATAGTAGAGAACCACAATCTCAGTGAAAAAGTAATCCCAGTTGTGCCACCTGTGGTATCTTTTCTAGTGGAATTCAATAATGCTTCCCACTTCAAAGTCTTGAGGACACCTTCACTTCTGACCAACTGGCTATAAACTCAGGGGCTCCCATAACCTCTTTAGTTTTAATAATTCACTAGAGAAACACAGAACTTACTGAAACTGCCATACTAACAATTAAATTTTTATTATAAAAGATACAGACAGGAATAGCCAAATGAAGAAACATACAGAATAAGATTGGGTACAGGCAGAGTGTATGAGTCTTCCATGCCCTCTTCTCATGAAATCTAAGTATAATGCCCTCCTAGCATATTAGTGTGTTCATGAATCAGAAAGCTCCACTGAGCCTCAGTGTCCAGAGGTTTTATTTGTCAAGCTTGATTAAATTATCACCCATGTGCTTGAATTCAAATCTTCAGTCTCTTTCCCTCCCCAAAGTGCCAACCCTCTAATTACATGTTTGATATTTTAGGTAACAAACCTTCCATCCTGAAACTATCAAGGAAGCTACCATGTATTACCTAATTAGAATAACAAAGACAGTCCTATTCAGGAAATTCTAAGAGTTTGAAGTTTTGTGCCAGAAACTAGGAACAAAGATCAGATATATGTACTATCCCAAACAGGGTATCATTCTATACTTGAGGGCAGCCTGTCTGCAATGACCAGTAGGTGAAGGATATGGAAGTTTGGTATAAAGGCATTCCAGAGCGCCTATGGATCAGGTGTAACTTTCCATCAGCTAAAGTTCTCCCTTCAACTTTCTACAAGTGTTGATCTGCAAAAGAAATCCCCAAGAAACCTCCTTTGCATGTCTCCTTTTACTCTTCTTCATGTGCAGTCTAATACATTTTTCAGTGACTGGCAGGATAAAATTCAAACATCTGTGCAGATAAGGTCATCATATGCTTGCTATCTAGTTCTTTAATATCAATTTGTATAGTCATTGAACCTAATACTTCTGCTATTTAGAATTACTCTCTAAAGTCCTTGAATTCCTTCATTTAGTTGATTGGCTTGGATTAGCTGGTGACATTTCATCCCTTTTTAAAACAGTCTGACTATTTGCTGCAGGTGGGCTACCAATGAGCAGACCCACAAAATTGTGTTTCATCATTGTGTTAGGGCTTATCTGGAGATAGCTCTTCCTAGAATTATTTATGCTAGCACTTACTGTCATAATATAGTTTAATTAAAAACTGTATAAATCAGCAAACTATGAAGGCAAAAAAATAGTTTTTTCTATGAAAATTAAATTGAATACTTTAGAAAGATTGATAATGCTTAGTTTATAAAAATAATTGTTCTCTAATTTGGGTAAAACCGTAGTCAAAGATTGGGAAGCGATGTAAATCTCTAGAAATGTTCTCAAAAAGTTGTTTCCAAGTGACTTCAATTCCTCACTCTACTTGAAAAAAAAAAAACAAGAATTCAGATGATGCATTATGGGCAGAGTTCATGCTAAAAAAATGTAAAACAGTATATAATCAAGAAAAAATATTGGCAGTTTATAAAAAATTGGACAAACATTTACGTGTTTTAATGTAAACTAAAAAGTTGAAGGTACATGTGTCCTTTTTTATAATAACTTGAGTTAACCAGTGGTCTAAGCCTGCCAACTGCCAACCCAAACCACATCACAAGAAAATGGCATTACTGGGCTAGTGTTAACCAATGCCTCCTGCCCTCAATCCTGTTCACATGCTGCATCCTCTACTTGGAAGTCCTGAAGGCTCTTTCTCCTCCTCCTTCAAAACTCAGATTAGGAAGCACTTCCTCCAGGAAACTTTTCCAGACTCCCTAAGATTACAGAGGTTTCTCATTGCCCTCTGGATAGAGTTAAAGCTTTTAAATATAAAGTATGATACTTGTCCATTTTTTTATCCTCTCTTTAAAACTATAAGTAGCTCCTGTCTCTCATTCATCCTTGTTCAGCACAGTCTGACATACAGTAGAGATTCAAGAAATATTTATTGAATTAATAAATTTATTAGTAACTTGCCAATGTTACATTTTCTTTCCATAAGAATTTTGCTCAGATACCCTATCCAATACCCTCCTTGCCCTTTTGTAAGAAACAGGCTAGTGGATGTCAGGGACATGTTCTGATAGCGTGGAGTGAAATAAAAACAACTGCCAAACTCAGGGATCAAACCAGAAAACTCAAGTTTCCCAACATTTGCCAGCAATAGTCATAAAAGTGAGTTATACAAGGTTTATCATGGCATCCTTATACTATTTTTTAAGTCAATGAAAAGAAACTGTAACTTATCTCAATGAAATCTGTCTTTAGAGAAAATATATATGTGTGTGGGTTCTCCTAGCCAAGGGAAGAGAAATATAGGTATCAGGTGAATGTCGTGTGCTTTCTTTTTTTTTAAAATAAATCCCAAATTACTTAACACTTAAACATTAACAGCTACCAGATATTTTTCTTTTTATGTTTAAGAGTTTTTCTCTTTTTTTTATGTGAATGTCTTGATTTGGGAAGGTATATAATGGCTATAATAATCCTCATTTTCCATTTCTATGTAATCTAGTTCATATAATGGTCTTTCATTGATTAAGGAAGAAAATTACTTTTATTGAAGGAGATAGCTGATCATTGCCTTTAGAAAGAAAGGTGCAATGTATTTGTAAATTACTGTGATACTAGCAAATTTCATTAATTACTCTACCTTCCACACATCATTTCATTGTTCCTAGAGGCATCAAACAAGTTTTGGTACATTATGTATAAAACTGGTTACCTGATGATAAATTTCAGCTGAAAATACCAGTGGTGTTCTTGACAGTGTTGCAAGGAAAGTCATGATGAAGACATTGTGCCAACTGTGTTTCAACTGGAAGTTAACAAGAAGCTTCTATCATTTGTGATTCAGTGGGTACAATTGATAGAATTCTGCCCCTCCTTTAGCTTACTTGCCCCATGCTGGTCACTCTGGCCTCCTCACTCTTTTTCAGGTATGCTCAGATGTTTTTCTCTGGGGCCTTCAAGTTTACTCTCACCTCATTCTAAGAGGTGACTCCTTTTCTTCAGGTCTTGACTCAAGCTGGCCACCTCAGTGATCCCTCCTTTGGTGTTCCATGTATATGTAAAAATTCCCCCAACACTGGACTCCATATTTCCTTCCTGCTTTCATTTTTCTTCTCAGCATGGCACTACTCTGCCTTCTTTCTTTCCTGTATGTTCCCTAGCATGTAAACTCCCAGACAGGCCTGGGTCTTTCTTCTCTTCTCCCCGCAGATGGTGCCTGACTCCCAGTAGATGCTCAGTCATTATTTGTCAGTTTTTCTTGTTGTCTTTTTATCCTCCTGTGTGTGCTGAAGCCTCTTAAGACCTAGAATTAGTGTTGGGGGCCTGAACTTGAATCTCCACTCTCCAACTTGCCAGTGACCAGTTAGTCAACCAGTGTGGCACCTACTCTTCTAGACCCTTAACCTTCTGACCAGAAACCTAGACAAAAAGCCACCTCACCAGCCTGTTTTCAGTCTTTAATGTGACTGTTTCAACTGTAAAGCCATGAAAGCATGTTCCTCAATGTCTTTTCATTTGTGGTTGCTAGTCTTCTCCCAGACATAAATGCTCTTACCCACCTGCCTAGGCAGCCTAAGTGCCCAATATCTGGGACTCACAAGGCTTCTCCTCGACACCTCCTTCCTATCAAAGAAGAACTGCGTGGTGGCTACTCTGCTCATTTCCTCAGAAATGTAGTTAGACAACAATAATTCAAATCAAAACAGAATATCTGATAGACAAAAATAAAGCTCGATGTGGGATATGAGCATTTGAGAAAAGCAACAGCAGAAGTATAGTTCTTGTCATCCCAAAGGCATTTGTCTTTGATGGTACCAATTCAGGTACAAGATAGCTGAGCCTTGCCTAGCAGTTCTCAAAGTGAGGGCTTTAGATCAACAGCAGAAATTTAACTCAGGAACTTGTTAGAAATGCAAATGATCAGGTCCCACTATGGTCCCCAGATCTACTAAATCAGAAACTCTGGTGGTGGGCCCAGCTATGTGTGCTTTATAAAGCCCTCCAGGGTTTCTGATGTATAACATGACTTTGAGACTCACTGGCCCAGATAATAGCTTTTGCAGGGGGGTTTTCATCTAAGAAACTCCTGTAGTAAATTGTTTCATTAGAATATCTTAGACCAGAGGTTCTCAGTCTCAGTGCTATTGGCATCATGGGCTATCCTGGGCATCATGGAATGTTTAGCAGCATCCCTGACTAGCATCTTCTAGATGCCATTAGTATTCCACCACTTTCATGCCCTCAAACCACCAACAAATTTTTTTGACCCACCAAAAATATTTCCAGACATGGCCCTTGGAGAACAAAATTGTCCCTGGTTGAGAATCAATACCTGAAAGACAAGAACAGCCTTACACTGTGAAAAAGCCAAGCTTACCAACATCAAAAATTGGTGGCAGCTCCCTATTTTCAATTGTTTGATCCTAAAGCATTTGTTGCAAATAAGCTCCCTGGGGACAGACTTTGAGATTGGTATTCAGGAGGTTTTTTGGGGAGTACTCAGATAAACAATTTATCTGAGGGATGAGGAAGGCAAGAATGGGAAGAGGAAGAAGTTGAACTGAGATACTGTTGAAAAAGAAAGCGATGCGATTGAATGACTCTGAGGAGTAGTATCAATTGAGGCAAAGGGCCATTGTCACCTCCAATTGACAGGCTATTGTACATTCTGTTGGGCATAATGAAATTGAGGCAACTTTCATCAGTGAGGAAATTTGAAGAGGACTAGGATGGGAGCTTCCAGCAGTCGACATTCCAGGTCCTGGATGGCATACCACAGCATTCACTACAGCTTCTAATTGTCACAGAACTGGGACAAAAACCACAGTTTCTAAACACCAGAAAAGGAACATTTATTTATTGAGTCAAATGACATATTATCCTTTCTAAAGCCTATTGTGCTCCTTGATGTGTCTTTCTCTATTCTACTGGAGCCCTATTTTTTTCTCATAAATACATCATCTGTGAAGTTGCCCTCCCTGGATCTGCACAGAGAAGTCAGCATGAAAGACTCAGCAACTATTTTCTGGCTCTGATATGATTCTTCTTGTGAAGACCTAATTACAGATTAAGAGAAGGTTTCAGGGTGTGCAATCTACTATTTTGATTCTGTTCAGAATGACAAATGACAGAGCAGAAATTAGCACTTGTCATCTTTAACCAGCTCTGCTCTCCCAGTCATGGGGGCTGGGGCCTTCAGCCTGAAAACAGCACTGCCTATTGCTGATCCAATCAAAACTGACCCCCCAGAATCCTAGAAGTTCCATCCTCTGAAAACTTTCTGGTGTACGTATTCATCAAGCAATCACTTTTCACTTATTCAACATTCATTGAGTTCCTATCAGGGCTCAACTAAAAGCTGCTCAGAATTTTCCCCTGTTTCCCATACTCCGTCATATGATGTGGGCCCAGCCTACCACTAGGCAGATTGTCCACTATACTGACAAACCTAGTGGACACTGAATGCTGTGTAAGACTTAGATTCTTTAAAATCACTTATTTCTAGGACTAGTAATCTTAAAAGGGTATAGCAGTAGAAATACTAGAAAGAAAAATTTAAATATTTTCAGATATGAAGTCTAATTCTCATTAGTCATCTACAGGTTAAAAAATGTAGGATTGATGGAGAAAAAGATGTAGAAGATAGAGGCTTTGTTCATCCCCTTTTGGGACCAAATCAAATTTGTGACGGAAACACAGAGCAAACAGCAAGCAAAGTCACTTGGGAGATCTAGAGAAACAGAAGCCTTATGAATAAGGAGAGAAGTAAGAAATCACCCTGCAAAAGTAGTAGGTTGGAGGGGTAAAGACTTGAGGCTGCCTGGTCCCGAGCTGCTAAGTGGACAGAAGCTAAAGCAGCAGCAGCTTACAGCTGCAGATATTTCTTAAAAGGGCCATGTCCATGAGCAGATTTTTGTGGTGATGGACTCTCTCAATCTAAGCACTAGTGCCATGTCAGCTGCTCAAAGGG
Organism: Macroglossus sobrinus; assembly: GCA_004027375.1. Lineage (NCBI taxonomy): Eukaryota > Metazoa > Chordata > Mammalia > Chiroptera > Pteropodidae > Macroglossus > Macroglossus sobrinus. The sequence goes on along the minus strand of PVKZ01000866.1, from coordinate 476,132 downwards.
CACCAGGGATTTACAGGGGGACACTGAGTTGTTGGAGCGAGGGCCAGAGTCGAGGATCTACAACCAAGAATATTTTATCCAGCAAAGCTATCAGAGTTGAAGAGTAGATAAAGAGCTTCTCAGACTATATGTCTGCTGATGCTTCTATTTTTGGTTTAGAAAATAGGAAAATATTTTTACTGTAAGTAAAAAAATGTAATGACAACTCTGAACTTAAAATCTTCTCCCCTGATCATGTTGGTAGAAACTGTGGTTCTTCACCTATTTGGAATCACACACAATAATGCAAATCTGACTCTTTCCTTTCCCCTCCACCATGCACACTGAACTTTTCAAAAATTTTATATACTTTCAGGAGCTTCATCAACTTCAGAAGTTGCTCACCTTGGAGACCATGGAAAAAGAATTCCAAGCTCCCAGAGAGAAGTGATATTTTCAGCTCTTCATGCTTCCCTGCCAAGTTAGCTACCTGACTTTGTCAGAAGTGTAGAAGAAGATAGTAGTTTCATTTACTTTGCCATAAGGTTGAGACCCATTTTGTAACGAGTTGGGGAGAATAAGTGCACTCCAGAGTGACATATGACTTTCATCCCACAGCCTGCATCTATTTTTGCCTCAGCAATATTTGGAATAACTATGGTCTGAAAATATATTTAGGTGCATTATCACTGAGTTTCACAAGGTACTATCAATTTTGTCTGTCAATTTTCATAGAATATTAACAATGTCATTAAAAATTTTTTAGATGTTTCCCTCCCAATAACATATATTTTAAGAAAACATAAAGGGGACAAAATATTAACTCATCATACAAACTGACTATGATACACTATTGACAGTGTCTACATAATCAATCACATTGCAAAAATTCATGACAATATGGGACGTCTAGCCTCTTAATAATTCAAACTTATAATTTTTAATTGTTAAAAAAGAGAAAACTTTGCTTTAGGCTAGGATATGACATTTAATTCTGGCTTACTCATCTTTGGATAAAGCTCTTCAGGTCTAAGTAAGATTGTTTAGAAAATTATGCACAAAAGATGATCATTACCAAGCTCATCACTTAAGAAACTCCTGCTCTTTCCCATTCACAAAATCTCCTCTCTGCCTCCCTTTCACTGTCATGATATAAGTATTGCCCTGGAAAAGTTGAGTTGTCTTTCAGGAATGACGGACATTCAACTGCCTCCTGGAAGCTATCCAGGAATATACAATCTATACACCACTCTCTCTTTAAAATTCTTACTAAATCCAAAGATCATAACAGTCCTTTAAATATTAAATTGTATAAAACTTAGTTTCAAGTGTGGGTACCATCAGTCCAACCCATTTGTTTAATCACTTAAAGACTGACCTCCTAGCTTTGGAATTTCCATTCCAAACATATTTAAATGATGATAAATATGTTTCTGACCAGTCAGAAATGTATCAACAATGAAGAATAAATTCCATAATGATATAAATTTATTTTATGAATAATAATTATAAAATTTTTATCATAATAGATATGAATATTTATTGTACTGACCAAAGTTGAATTGCTATCTTATCTAAAACCATTGTTTTAGTATAGTTTAATAAAGCACAGGATAGAGACTAAGATTCTGAGTTTGACAGACCACTGAGAAATAGTAAACTGTTTATATATCCCTCATTTAAAGGTTATTAAAACATGATAATTACAAACCAGCTTATGAAAAAATGAGAAATAAATATGTTTTTATTTTAAAATGCCATAAACAGAGATGAGCTCAAAGATTTATGTAAAACAATACTTGTTGTCAGATTACATGTAAGATTAAAAACTTAGAAATATCATAAAGTACCAATAAATTGAGTTGATACAATGCAATATCATACACTCATTAAGAGCATTTTAGGAGAATTTTAATGACATGGTAAATGCTCAAAACATACTGTTAATTTTTTTGTAATTTAAGAAATAATTTAATTTTTTACCCTGTCTACCTCCCCCATTCTTCCTCCCCCTACCCTCTAGTAAACTCAGTCCATTGTCCATGTTCATGAGTCTCTGTTTGTCCTGTTCATTTGTTGCTTTTAGATTTATATCCCATATATAAGTGATATCATGTGATTTTCAATTTTTTCTGTCTGGCTTATTTGGCTTACTACGATTATTTCAAGGTCCAACCATGTTGTTGCAAATGGCAATATTTCATCTCTTCTTATGGCTAAGTAATATTCCATTGTATATATGTGCCACAGCTTCTTTAGCCAATCATCTATCATAGGATATTTTTGTTGCTTCCATGTCCTGGCCACTGTGAATAATGCTGCTATAAACATTGGTGTGCAAATATCTTTTTGGATATGAGTTTTCAAGTCTTTGGGGTAAATACCCAGTAGAGGAATTGCTGGATCATAAAGTAGATCAAGTCTTAGTTTTTTGAGGAACCTCCATACTCTTCCATAGTGGCTATTCAAATTTGCAGTTCCACCAGCAGTGAATGAGGGTTCCTATTCTCTGCATCCTCTCCAACATTTGTTTTCACTTGTCTTGTTAATGATAGCCATTCTAACAGGTGTGAGATGGTATTTCATTGTTTTTCCACTTTCCTAATAGTAGCAATGTTGAACATCTTTTCATATATTTTTGACCATTTGTATGTCTTCTAGTGAAGTGTTTGTTCAGGTCCTCTGCCCATTTTTTGATTGGATCATTTGGGGTTTTTTGTTGATATTGAGTTGTATGAGTTCTTTGTATATTTTGGATATTAGGCTCTTATCAGACGAGTTGTTCGCAAATATATTTTCCCATTCAGATGGTTGTCTCTTTATTTTGTTGATGATTTCTTTTTGCTGACCAGAAGCTTTTTAGTTTGATGTAGTCCCATTCATTTATTTTAGCTTTTACTTCCCTTGCTTTTTTTTTTTTTTAAATGCCTACAGTACCTGGTATTCCTAGGTGGTCTCTTATTCAAGTAGTGACCAGGCCCAACCCTGCTTAGCTTCCGAGATCAGACAAGATCGTGCACGTTCAGGGTGGCATGGCCATAGGCACTTCCCTTGTTTTGAGGTAAAATTAATAAAATCTTCTGTAAGCTCAAGGTCCTTGAATTTAGTTACTATGTTTTTTTTCTATGCATTTCATTGCTTCAAGTCTTATATTCAGGTACTTAATCTATTTTGAGTTAATTTTGGTGTGTGGTAATAGACAATAGTCTAGTTTCATTTGCAGGTGGCTTTCCAGTTTTCCCAGCACCATTTATTAAAAAGAATTTTCTTTCTTCACTGTACGTGTTGTCTTTTTTGTTAAAAATTATTTGCTCATATAAATATAGTTTTACCTCTGGACTCTCAATTCTGTTCCACTGGTCTATGTGTCTGTTTTGCTGTCAATACCATGTCATTTAGATTACTGTCACTTTGTAGTATAATTTAAAGTTGGACAGAATGATGCCTCCAGCCTCATTCTTTTTTCTTAGGATGGCTTTAGCAATTTGGGTCTTTTGTGCTTCTATACAAATCTGATGATTTTTTTGTTCCATTTTCTTAAAAATGCCAATGGGATTTTGATGACAATTACATTAAATCTGTATAATACTTTAGGAAATAAGGTCATTTTAACTATGTGGGTTCTTCCAACCCAAGAACATAAAATTTCTTTTTATTTATTTGTATATTCTTTGATTTATTTTAATAGAGTCTTATAGTTTTCATTATATAGATCTTTCACCTGTTTCATTAAATTTATTTCTAAGCATTTTATTATTTTTGTTGCAAATGCAAAAGAAATTATTTTTTCAACTTCTTTTTCTAACACTTCATTATTAGAGTATAAGAACGGTAGGGATTTTGAACATTGATTTTGTATTCAAACCCTTTACTGTATTTGCTTATTGTTTCTAGTAATGTTCTTGTGGAGTCTTTAGGGTTTTCTATATAGAGAAACATGTCATCTGCAAATGATGACTTCTTTGTTTCCTATTTGGATGACTTTTATATCTTTCTCTTACCTGATTGTATTCACTAAGACCTCCAATGTTATATTGAATAACAGTGGCTATAATGGACAGCCTTGCAGTGTTCCTGATCTTAGAGGGAAGGTTTTTTTAGTTTTTCACCATTAAGTATAATGTTGGCTGAGGGATTGCCATATGTGGCCTTTATTATATTAAGGTATTTTCCTTCTATTCTGATTTTGTTAAGTGTTTTGATCATAAATGAGTGTTGTATCTTGTCAAAGAATTTTTCTGTATCTACTGATATGATCATATGATTCTTATTTTTTAATTTGTTTATGTGGTGTATCACATTAATCGATTTGCATATAATGAACCATCTCTGTGCCTCTGGGATGAATCTCACTTGATCGTGGTGTATAATTTTTTCAATATGTTTCTGTATTGTGTTTGCTAGTATCTTATTTCGAATTTCTGCTTCTGTGTTCAAGAGAAATATTGGTCTGTAGTTTTGTTTTTTGTTTGTTTGTTTGTTTGTTTGTTTGCATTACTTTTACCAGGTTTTGGTATTAGGGTGATATTGGCCTCATAAAATGAGTTGTAAATTACTGCCTCCTCTTCAATTTTTTGGAAGAGTTTGAGATGAATAGATATTAAAACTTCTTTGAATGTTTAGTAGAATTCACTGGTGAAGTCATCTGGTCCTGGACTTTTACTTTTAATAGGTTTTTAATAATTGTTTCTATTTTCATACTACTGATCAGTCTATTTAGATTTTCCAGTTATTTTTTATTTCATCTGGGAAGTTTGTATTTTTCTAAGTACCGGTCCATTTCTTCTAGGTTATTAAATTTGCTGTTATATACTTTTTCATAGTATTCTTGTATGATCTTTTGTATTTCTACAGTCTATCAAAATTTCCACTCTTCCATCCCTGATTTTTTTATTTGTGTTCTTTCTCTTTTTTCCTTTAGTGAGTCTAGCCAAGCGTTTTTCAATTTTATTAAGTTTCTCAAAGAACCAGCTTTTTGTTGCTTTTACTTTTTTTGTTTGTTTTGTTTTCAATTTCATTTATTTCTGCTCTATTTTTGATCTTTCCTTCTGACGACTTTAGGTTTTATTTGTTCTTCCTATTCTAATTTTTTAAAGATGAAGTATTAGATTGTTTATTTGGGCTCATTCTTATTGTTGGATGTAGGCCTGTAATGATATGAACTTTCCTCTTATGACCACTCTTGCCATGTCCCAAAAGTTTTGATATGTTGTACAATCATTATCATTTGTTTCTATATATTTTTTGATCTCTCTTTTTATTTCTTCTCTGACCTAGTTATTCTTCAGTAGCATGTTGTTTAATCTCCATGTATTTGTGGTTCTCCTGATTTCTTTTTAAAGTTGATCTCTAGTTTCAAAGCATTATGATCAGAGAATATGGTTGGTATGATTTCAACCCTCTTATATTTGTTGAGGCTATCTCTGTGTCCCAGTGGGTGGTCAAATCTCGAGAATGTTCCATGTGCACTAGAGAAGCAACTGTTTTGGGATGAAAGGCTCTATAAATGTCAATTATGTCCAATTGGTCTAATATGTCATTTAAGGATATAATTTTCTTATTGATTTTCTGTTTGGATGATCTGTCTATACTGACAGTGGTCTCCTACTATGGTAGTGTTTTGGTCTGTTTATCCCTTTAGTTCTGTTAGTAATTGTTTTACATATTTTGAGGCACCCTGATTGGGAGCATAGATATTAATAAGTGTTATGTCTTCTTGGTCCATAATTCCCTTTATCTTTAAGAAGTGTCCCTCAGTATCTTTCTTTACCTTTTTTATTTTGAAGGCTCTTATATCCAATATTAGTACCACTACCTCTGCATTTTTCAGAATGCCATTTATTTGAAATATCATTTTCCACCTTTTTACTGAGTCTGTATTTGTCTTTGGAACTGAGATGTATCTCCTGGAAGCAGCATATGGTTGTGTTTTTCTTTTCCTTTTTTTTTTTTTTTTTTTTTGATCCAATCTGCAACTCTGTCTTTTTATTAGTGCAGTCAGTCCATTTACATTTAGGGTGATTATTGAAATATAAGTCTTCTTATAGCCATTTTATCTTTTGCTTTCTGGTAGCTTGGTGTTTCCATTGCTTCCTTGTCCTTGTGTGTCTGTTTCCTTTATTTTGGTTGGCTTTTGTGGATTTTCCCTCTGGTCCTTCTTGTTTTATGTTTTGAATCTTTGGCATGTGGTTACCATTATGAATATGAAAAGGATAGTTATATATATACAGTCATCCATTTTCTTCTGTGTGTGCCTTATCCCTCTTGCCCTTTGCAAATTTGGATCTTTGAATCCTCCCTTTTTCAGTCATTGTTGTCTCAATTTGTTCCTATGTATGCTCAATGTTCCTTACTATCTTGCTATAGCAAATCTCTTATTTTTAAGCTTGTAATGCCCTGTTTCTAGTAAGGGTTTTACTTGTCTGCTTCTATCAACCTGCTAGTCACCTTACTCCTAGTTATGTTTTTTGTTGTTGTTGTCATTTTGTTTTAGGTGACCTGACCCTTTTCATTATTTCCTGTGGTGCAGGCCTCATAGTGGAGAATTCTCTCAATTTTTGTATGTCTGGGAAGGTCTTTATTTCTCCTTCATATCTAAAAGAGAGCTTGGCTGAATACATTATTCTTTGCTAATAGTTCCTTTCATTTAATAGTATAAATATTTGATTCTAGTCTTTTCTGGCTTGTAAGATTTGTGCTGAGAAGGCTGACAATAATCTAATGGGTTTTCCTTTGTAAGTTACTGTCTTCTTTTCCCTGGCTTCCCTGAGAATTCTGTCTTTGCCATTGATATTTGATAATTTTAATACAATGTCTTGGTAAAGGCCTTTTGGGGTTGAGATAATTGAGTGTTCTAGTAAATTCTTGAATTTGAAGCTCCAGCTCATTCCTTGGATTTGGGAAATTTTTGTCCACTATTTGTCTGAAAATGCTTTCTAATCTTTGCTCTTTTTTCTCCCCTTCAATAATGTTCATTATTATTATGTTTCTTCTCTTAAAGGTATCAGCCAAATCTTGTATTTCTCTTTCATTATTTTTCATTCTTCGGCTTCTCTCTTCTTTTTTCTGATTTATTTCTAGATTTCTGTTTTCAGTATCACTGATCCTTTCCTCCATTTGGTCAATTCTATTTCCCAAGCTTGTTATTTCATTTTTCAACTCTTGCAGTGTATTCTTTATCTCAGAAAGGTCTATTCGGGTTTTTTTGAGGGTTTCAATCTCCTTACTAAAAAATTCAATCTGCTCATCTAGTTGTTTTTTTAGTTCCTAAAATTCTTGATATGATTCATTTCAGTTCTCATTGAGTTTTTTCAGAAATACCATCCTGAATTTTCTGTCATTTAAGTTGTCATTAAAATTTCTTGAAATTTTTCTCTTTCTTTCTGAGATGCCTTGTCACTTTGGTTGTTCATAATGTTTAATGGACTATTTCTCTGCCTAGGCATTAATGGAAGTTTATTCTGATTTTTTTTTTCCAGAAAGAATATTATATATGGGTCCCTAGCCTGTTGCAAATAAGGTGTTTTTCTTTTGGTTTCTAGGAGGTGGCATCTAAGCCTCTTAGATCTCTGCTTTATACAAAGTCTTAATAAGTTTTTTTTCTTATAGATATTTAATCACACTCAATACCCTCAGTCTCAGTTCCTGTCAGTGTTAGTGACAGTTTTGGTAATGTAATGTTTTCTCAGATTCCCCTGCGGCCCCCTGCATTCCATCTCAGAGGGTAAGGGGAAAGGAACCTCTAGGTTGGGGGATTTGGACTGTGGCTCAATCTTGCAACTGCGGCTGGTAAAAAGCAACTGTTGTGTCTCTGCCATTCCCACTTTTCTGTTTTCTGTCTTGATGACTGGGCACTGCTGCCAGCCGCAGGGAGCTCACAGCTTTCCCATGCAGGGCTGTTCAGGGAACTCACTGCCCTTTCTCCCCGCCTCCCGCAGAAAGCTCTGGAGGATGTAAGAGACAGCTTCTTTGTTTCTCCCAGTCCACTTCCCAACACCTGGATTTCTGACCTGTGATAGCTTTTATGCGCAGACCCCACATGCTGGTGTGCACATTTGGGTGTTTTTTGTTGTGTTTTAGATGTTCAGCTAATTGTTGTTTCAAGAGAAGAGATCATGGGCAGTCTCTTGCTCAGCTATGTTTCTGACATCATTCTAAAATTTCAAAAGTAATTATGCATTATATATAGCATGGTTTCTTATTTATTTTAATGTATAAAAATTCAAAGCAAAAAAGATAAAAATTTTAAATGTTAACTGTGATTAGCACTTAGAAATGAAAACTAAGTTGTTTTACTTCCTTATGTGTATTCTTTTCTATTTAAAACATTTTCCACAGTGCACTTATATTACTTTTGTAACTACAAAGGAAATAGTAAACTTTTTTTTACTCCCCCAAAAATGATACTTTGTACTGGAAAAACCATTTGTAATTAAAATTCTTGTTCTAAAGTATAATTTTTATTAAAAGTAAAAAAAAATGGTGAACTAATAAGAATTTCTAATAAGTTTTTTTTAACAATAAACTATAATTCACCCAGTACTCTGATTTTGTTTTCTAAATATTCTTCTCTGAAAACATATACTAGGGGATTTTAGAAGTAGTGATTGAATTTCATTACTCAGTCAAGGTAAGATTAAGATGAACTTTGAACATCGTTTTTATTTTTATTTTTATTTTGCACATAGCTGTTTTTGTTCTTAATTTCATCAGCATTACAAAAGGAAATAGTGCCTTGCTCATGACCCTTTCCCATTTTTGCTGGTCCTAATCCCAGCTCTTCCCAAGGCTCAAATAAAAAGCTCTTTTTTTCTATTTCGCCTTTCCTGATGAGCTAGAAGTACCCTTATGATGCCAGAGAGTAAGATCATGTTCAAAGAAAGATGCTGCCATGGCAAAAAGGCACAGGAGGTATAGCTAAATTTAGGACAATTTTGGCAAAAAAAAAAATATAAAAATGAAATACATACCACAGAATGAAATATATGCATGAGCCCATACTGATATAAAGATAGATTATAGATCGATAAAAAAGTTGATGATAGATAGATATAGATCAAATAGATGACTGATAGATAGATAGATAGATAGATAGATAGATAGATAGACAGATAGATAGATAGATAGATGATAGATAAGGGAGAAGGGAAGAGCCTCCTTACTGTAGAATTCCAGTTAAAGAGTGAACTTTTAATAATAATTATATACTGTGGTTATATAAAATGTCAATGTTAGATGACATTTTGATGAAAGAATTCTTTGTTTTATTTGGCCACTTTCTGTTCATTTTAAATTATTTCAAAATGAAGAGTTAAAAATTAGGGTAATTTAAATAATAAAATATAATTATTTTATGTTATTAATATTAATATGCCATGTTTTAGATAATTGAAAAGGGGAAAAAATATCACAACCCATGGATACATCATACAAAAGACACATTTCTATTGTTTAGCTTTTAAGGAATATTTTTAAATTAATACATTTAAGGGCAAGAAGTTATAGGGTCTAAAGAGAAATTTGCAATGTCTCCTGTGTTTATTCAAATATATGTTATGACCCTGAGCTCATATGGAGGACACCAGATAATCATAAGTCATAATTAAATCCACATGTTGAAACATGGGCAGGCAGTAAGCAGGTATCAAACAAGCCACAGAAAGGCCTCTTTCTAAACACTCAGAGCAAAGTTTCATCAGCTGGTCCCATCTGGAGAGCATTAGCAAGAATTTCCTTGGTAGCATCAACCCCGTTTCAGGTATAAATGTGCCCGATGACAGCCAAGAAATGGTAGCAAGATTTTCAGCAGCAGAGAAAGAGTGAAAATTATGTTTAATTATATAAATTTGATTTTATAATGTATAATCTTGATCAAAAACCAAAGTATTAGATGTAATTATAAAGTATCTACCTGGTAAGGCATCATTACATTACTTTTAGGAAAATAAACAACAGGCAGCAAAATGGACTGCCCTCCATTCATGGTCACCAAACAATTATTTCCTGATATGATGCTATTCTCCTGATTCCCCACCCCTCACACACACACACACACACACACACAATGGCGATTTGTAGTTTGGCAATGAAGGAAAGCAAGCTTAGAGTTCCTTGTGAGCCAGCACAAGTAAGCGATCCCCGTTCTCTCCAGCAGGAACTAGGCTGTTGCTATAGCAACAACCAAATGATGGACAGATTTTTGAATGTTGTGTTCTACTGTGATAAGAGCTTCCAGGATAGCCACTAAGTATTTTCAAACCTTCTAAAATATGCACGCTGTGTAATGATACTAAATGCTATGTTTCAAGATCAATTTTCAGTGCCTTTCTCTTAAAATTGAAATGATAAACAAGCTGAACTATTTTTAGTTCTAAATAACCATTTATGCTAATACCAGTTTTATTCACTAACAAGCCAAGTCAAAACTTCCTCTTTGCACAGTTCTGCTTATTTGTTTTAAAGAAGATTGGATTGAATTAATGAAAAAGTATAGTGCCCCCTAGATAACAGTAACTTCTTTCTGAGGTGACTTTAATACCAGGAGTTGGATAGAGGCTAAAAAATCAGCACAGTGAAAACATAGTAAAATGCTTTTGGCCTTCATTTGCTGTATATATTTGACTAATTCTCTTAAGAAAATATTTATCTACAAAGCAATTTCTTTTTGGTTGAAATAGAAATGAATAATGCCCTAGCATCTCTAGGCTATCAAGATTCAATTCTCTATCATAGTTTTATGCAAAATACCCTTGACTTCAATACATCTAAAAGTCTTTTGACACCCAACATTAGAAACACACACACACACACACACACAAAGAGATGCTAGAATTTGAAACAAGTAGCTTCTTCAGATCACTGCTTATTGAAGACCTCAGTAGTGTCTAAAGGAATAACCTTAAAATCCAGGCAAACATTGTAGAGTGTTTATAATTATAATTAAGTTTATTTCATTAAATGTGGATTGGCTTCACTAGGAACCTTAGGCTAAGAGTCATCTGTCTCGAGTCAAAGATGGTCAGACTGATTATCTTATATAAACTTTTTTGAAGCATGTTATACTCAGAGAGAGAAAAGCACCCATATCTTAAGTGTTAATCAGCTCAATTAATGTTCACTAAAATAACACACCTGAGTAACTGGCACCAAGATCAAGAAACAGAATACTATAAGAATTACAAAGGCACTTTCATGCTCCTACCAGTCACTATCCCACAGTGGCAACCATAGTCTGACCCCACAGATTAGTTCTGCCTGTTTCTGAGCTTTACATGAATGAAATCACACAATGTATTCTGTGTCTGGCTCATTTAGCTCAACTTTATGTTTGTGAGATTCATCCATGCTGTTGCTTGTAATAACAGGTTGTTCATTCTCTTCCCTGTATAGAATATTACCCACCATTTCATTCAAAAGATCTGGATCTACTTTAACATGTTCAAGTCTAGGAAATTGTTACAATTTTCAAAATAACTTTTTACAATATTGAATTTCAAAAAGGATAACAGTGAGTTTGGAAGTATAGCTGTCTTTTTCCTTGAAAATTTAAGTTATCTTATCCCTGTTTTATTGTTTGGATGGAAGTTAGGGTAAACATCAGACATGATTGCCTTTGAGTACTAAAAAGCATTGAGAAATGGTATTTCTTTAAAAGCACCCTAACTTTTTGTGTATAACACATTTCAATTCCCAAATATTTTTTGAAACCCATCTCAAGATTTGGTGGATTGTTTCAGGAAGGTGCTAATTGATTTCACCTTCCTCTTTTTTATGTCTAAAGGGTTTAAAATGATTGGGGGGAACAAAATAACACATCTCTGGCATGAATATTTTCAAATATGTGACCAGCCAGAAGAGGCAAAAAATGCTATGTTTCTATACCATGGTATATTTTAAAAAACGTCTCCATGAGCCAGTACAAAATAGCTAAAAGAAGGGAGGCTTCATCTTGACTAATACCAAGACTTCATTTTTAATGGTGATCTGACCCCTTCCCTTCTTGCTCAACATTCCAATTAAGATTTAACTGAGTGCCCATAGCCTCTGAGGAAAAAAATGATAATATCTTAAATCTGCAATTTAGGACTGATTATTTAAAAAACAAAAGACTAACCAACATGTTCATGTAAGCCTTTGTTTTGCAGAACTTCAGCAGGGACCATTAACCATGTAAAATAAGCATCTTGTGACCTCCTTGAAACCAATAACTACATGGCAGACATCATAGGATGAGGAGCCACTCTTTGCTTCTAAACTCTTTCCCACTTTTTGAAAGCCTATATAGTCTTGTCACAAAAAAAAACCTTCAGGGAGCATGTCTCTCTCTCTCTAATAAACTCTATTTACTATAATTTAACCTGAGTTCAATGTTTTTTCTATGACATTGAGACTCAAGAACCTATTTTAATAATCATTGTTGGTTTTGCCAAGGAATAATTTGCAGAAGCTGTGGAATAAATATATTATTTTGAGAGCCTACACCATCTCACCCAAAGCACAACTCTAAATTTAGATTGCTTTCTTGAAGATTGCTTCTACAAATTTTATATCACCTGAATTAGGGTAACTTAACATGGTCAACAATTCATTCAAATGTGTAATATTCTCAAGTTCATTTACATGAAGAAAAATGAGACCTCTGTTTCTAAAGACAAATATAGACCAAGGATTAAAAGTCAAAATTGATTCTATTTTACATACTCTGCTGCATAAACTAATAAATCAAACACAGGCTATCTTTTTGTTTTTAAGTGTTTTAGGAGCTTCAATGGCCAAGGAGTCAGAAATTTGGTAAATATTTTATCTTTTCGATTTGAAAAATAGTTTAGAACGTTCAACAAACTAGAAGTGTCTTTTTAACCAATAGTTGTTCCTTTTGATATCTTTTAAAATTTTTGTGTGGTTAAAAAAAAGAATATATAAATTGATTTTAGACTAAAACTTCACATGTATACACCACCATGTATACACTCCTCTACACACACATTTGTGGTTTTGTGTGTATACATACAACATGAAACCTAAAACAGATCTGCTGTCAAGATTGTCCTATTGGCCAAGAAAGGATTAAGGTCAACCTAGAAATCCTGGTCTGTCCATGAGGTCGAGACTAACAGCTCTCCATTTCTTTCTGGATCTCATTTTCATTTTATATATAACTCAAAAAAAAAAAAAAGGTTATATGATTTAACAAGCTTTGATTCTTCTTTAAAAATCAATCAGAATGTGAGAGGTAGAAAGGAAGTCAAAGCAGAAGCCAAGAACTTGGTGATTACATTTAAAGGAAATGGGAGGCCTGGATGGCCAGCAGAAGGTTAAGACTAAATAGTTAGACCTCTAGTGATTTGAGGAAAGTCTTCTGTATTTAGGAATAGTAATAACACACAGAAATGCACCTAATCCTAGTGCCCTTAAATTTCCTGCTAAGTAAGGACCTTTGTGGGAGACAGAACAACAGGGAGCAGTGCCTGTCCCAAGTGGAGGGGCGTTCAGATAACATACCTCCCAAAACTAGGTGGCTCTTCACCCACTTTAGGGTAGGATATGGGATTTAGATTTTTTAAATGAACTTCTTTTATTTTAAAATAGTTTCAGATTTACATTAAAATTGCAAACATAGTACAGAGATTTCCCAAAGACCCCCACCCAGTTTCCCTATTATAACATCATGCATTACTGTGGTACATTTGTCACAATTAATGATCCAATATTTATACATTATTATTAACTAAAATTCAAACTTTATTCAAATACCCTTAGTTTTTAACCTACTGTCATTTTTTTCTGTTCGAGGGCCTCATCCAGAAGACCACATTATGTTTAGTCCATATCTCTTAGGCTCCTTCTAGTTGACAGTTTCTCAGACTTTTTCCTGTTTTATAATGACTTGACAGTTTTGAGAAGTACTAGTTAGGTATTTTGTAGACTGTCCCTCAGTTGGGCTTTACCTATTTTTTTTTTTTTTAATTTTTGTCCTAGGATAGAGGATGTATCAGATATTAAACTGCTAAGAATATAAATCAGATAGTACACTTAGTGTTAACCAAAACGCCAGGACATAATCTTATGTTTTTCCAGTGGTTAGAGTGGATTTATGGATTTGGGAGGAATATGATAAAGGAACAGTATTATTTTCGTCATGTCCTGTCAAGAATACATGCTGTCAACCCAAGTTATCACTGTTAACTTTAACCTTGGTGTTCACTGAGTATCTGTCTGAATTCTCCACTGTGAGGTTACTCTTTTTCCCCTCTATATACTAATGCTAATCTTTGGAAGGAGTTACTATGTCTGCTTAAGGGTGAGGAGTTCAGCTATTTCTCCTTGAATAAGTACCTACATGAATTTTTTGTAATACTCTGCACAAATTGTCTCTTCTCTCCCATTAATTTTTCCAATTATTTATATTAATATGATACATAAATATTTACTTTACACTTTGAGCTATAACCTAATATTGTTTTATTTTCTTGCTCATATTATTTCATCTTGGACCACTGGCAGCTCCCTCAGTTAGCTTTTGACATACCACCATCATTGTGGGGTGTTTAGCTTTGTTTTGCTTTTAAGAACTTCCTAATTTTCCGGAATTTGAATTTTGGCTAATGTTTTACACCTTAACTCTTTATTCTGGTTAACTTTGAAATTATTCAAATAATGTTTACACTTAGATATTTTCAATTTTATTTAGCTATCAGGAGCAATAGATGAGATTGCTTTTCAATTGCCTCAGTCCCAAGTCTGTGATCTGGCTATCTGTTACATATTCCCAGAGTCTTAAAGGTATGTCTCTTTTTAACTTTGGGAAAATTTTTCTTAAATGTGTCTGATAATTATTATGCCCACACATTCTTTGTGTTCTCTTTCTGGACCTTTTATTAGTTGGATAGCATTCTGAATTGATCCTTTTGAGTTTTAAAACTTTTATCTTTTTTATTTTCTTATCTTTCTGTTCTATAGTGAAGGAGATTTCCTTCTCATCTTTCTGCCCTTCTAATAAATGTGCAATCTGTTCCTCTCACATGGCATCTAGTTTATACTTCTTATTTTATAAATGCAACTTCCTTCAATTTCTCTAGGAATACTTATTAGAGCTTTTAAAAGATCTATTCATTACTTGATTAACTTTTGTTTTTACAGGATCTTTTTTCTGGGGTTTGATGTAACTTTATTTCGCATTAATTGCTCCTTCAAATCTTTTGCTCATATTTTAGAATGTAGAAATAAGAATACTTGAAAGCTCTTTGCATATAAACAAGGCTTTTCACCTTCAGGCTTGATTTTACATTTCAGAAGCACGTAGCTCTTAATGAGATGGAACCTCTAAATATGAGAACCTCTAGCACCCCTACTAGCTGTCCTGATTTTCTCCAGAGTCAATCCGACTCCTTTAGAGAAGAATTGTCTAATATATATTAATGGAGGTTAGTGTTTGGTATAAACAGAGAAGAGTGTAAACTATTAAAGAATCTCTAGTTTCTACAGTCTCAGGCCAAATGATCATTTCTAGTCTGTTCTCTGTTTAACCAGTGGTCTCTGTGTCTACAACAACAGATTTTCCATGCAGGTAGTGCTATTTCTCTCAGCAGTGCTTGCTCACTGTGAATCTACTATACAGCTAGCTCCTTCACTTCACAGGTGCTCAAATTTATCTGCAAGATAAATGCCTAGCACTTGAATTGTGAGGACCAGGTACCTAAGAGTTTGTAATTTTTATATGTAGTGATAGTTTCGCCTAAAAAAGAGTAGTTTCAGTTTACGCTCCCACAAGCAAATTATGAGTCTTTCCAAAACATTGTATCATCAAAGTTTTAGAATATTGACAGATCAGTGAAAACGATATTTCATTTTAATCACACTTGCATTTACCTTATTATGAATGAGGTAGAACATCTTATTCTGTATTTAGGAGTTTTTTTGTATTTCTTTTCTGTGAACAATCTGTTCAATTATTTGTCTAAGTACTCTGCAGGTCCTTTGTCTTATTGAATTACAGAAACTCTTCATATATGAGATATTAATGATTTGATCGTGTTATATATTGCAAATATTTTTTAGCCAGTTTGTCTTTTGACAGAATTAAAGATTTTTTTCAAGAAAAAGATTTTTTTAATTTTATATAGTAAACTATTAATTTTCTTAATGGCTTTAGAATGTGGTTAATAGAGGACACTTGCCTTCTCTAGAGTACTACAAGAATTTTTTCATGAATCCTCTAAAATATTTTATAATTTCACATTTTTATATTTAAGTCTTTGGTTCATTTGGAATGTATTCATGATTAAGACTATATAACTCTTATAAAATATTTTGTGCCTTTTCTTTGGGAAAATTATATTTCCTCACCCCCTGGATCTCAGCTTAGACCATGTGATCTGCTTTGGACAAGGAAATGTGAGCTAAAGTAGTATATGTCACTTCTGAGCAGGAGTTTTAAGAGATGATGCATACTTTGTCCTATACTTTTCTCTTCAGCAAGGCAATAGCAGTGTATCAGAAAGAGTTTGTGATTCCAGAGTGAGAGTGATGATTACTAAAGAAGAATGCAGACCTTCCCATAATTGATAAGTAACATTAATGAGAAACAAACTTTGTTAGATTAAATTAAGCCACTAAAATTTAAGAGTTCTTTTTTATTGCAGCATCACCTAAACTCTATTTCTGATGTAGGATTTAACTTCATTTTTCTCCCAGATACCTGCCCAGTAGTAATATCTCAAATTGTTGAATATTTTGTCTTTTTTTCATTTATGACATGGAAATTTAAATTAGGGTCAATTTCTGGACCTTTTTTCTATTTTCTTTGTTTTCCATTGGTCTGTCTAGTCATACAACAAAATTTTACTTATGTGGTTATATAGTATCTTTTTATACATGCTAAGAGTATTCCTTGCCCATAGCCCTATTATTACAGTTTTCTTCACTATTTTGTCTTAAAATTTTTTCCACATGCATTTTCATCTTTCTCAATGTTATACATTTACTACCAAATATGTCATTTTAAAAATTTATCCTTTGACTCCAACAATTACAAATAAGAGAGTTTTTTTCCCTTTAAATCAGATTTGCCTCATTCCTGTATTACCAGGTTATTTAGTACCCACATTTGTGTGAATCTTGGTTTTACTGTTAAATATGTAATACATAATTAAGTCTTTTCATTGTGGTTTCTTTTAATATCTCTTCATTATCTAAAAAGCAATTTCTAATAACTTCCTCAGATGACCTCATAGAAACAGTATTTTCCTAAGTTTGTGCAAATTCAAAATGATTTGTCTGTAGCTCTTATCAGTGAAGACATTTTGACTGATTATAAAATCCTTAGCTCACTTTTCGTCTCTTGGATATCTTTGTCATATGACAAAAGTAGCTGTGGAAAAAAAAAAAGCTTGATTTTCCCCCCATGTCTCATTTTTCCCAGGGGCATTGAAATGTCCTTTTTTACTCTTGAGGTCTAACAGTTTTACTAGGAAATGTCTCAGGTTGATTATTTGAGCTAAATATAATCTGTAATTTGGTATACTTTTTAAATACAGATTTAAGTTGTCTATTAATTCAATGGAAATTTTTGATTATTATATATTTAAGAACATATATCAGGTTTGTTATTTTGGTTTTCTTCTTCAGCAACTCACAAGTTAGATCTCTTTTGTTATCTATATTTATTTTTCTCTGCCTGATCTTTTTCTTTTATTTCAATAAAATTTCAAGTATAGTTGCAAGTATGGTAGAAAATATTCTCCTTTTGCCTTTACCCACATTCATCAATTGTTTATATTTTGCTCCATTTGCCTTATAATATGAGCATGCATTCTCTCTCTCTATCTCTATTTCTATGCATACATATACACTTATTCACACATATATATAATTTTTAACCAATTAAGAGTAGTTTACAGATATTATACCTTTATATCTTAAACATATTAGTATGTTCCCTAACAATAAGCTTTTTTTCATATAACCACAGAAAATTTTTCAAATTTAGGAAGTTTAATATTGATAAAATACTGTTATCTAACTCACAGTCTCTATTCATATTTCTAATGTCTCAACAATGTCTGTCATAGTGAGCTCCCTAGACCCCCATCCTCAGTTCAGGATTTAATAATGGGTTACATATTATATCTAATTATCATGTCTGTTTAGTCTCTTTTAATCTGAAGCATTCTTTAAAGTCTGGGGGGTTTTTTGTAATGACTTGTCCCAGTTGTTTTGTAAAATATCACTTAATATGTGTAACTGGATGTTTTGTCATGATTAGTTTCAGGTTGTGTGTTTGGGGCAGAAATATCACAAGAAGTGAGGTTGTGATCTACTTGGTGGATCATATCAAGTGGTACTTGATCTTGGTGTATCGCAGACAACTTCAATCGCTTGGGACGTACAGTCATGCGTCACTTAACAGCAACAGGGATACATTCTAAGAAATGTGTTGTTAGGCAATTTGTTATTGTGCAAACATTACAGAGTTGCTTACACAAACTGAAATGATCTAGCCTACTGCACACCTAGCCATGTAATATAGCCTACTGCTCCTAGGTTACAATCCTGTACAGCTCATTATTCTACTTAATACTATAGGTAATTGTAACACCATGGTAATTATTTGTGTATCTAAATATATCTAAATATGGAAAAAGTACAGTAAAAATACAATATAAAAGATAAAAAGTGGTACACCTATGTGGAAGTATTTACCATGAATGGAGTTTGCAGGACTGGAAATTGCTCTGGGTGAGTCAGTGAGTGTGGTGAGAGAAAGTGAAGGCCTAGGATGTGACTGTACAGGACTGTAGATTTTATAAACAGTGTACATTTAGGCTATTAAATTTTTATCTCCCAATACAAAAGGATGTTTTATTATTCATCTCATGCTTTCCTTGCCACAATGCAATAATCAGTCATTTCTCCAAGAAAACCATTTCCTCAAGTCATTTTATTAGAAAATGGTACTTAGAACCAAGTTTTGGGTACCCATTAGTGCTGAGACATAGTACTCCTTCAACAAAAAGGGCTAGGAAATATATGAATTCATAAATGTGTGTGTGTGTGTGTGTGTGTATGTACATGTATATATGTGTGTGTAATCATGAAATTATGCAGATACTTCCAATCCCATTACATATCACAGGGTTCTTTACTTTCTCTGTACTTGTCAGTTCTTCAACAACAACAACAAAAAACTGATTCTAGCACTCTGGCAAGGAAAGTACAAGAAATTTGAGGTCAATTATTCTCAATATATTTATTTATTTGCTCAATTCTAAGATACTCAGCCTAATGTCAGAATTACTAACCAATATGACTATGAAAAACAAAAGCTATTAATTAGAATTCAATATGTGTATACTATTTTATCTTTAGTCTAAAGTATATAGTCAAAATACCATGTTCAAAAGATATTTGGGCTAGTTTCTCTCATGCACACATACTCTGTAATATTTTTAGCATTTTTTCCACATGTTCTTTTGAGCTTTTTCATCTCTTCTATTCATGTCACCAATTTTTTTATTAGTGTTTATTTGCCTTTGAATTTCATTCAACTTCAACCTCATTTTGATGATGGTTTGTTGTTTCATCATATTTCTACCCTGAGTCATAACAGTCTATGTTTAACATAAGCCATAAGTCTATGGCTTACATCTCATTCCTGATTTCTTGCATTTCTGCTTCATAATATACCTTTTTAAATAACATTTCTTTTAAATTAATAAAAATTTTATTTTTTACAATTTTCATCTCCCCTAAAACAATAATTTCCTGGGGAATTTCCTTCCTCTATTGTTAATTTTGCTTCTCCTTTCTTCCTTTTCTTTTGTAGTATCTTTTTATAGATATTGTTTATAAAACATTCTAGCTCCTTTTCTACCACACTAGTCATAGGATTAGGTATTTTAGAGATTTTTGTAGAAGTAAAGAAGCTTGCAAAAGTTTTTAGATTGATTCCATTCCACAAAGCACATGCTCTCTTTCCGCAGCCTCCACAAACTTCCTGCAGAATTGTTGTTTCTGTGAAGTTTTACATGCCGCCCACTTCCTCTGCTTTTCTTTACTGTGCCATCCCATTTCCGTACAATTTTTCACAAATTTTCTATCACATGGGAACCACACATTCTCAGATTTTACATTTATTATCATTTTGGAAGATCTCATGCCAGTGGATTGTTGTTAAGAACTTTCACAAAAAGTTGTTACATGTATAGATTTAGTCTAATAAAAACTCTATTTTCTTAAGACTCTGACCTCTAATTTTTACAACTGCCTCCTGCCAAGAGCTAGTAGTTATTTTCCCAGGGTACTAATTGAAATGCATTCAATGGATTCATCGAAGACTGTGTCAAGTACATTTTTATGGATGTAAGTGTTCCAAATTATTTAGCCTGGTTACTCAGAAAGGAGAACCTGAAGCATAGACATAAGTGGCACTGCTTTATTAAGAGGTGAGATCTCATGGATCAGGAGTGAGAGAAAGGGAGAAGAAAGCTGGGAATAAAGGAGAGGCTAGGCAGGAGAATATGGCAGAGCTAACCATCCTTCACATCAAGGATGGCTGTTCATTTGTCCATTATAGTGTTTGGAAAGACCCTTTATGTCACTATTTCTTATTACAGTCTGTTAAGAGAAGGAAAAGAGAAAAAAATAATCCACTGGCTCCCATGTCCCATTGATCAAAGGTTTACTCCACAGAGTATTAATTTTCTCATACTTCCAAGTTGCAGTATGCATAGGCACCAAGCTGAGACCACGATTCTTACAGCCCAGAGTCAAAAGGAAAGCCATAGTAATAATTGCAAGTGAGCAAATAGAACTCACTGTCAGTTGGTGACCACTGGAAGTCACTTGTTCAGACTTAGCTTGGCTATATGTTGTTCTGGTTCACCAGACATTCTCCCATTCTCTTTATGGCCACAGTGTAACTATTAAAATAATCTCTTGTTACACTAAAAACTATTTGGATTGGATGAAAAATTATATGGTTATATGGCTGATTCTGGAACAACTGGCCAGATTACCAGAGACAGGTGAGTCTGAGCAGATCTACAGTGGCGTATAAAAGATGTTTGATGCACAGTCCAGAACATTTTTCTGGATATGTCCTACCTTCAGGTGTGCTATTTAGTCAGTCAATCACTCTGAAAAAATGAGAATGCCTTTTTCCTTTGTTCAGAAATGGTAACCTTGATGTTCTGGGGACCTAATTATTTTCACCATTCTTCTGTTAATATCTTCAGATGTTCATACAAATAAAATGACAAAATACAAGTTGGGAAGAGGTTGTGCTGACCTGATATCTCATAAGAAGATGATGAGATGTTTGTGCAGAGTTGATATCCAGTACAACTTTAGAAAAATAAATGTGTGTGAAGTGCAATATTAAACCCCAAAATTATCGACTTTCAGTATCATTTTAATGGACATTCATTGAACAAGGCTAATTAACTGGTCCCTATGTACTATTAACAAGGGTTTCTGCTCTCAACTACTTCAAGAAAATGCATGTAATTTGGAAATTGTTACAGGGTGCTAAATTTAGCGAAGTCTAGAAAGAGCATTATCAAGAAAATTTTTCTTCCTAAACAATCTCTAAATATTTTCAAACAACCCAGACATAGTATCCAATGTACTGTTCTGCTCATTGTAATTTTGACTTCAAAGGTAAAATCTAATTGTATATGTTAAAAATCCCAATGAAACGCCAGAGATAAAAACAATTCATTTTAATTACGAAGTTTTCAGAGCATGTCATGTGAGCAGTGGATGGCAAACATACCATATGTAGATCATAAGTCATTCTAATATGAAAATCACAAAGCAAGGGGCAAGAATTTTCAAAATGTTTCTCTCCCACAGACTTCAATTCAAATTTGAAAACACAAAAATAAATTTCCAAAAGGTTTTATCATAACACCAGCAAGGAAAAGGATAGCAAGAGAAACATTAGCTATTAACTGCCAAAAAAAGCTCTTTGCTGAAGCACAAAGAGAGAATTGTGATAGGTGAGCCATGGAGCATTTTAATCAACACAGTCAACAGATCAAAACATTAGGATATGAGTATAGAAGAAAATGTTTAGAAGTAAAATAACTAGAAAATAAAAACTATTTTCTTGATTCTATGATATCATCAATTAGAAGGTGTATCATCAATCTTACAATAGCCTTTTGGAGAAAAAAATTGTGCATATGTTTGTTCTTGTTTTATTTTAACTCATCAAAAATAGCATAATATTACATGCTAATTCATTATTCTTTCCTTTTGTTATTATAAAAAGCTTTTTACTTTTAAAACTAAAGATTATTTTTAAATATTTTGGTTATTAGTAGCCTTGAGTAAGATTATGATAATACATTGTCTTTGACAATTCATACTTGTGTTCTTTACATATCTAACAGCTTTAGGAATAATAGCATATTTTGAAACATATCAGATGATAGGGTTTTATCTGCATTTCCTATGGTTAAATATATAGCTTAATTTTTATATGACTTGAATTGTGTTTTGCTGAAAGTTAAACGGGTTGTCTTGAAAGTCAAACAGAACTTTTGACAGATAAATATTCACTGTCTGAGTGACAGAAATATAAATTAATTCCATTAATCATTCCACACTCCCACTATGAGAGTTTTGGCAATTTCTACTGTCTTTGGTTATAATGCCTGGAATGTGACAGGCTTTTTTTGGCATTAAAAAAAATGGTTGAATTCTTAAAACTATAGTTATAAAGTTATGTTTTTAACATTTTTTAAGCAATGAATTACATATCCAAAACAGAGTTAAATTTATTCTACTCTTTTTAGTCATTTCACAATATATATATATACATATAGATCAAATAATTACATTGTACACCTTAAATTTATACAATGTCATATGTCAATTATACCACAATAAAACTGGGGAAAAAATAATTCAATACATCTAACATAATACCATGTATTATCAGGACAAATGAAAACAAATCCTGTTCCAATAAAAACAACAACAACAACAAAAATACATTATCTTTTCTACCTATGAACCTATGGAAAAATCTATATTTGTAATAGATGGTCAGTATTTTTCCCTGTACCTCAAGAAAAAGAGAATAAACTAAAGATTTATCAAAATAAGAGCAATTGAAATTTTTAGGAGGATGAAATGGGCCAAACAATTAAAACTACTCAGATTGGAAAGACTGAACATATACACAATAGCTGACATTTTACAAGAATAGAACTCTGATCCCAATCTGTAGCAATTGTTCTGGGAAACCAAAACTCAACTCCTGCAGGATTTGGCCCGGATGGTCAGGGCTTGATCAATGACTGACATCTTCCCTGTTTTTTGTCTTTGCTTCCAACTAGGAACCAACCAAAGAAAGTTAAATATGCTCCTAAACTAGTCATACAGATGCCCCATGCCAACAGTCTCCAATCAGAGCATATCTGAAGCCTACCATTTTATTCCACTATAAAGCTTTTCTACTCCTCAGCCTGCCTTTGAGTCAGCCAAAATACAAGTGATGGTGCCTGACTTCCAGCTATGAATAGCTTGTTTATTTTCATTTAATGAACTTTGTTTATTTTTGCAAAAAAATGCTTAAGAGCTTAGATGAGATATATTTATTAAATATGGAAAGATATGCATAGGACAAGCAGAGATTTATCAATAAATATCATCCTTTGAGAACAAAGTAAGTTTCTCAATGTTATCTAACCTTAAAGCCAATGTCAGAAAATGTCTCCTATGAAAATGATTATAACTAAGTAAACATATCATAATCATAAAGGTACCCATCTTAAATTATTTCTAAAGTTGATATTGCTATACACAGCGTTACCTTTGTTTCTTCCAATATCTGCCAGTCAAAAATTTGACCCAGAGGCCAGTAATAAATCTATAATAAGATGCAGAAATAGAGATATTTGAGGGTCAAATCCAATTCAAATTCTACCTCTTTCATGAAGCTGGTATAGATCTTTTAAGCACATCTAGTGCTTTGCCTACCATCACACATTGCCCTCATAGACGGTGATCACTCATGACCTTAAACTCCATGCTGTACATGATGAATAATTAAGTAATACTGTCTCCTGGTCTTCCTATGCTTCATAATTCAACCTCAGCTCCCTCAAGCAAATGTTAATTTTCCAAGGGCAGGAGCATAGAATGTGCACTTCTCGGACTAGTCACTGTGGTAACGCAGTTGGACTGACCAGGAAGGTTGATTTCAGGAGGAACCAGAGTCACATGTCCTTCTGAAGTAGCTATGATTTCCCACATCATAGCTCTCCCCATAGTGCTTTGCAGTGGGTTGTTTTCTTATCTGTGTCCACCATCTAACCAGAAAAACTTTAGGGCAATGACTGGGTTTTCTTTTTTACTTAGCATACTAGCTGGCATACTAGCTGGCTTAAATGTTTTGTTAACTGTCCACTTCTGTCTGAGAAAGAACAATGTATGAATCAGCAGTGATCTGACTTGGTTGCAACTGGTTAATGTTAAATTAACATTTAATCAGGGGGTAGCAAAGTTTTTCTTAAATGGGCTGATGGTAAATTTTAGGCTTACATGGTATAGGATTTCTGTGACAACCACTCAACTATATTCTTGTCAGCCAAAGAAGCCCTGGACAACAGTAAGCAAATAAGTGTGTCAGCATTGGTACCACTTTTCCCACAAAAACAGGCAGAGAGCTGGATCAAGCCTGAGACCCATACATGTGTGCCTTTGACATGGAATTTCAAGGCTTCAAAAAGAAGTGGGATTTAGAAATATTCAACAAATCCAAACACTAATTTATAATGGCCAAAAGATTAGCCTTTGGACCAATCTCAAGTGACGTGATGTTGTCTACGTTTATAATGGAAGAAAATGTTAAATTTCAGTCAGAGGCTAGTGAAGACAAAAGTGGGCCCAGATGCCCGGGTGAAGAACCCTGCCCTAGGAGAAATAGATCTACTTTCCATCATTGGTCTCTATAACATCATTCATGAGGGATTACATACCATGGACTAAACATTTAACATACATTATTTTATTCAGTACTCAAAGAACACTACAAAATAGGCATCATCATTTCTATTTTATTCCTAAAGAAACAGTGATATAAGTTAGTACATGTCTTTCTTGAGAAAATGAGGCCTGTATGAGGACAAGACAATGTTAAATCCAGGTCTACCCAGCTGCAGAAGATGCGTGCTCTACAGGCTCCATGGAGGGGCAGGAGAAACCAATGTCATGCGAGATGTGCATAACAATGACCTGTGTGACCAAGGAAACTTAGCTTGTATTCTAAATACAATGTTTGACATATTTTTAGCTCTTGAAATTTGTCACTTAAGTATTAGGAGGAACCCTATTCAATGGAATTAAACATCTTGGACTAAGAACTGCATTGAAATTATAATTATTATCTAAGCAAAAAGCAACAAATTGTACATTGTTAAAGAAAAGAGTCTTTATATTAAAGCAGTTCTAGCTAAATGAAAGAAGAGACAAAAATATAAAATAAAAATAAAATAGTTCTAGCTATTTCAAAAGTAGAAAATAGAGACTATTTTTACTTAAACATATTTTAAAAGTTTTAAGTTTAAAAGTTTAAAGTTCTGGTTTTTCAGTTCTCACTAACATGAGATTGAACTTTTAAAATGTAACATTGATCTCTAACATACAACTGGCTGTGTACTCCTTGCAGACTTTATTATCTCTTATTGACAGTCTTCCTTTACACAGATTTCATTAAAAGAAAGCATGTGGATTTTTTTGTGAGAGAGAGGGAGTACTAAAAACTGGTCTGCAATCTAACTGGCTCAAAATATGCACTGAAAAGATTATGCTGATTTGTTCTCCACTGGATTTTGACCTAAACGCATTAGCTATCTCCTTTGAAATGATACAGACTTTATAGAGGCAATGCAGAAACAATGATTAGATTATCAGGTGTAGCAATAAAATTTTTCTTTTCGAGATGTTGCTAAAGAGGTCATTCATGTTTGCCTAGTTTTAACACCCCCGCCACACACACACACACACACACACACACACACACACACACACACACACTTCAACACTCCAACAGTTTAAATTTGTTAGAGTTCAAAGACTTCTAAACCCTAGCCCTCCCGTTGAGGAAGTCTTTGCACTTGACCACATGAGCCCCACCCCCAGGGATCCCCTCCTGTGCTAGAGCATCTCAAAATCCCCCTCCTCTTCAGAGGCCTCTTTGCCCTGTGAGCCTATCCTGGGGACTTAAGAAAATTCTTACCTCCTCTTACAATGGTTTTAAAAGACAAAATCTTTTTTTATATATAGCAATTTCACATTTAGGTTATTTTGAAGCCTTCACAATCAAAGGCTGCACAAGTAAAGGTTCTTATAGCACTTTCACCCACGTGGTCCATATGTTATATTTCAGATAGGCAAGATGTTAAATATAAGCTTTAATAAATGCAGTGAGGCTAAATGAAGTCAAAAAACGTTAGATTTGCATTTACTTTTAACCATGATGTTGCCTCACTATCCCAAATAAAAGAAACAACCTTGAACATGAGAAAGAGAGAAAAAAAATCATTGTCTATTTGTTTTTTTTGTTTTTTTTTTACCATTTTGTAGATATTCTGTTTCCACTCTACTTTGTCATTCAGTCTTTTTTTTTATTTAGATTTTTACTCTTCTCCTTTTTTTCTTTCTTCATAATCTTATATCATGGCTCCACATAGAGAGAGAGAGGAGAAGTAAGAAAATTATATTTCTAGATAATAGTTCTCAGATATGTTTGCAGATAAGATTAGAATGCAGTGGATCATATTTGCCTTAAACTTGTGATTCATGTGATGTGAGTTACCATCTGGATGACTGTAGTGCATTGTTTTGTAATTCAAGAATGCTAATATGATTGTGTAGTGAAAAGAAAAGCTAAGGAGAAATATATCTTTGTTATTTGATTTCAGGTATATTCACAAACAGCTTTCAACAGTGACAAAAGAGCAACACGCAGGTACTCTTCTTGTCAAGTAATGCTAAACATCTGGATGAAAACTAAAAAAGAAGAATCAAGCAAATTACCTATCATTGAAAGAATAGTCATGAAGTGAAACACTCAGGTCTTTGGAAACATCAAACAACCTTTTGATGAATGTATCCTGCTTTGAAGCCACAATTCTATGAAACTGCTTTATGTTCTTACATAAGAATCAGTGTCTTGTGTCACAGAATGAAACAGAGTGAGAGAGAAATTAGAGGGCATTGGAGAGGCTATTCTAGAGGCTAGCATGTCCTCCAGCAAAGAAGACAGGAAGTGGAGAGATTCTATAAGAGATAGTTCTTAAGAAATGACATAATGTTCATTTACTTATCCCTGCACCAGGAGTAAGGCCAAGTACTTCATATGCATCACCTCATTTAAGCCTCAAAACAACCCTGGGATGTAATTCGTATTGCTATGATTATAACACTGTCACTAATAATTCGTTCAATTTAATAGATGAGATATTCAAGACCCACAAAAGTTAACTTGCCTAATCAAAGTACCTGGGGAAGTCACAATCTGTATAAAGAGAGTAGTTTTAGAGAGTACCACAATGTGCAACCTATCCATATGTCTCTGAAATCTGGGACAGTCTCAGTCCAAACTGTTGTCTAGGGATCCCCTTTCATCCACTCAAGAAATGATTATTATGAGTAGCTATTCTTTATAAAATGCTTATCATGTAAGACACTATACTAAGTACTGTACATACACTATATCTCTACATTTTATTACTTTTTTCTTAGAAAACTGAAATCCAGAGAACTTAGTTAACTTGCCTAAAGTCAACAGCTATTGAAAAAGGGAATTTGGATCCATATCATGAAACTGAAGCTCTGAATTAAATGCTGCAGTAAGTATCACCTACATGAGCAATTTTGATCACATTTCATGGCAAAGTCTGGGTTAGATGTTGCATATATTAGAGGGAAAGGCAGAGTCTTCACCAGGGAGGAGCTAAGGACCCCTTGCAGAAGACATACACAGACCAACAATCTTAAAATGATTGTTTTAATTAAATGGAGGTGCATCAGGAAAGCACTTCACATAGGACATGGCATCTGACCTGACATTTGAGGGATACATGGAAAGTTAACTGGCAGAGTGATGTCAGGCAACAAACAGAGAGGAATCTAGCTAAGATTAAATAAATGCTTTATTATATGGAAACTTCTAGTCATGTGACAGCTGTGAGAGACTTATATAATATGCAAATAATATTTCACTGTAGAACCAGAATCTTTTGTTTGGGCTTGCACCATATTATGGCTTAGAATATCCCTTCCTCCCTCTGTACCTTTTCATTACACCCATCTTTAGTTTCTACAAAGCTTTAATACTTAGTATTCCTAAGGCAGATTTAAGTCACAGCTTCTTTTCAAGTAGCTTTTATCCTACAATGTTATAATTGTCTCCTCGCATCTCCATCTCTTCTACTGGATTGTGTACTCATCTTTTCATTGCCTAAGTCCCTAGGTCTCTCTCAAGCCAGTGCCTTGCAGCCACTGAGTAGGTGGTTAAGAGGAAGCTTTGGTTAAGAATGGATCCCAGCCTTCTCATGGACTGAGAAATTAAACTTGCCCCCAAACATGTAACTAGTAGGTAAGAGTCCAAGCAGGTTTCTAGCTTTCTGGTATAGTTTTCTATCTGTCGCAATACATTGTCCCCAAATCAAGCAGAGACTGATTAAACTGATGACTCATGAATAAAGAGCTATTAGATCAAAGGACCAGAACTCCAATTTAAGTATCTTGAGTGAGATTTAATAATCTCCTTCACAGAATATCAACTAGGATTTCTATGCAAAAATTTAAGCTTATATATTGAAATGACAGTTGTTAAGGCAATGATGAGGAGATATGAGGGAAATAGTGAGCAATACAGTGATTACAATATCAGTTATCAAACTGGGAACCATCTAAGTGATAGAAATCAAGGTATTGTGTGTTATAATTATAGCCCCCAGTCCCCGATAGACACAAGGACCACCAGAAACCAGTGAGTTATAGAAAACACATTCTTAATTCAGCCAGCTGGGTCTGCCAGGGGTACACAGACCCTAAATTAAGCAGCCTGAAATGTAGAGGTACAGGGTTTTTAAGCCCTAAATCCCATTTTTCATTCTGTCTGAACACAAAAGTCTATTTTTCTTCTATTTATTAACTGTCAACCCCCAGGTCTGTTGTTTAAGCAGGGAGTACAGAAGCAGAACACTTACTGTTAGAATTTTATGTTCCCATGGGTGATAGCCTATGTTCCCATGGGCGGTAGCCAAGCAGTAATTTTCCAGCCAGCACTACTGAGTGGCTACCCCAGGAACTAAAGATCCATGCCAGATCTTCATACTTTACTCCTTCAAGCTCCATCTTCGAGGTTAGACTTGGTTTGACTTTTCCTAAGCTAGCAAAGCTCTTCTCCCTCTCAAAAGCCTTTCAGAGGCAACTTAAGATATGAGCAATCAAAAAAGATAAAGTGGCTTCTAATATCTGATCTAACTATAAAGAGTTTAAAAGTTATCAGTCCTGATCACATAACAATAACCGAAAAAAAAAAAAAAAACCTACAAACTGAAAAAATTAACAACTCTATTTAGATTGACTAGAGATTTAAAGTCATGGGGCAAAATACCAGCTCAAGTAAATACAGAGGATCACAGCTTACTGGGAGAGGGAGTTTTCTGGAGCCACAAACTGATAGAAAAACTTGAACTATAATTAATAAATTGCTAGAGATTCTGTGTTGTCAACCTTGAGAGATAAACATGGAGGACTCCCGTACATTTATCAGGTTTAGCTCCAGGATCTTCATCAGGTTTTTACAATAAGGATCAGAGAAAAATCCCCTCTTTCTTCTAGCAGGGGAAAAGGAAAGTAACCATTTTGGACTATGCCCAGAGTTTTGTTATTTTTAATAAAGGCCTGCCTGGTGGAGGTGGGGGACTATTTTAAAGTCAGAGCCTAAATGACTTTAGGTTTACTAGAACCTAAGGGAAGAGAAAAACCCAAATCTAATATCCTCTAGCTTTCCTGTTCCATCTAAGTGGGAGAGGAAACTGAGAAGCACTCATGAAGGTCACAGCCCACTTACAGGCTCACTAAAATACTGAAACCTAATCATAGAACTATGGGATGCTTTCCCTCCTCTGGACACCTACACCATATCTATAGGTGTCAAGACTTCATCTCAGCCACTCCATGGTATTGCTGCCTTGGCATTCATTTTGTTTGATCAAAGTGACCTGCGGGGACCTCAAACTGACACTAGCTTCTTCATGTAAGTACACAACCTAGATAGCAGCCGCAGAGTCACAAACATATAAGACCCTGATATGACTTCCCCACCTGTCCTAGTGATCAACAGTCTCCCCTGTTTCCTAGTGCCTGTATGCCATATGGGGCTTATCCATGGGGCTTACCCAAACCTGACTCCTTTGCTTTAATTTTACCATTCCAGCCCTGCCATGTGAACCCCAAATAACTCCAACCATGAACCCCTATAAAAGCATGTGTCCCAGGTCATGCCTGTCTCTCTTTCTCTCTACCCTCTGTGTAGCCCCTCACAGCATGTCATTTACTTTCTCCAGGAACTGTGAGTAATAAACTTCTCTATTTCTACTTCTCTGTGGTCTATTGTCAAACCATAGCTCACCATCTAGCATTCTGTGCTCTACTTAAAGAATATTAATTTAACAAAGTTAAAACAATGAAGCTTATGTATAATAACAATGGGTTATAGATCAAAGAAGTGTGAAACTCAGACCTTTTTTTAGAAAAAGTCTCCAGGAGAACCAAAAGGCAACAGGAAAGACATAAATGGAAACACTAAAATAAATTTTAGCCACTGACACAATAGCCAGAGTAAATTCCTAGACAGAAAACATAAACCTTCATACTAATCTTCATACATTTTTCTTGGTCTCTTTTACCTAATATATCATTTCTCATGTTCAACAAAAAAAAATTGCAAAGCAAAAAACACATTTGCAGAAACAAAGCAGACATCATAACCAGACTCGGGTATGACAGAGATTTTTAGAATTATCAGACTAAGAATTTAAAGTAACTATTATTGATATGCTAAGAATTGAATGGAATAAAAGGAGACGACATGTGATAACAGATGATTAATATAAACCAAGAGATGAGAATTTAGAAAGAATCAAAGAGAAATCAAAGACACTGTAATAGAAATGGAAAAATGCCCTTAATGCGTTCATCAGTTAATTAAATATGATTGAAAAGAGAATCGGTGAACTTGAAGATATATCAGTAGAAATTTTGCAACCTGAAAAGTAAAGAGGAAAAAAAAGGATGAAATAAAAAGAACAGAATATCCAGTAACTGAAGAACAATTATAAAAGGAGTAGATTATAAGTAATAGGAATATCAGAAGAAGAAATATTTGAATTAAGAATGGCTGAGAATTGTCCAAAGTTAATGATAGACATTATACAACACCAAAATGACAATCCATTAAAAAAAATTGATAATACATTGAAATGAAAAACACTGGCTCTATGAAGGACATTGTGAAAAAGAATGAAAAGGCAAGTCACTGACTTGGAAAGAATCTTGTCAACACATATATCTGATAAAGAGCCTGCATCCAAATACAAAGAACACTTGTAACTCAACAATAAAAAAAAAAAAAAATTCAAATAAAATGGGCAAAAGATTTTTAACATACTCCTCACCAAAGATGTACAGGTGGCAAATATGCATATGAAAGAACATTCAACACAGTATGTCATTAGGAACTGAAAATTAAAATAACAATAAGATACCATGTTGTATCTATTAGAACAGCTAAAATCTAAAACACTGAGAACACCAAATGCTGGCAAGAATGTGAAGTAACAAGGATACTTTCTGTTGCTAGTGGGAATAAAAAATATGTATTTTGAAGTAGTTTTGTACAGTCCTCTATGTATGTCAATTACAATAGAAAATTGTAAAATCAAGTTGGTTAATGGTTCACTTAAAATCTGTTGTATACTTATCAATTTTTTTCCTCTAATTTTGTTCTATTATGTAATAAGAAAAACATTAAAATTTTCCATTGTAATTGTGGATTTTTATTTCTTTTAATTTTGTGGATATTTACAGAATATAGTTGAAGCTATTTAATTAAGTGCTTACAAATTAAAATTCTTGTGTCTTCCTAGTAATTTGATCATTTTATCATTATAAAATTCCTTCTTTTTCTCTGATAATACATGTTACTTTAGTACTTACTTTGTTTTGAATTAATTGTAGCTACACCAGTTTTCTTTATTTTTTCTTTCTTTTACTTTAAAACTTTCCATATCCTAAAAAATAAACTAATTTTTTAAATTGACTTAAATAGGCATTTCTCCAAGGACGATATACAAATGGCCAACAAGCACATGAAAAGATGCTCCACATCACTAATAATCAGCAAAATACAAATCAAAACCATGATGAGGTACCACACCCATTAGGATGACTCCTGTCAAAAAAGAAAAAAAGTGTTGGTGGGTATGGAGAAAGTACATTTTTGTGCATGGTTGGTGTGATTATAAAATGATGCGACCACATGGTAAACACTATGGCAGTTCCTGAAAAAATTTAAAACAAAACTATCATATGATCCAGCAATCACATTTCTGGGTATACATTCAAAAAAATTAAAAGCAGGGTCTCAAAGAGATATTTGAATACCCACATTCATATCAGCACTACTAAAAGTAGCCAACAGATAGAGAAAAATAAAATGTCCATGGACGAATAAATGGATAATCCATATATGTTATATATACACAATGGAATATTATTCAGCCTTAAAAAAAGTTAATCTTGTCACATGCTACAACATGCATAACCCTCGAGGACATTTACTAAGTTAAATAAACCAATCATAAAAAGACAAATAACTATAAAATCAAACCAATCCAAATTTATGTTTCTTCCACTATTATCCCACTCCCCTATACATTCCCACACATATTCCTTGGACTTGTGTCTGTATAAATTAGAAAACTCGACTTTTAGAATGTAGCACACCTTCTTATCAGGCACACTTTGTATCCCACCTTTACAAGCCTGCTGAAACTTGAATCTGGTTATAGGTCTAGAAGCAAAGAGGGGTAGTGCATGTGTGTCCTGGAGAAAATTACCAGCATATTGCATGTAACTGCCTCAAGGGAGGCCATACAGTTTCCTCAGGCTTAATTTATTCAGATGGATATATGAAAAGACTCCTTCCACTGGCAAAAAATGTTTCATCAGAATTTAGGGACTTCAAGTTCACAGCTTCATCAAGTTCTTCCTATTGTGCATGGTGACCCAGATTCTCACTCTACCTTGTAGTGTTTGATTAGAAATAGCCAGTGGTGTTATTTATATTATAAAGAAATAAAACTAAACATTCAATTTCTTAATCACACTATCCATTTCCCAAGTTAACCATCTATGGCTAATAACTGCTGTGTCAGGTAGCATAAACAAAAGATATTTCCATCTGCCCAGAAAGACTTCTGGGCAGCACTAATCTAGCATAACAAATTTAGCAGAGTTCAGTTTGTTCTTGTGCCAGAAACTGAAGACAGAGATTATTAAGACACAGTCCTGCCCTCATAAAGTTTCCTATGCAGCTGAAGAAACATAGCATATGAATAAACAATTATAAAAAACGTAATATTAACTATCATAACATATTCATTACACAAATACTTCACAGGTAAAAGGTATCATGATCCACTATTTTTTTTAACAACTCACTTTTTAAATATCACAGGTCAATTTTTCCCCTTAGGTATTCAAATGGTACTTCCAGATACTTAAAATGTTTATAGGCATAGGTAACAAGGGGGTAATGGCATAAAAGAGACATCTTTTTAAGGTATTTGTCCATCCCACAAATACCTTCTTCTACTCTTCTACTACTGTCACCAGATACAGGAGTTGATCTACCAAAAAGTGACCCCAGACTTTTGCCATTGTTAGTAGAACCTGGAAGAACTTAAATTAAACTGTAACTAGAAGTGAGGAGCATGTGAAGAGGAAATTTCAGGATTTTCATTAAAAGTTAATCAGCTTTTTTGTTCTTCTTCTGTAAATGTGCTTGCTGCATCCAAGAGCTCACTGCAGAGCTCTTTTGCACCTTGTCCTACTCGCCTCTTGCTCAACAAATGTAACTGTACTGTTTGTACTCCTAGCAGCTCTGGCTTTCTGTAACAATTTGTATCTGTCGGCAACCCCTGACAACTCCTGGCCTTACCAATGTTACTATTTGTAGTCTCCATAGCAACTCCGCTGTTTGAAACAGTTTAAGTTCAAACTGACCAGTTAGCTTGTGTAAAAATTCTGATATATAAGCAACGTTGCAACTGAGCCCACTGCCCAAATCTTCAGAGCACTAGCTCTTCTGGGCCACATGTAATAAACCTGAGTTCTTTCTCTCTGAGTTACTGCTTGGAGTTTCATTGGACTGGTTTGGGATTTTTCCACAACAATGAATCCTGAAATTTGACCAGAACTGGGGATGTTAGGTCTCCCTTGGAAAGCACACAAGGCATAGAAGTATGCAACCAAAATGCAACACTTATATTCACAACCAAATGGATCAGAAAATTATTTCAGCCCCACTGATGAATTCTGTCCTGATAGGTGAGCTACATGGGAAGCCCGGGCATCAAAAGTTCATTTGTGCACATGGCACCAGTTATTCCACCTAGGCATGAGTGGTGGCAAACCCAGGATGGCCTGAGTTGTCTATGATCACAAAAAGGAATTACTGGCCAGTTTTCTAGTCACAGCGATGAAACAGGCCTTGACACATGGAAAAGAGGAGCAGGTCAACATTAAAAGTCTGGTTTTGGGTCAGCTGAGGAAATAGTCTCCTGTACTCTTTCCAGGGTAAGCAACACACTCACTCCCTTACCCTAGAATTCCTAACTGAAAACTGTTTTCAGAAATTGAGCAGCTCCTGCTCTCGCCTGCTCAGAACACTTGCTTACTCTACCACCCACACTCTCTTACAGAAGCTGACTTCTCACTGGTCACATGGCCAGACCTTGCCAGGGTCTGAGGGGATGACCAGAGGCCTCTAATCTCTGAGATCATGGAGCTAACTGAATGCGAAATGGTTCAGTCCTTGAAGCCCTGTCCTCTGCCTGGTGAAAGATGCTCGTTTGCATGAGCAGAGAATGGCAGGCATTTGGAAACCTTTAGAAGGATTTGTAAACATTCAGGTGGATTTGTAAACCTTAAGTAATGTTGTCTTCTCAAAGAACAGACATGCTGGAAAGAGAAAATGTGGATGAAAAATGAAAAAGTGTTTGTTTTTCTGATATAGCCTGCATTATATACAATTTTAATCCTGTGAAATATTTGTTAAGAAAAGAAAAACTTTTCATAGTAGATTGAATAATGGTCCTTAAAGAGATATATCCAAGTCTTAACACTCAGAACCTGTGAATGTGACCTTATTTGGAAAAAGGGTCTTTGCAGATTTAATTAAGTTAAGGATCTCAAGAAGAGATCATCCGGATTTAGGGGTGGGCTCTAAATCCAATGGCCAGTGTCACAAAGCAGAGATACAGAGAAGCAGGATACCTGAAGACAGAAGTAAAAAGATTGGAGTGATGCAGCCACAAACCAAAGAATACCTGGAGCTACTAGAAGCTGAAAGAGGTGAGGAAGGATTCAAACCTTGGCCCTATCAAAACCTTGATTTTAGACTTCTGGCCTACAGAACTGGGAAAGAATAAGTTTCTTTTGTTGTAAGCCACTACATTTGTGGAAACTTGTTACAGTAGCCCTAGGAATCTAATACAAATGTTAAATCAAAACATAATTTGCTGAATCATTCAGTATTTTGGCTGTAGGAGGGATATACCTAAAATCATTTTTTATTGTTGTTTGTAATAATTCTTGGTCTGACATTAGAAAAATATTAAACAAAATGCTTGGTGTTTATCCAAAAGTATTTTCTTTCAAGCCAAGCCAGATTTGGGAAAGACCTGACCTGGTTTCACACTGGCTTTGAATCCTATTTCTTAAGTCAAGAACAATGTCATTTTTGACTGCCACTAGTGGTAGCAGAGAAAGATAATTGAAAAGGGAAGCTTTATCTTCAAACGAATTTCAGAATTCTTATGTGGAACATTTCTAACCGTGTGACTATTTTGACAGGCACACTTAAGGCATTTAAAAGGTTTTCATTGTTTGGTTCCGTATTTTTACATTTCAGGCCAACATAAAACATGAAGAAAAGGTAAAATTGCTATTATCCTTCAGGAAATAGAGGACACAGTCTCTTCAATACATTTAAATTGGTTTCTTCATATTTTGACATTTTTCTCAGCCTTACAGCAATCAAGGAGCAGAAATGGCATTTCCCCCTTATTAAGCATCAACAGGATCCCAGCAAGGAAAGCATCTTATGCGATTGTAGAAAAATTAAACAATTATATTTCCAGTTTAATTTTTACAATGCCCCAGTGTGGTAGTCCAATATTATTTCTAGCCTCTTGACATATGAGGAATCAAGGTGTTAAATTATTTTCCCCAAAGCATTATGGCTCAGAAAATGGCAGACCTCTGCCTCCCAGGAACCTGCATTAAAATATCAGGTCTTAGCATTGATTTACTCATCCACATGTGTAGGTGGCAACCCATTTGCAGTTGTGTGTTATGAAGACCAGAGAAAAATAAAGCTGGTATTGCCCCTACTCCCCCGGCCACCCGCCTCCACCCCACCCCCATCCTATAACAGGCAGCTACTCAGAGGCTCGGTTGCCTAAAATTGCCCATTAGACATTCACTCATTTCCCTCTGAAAATGTAACTTAGCCTGGAGTGGTAACACAATCAATAGCTAACATCTCACTGTGAATTTGTTCAGTGCTTTCTTAGAGAAATGAGCCATGGAGTTCCTCAAGAGCACTGGGGACTGCTCTTGAAGAATATTGGAATAGAGATTTCAAAAAGGGCAGTGAAGATACTGAAACAAGACCCAGAGAAGTTAGCACCCCTCCTGCAACACATAAAAAAGCAAATAGTATGGAGGGAGTGTTGCAGATAAACATGGCATTATTTTTTAAACAGATATTTTAGATCATGAACCAATATCTGTCAGTAGAGCATTATAGGTATCTAGTAGGTATCTGCTTGGTTAGTGTTGATGATGTTGTTAGTGCTCTGCTCATTCTCCACCAGGTCTGGCTGTAGTAACATGCCAGGCTGACTTCTAACTGCCATCATTTCATCTCTCTGCCTGGAGATCTTCTCTGGCAGCTGGAGTCCTCTTAGCATCAAAGAATTAACACCACCTTCCACTGCCCACATCTCCCAGGCAGCCCTTGAACAGAGATTGACAGGAACTAGTTCATAAAACCCTGACTCCAACGTACTCTAAGCTCTGTATGATGGCTGTGTCCATAATACCCAAACACAATTGACCTCTGAGTGTCACACTGGTTATTTGCTTCACAATGTACCCTTTCTTTATGTCTCTGCTCACAGGTATTCCTTCCCTACTCTCCCTCCTATTGATGTTTTCTGGGATCACCTCCAAACAAACTTACACTTGTCTCAAGGTCTGCTTCTTGGAAAACCAAACTAAAACAATTGGCAAAGTTATCTGTAACCAGAACCTTTCCTATGCCTAAACAACTGCTGGCCTCACATTCACAAAGGTTTTTGTTTGTTTGTTTGTTTGTTTTTTGTTTGTTAGTTGTTTTGTTTTGTTTTTGTCAATAGTGCTATCTTATTCTCTTAAGAAAGGATCAGCCAAAATAGATATTTGGTCTAAATACACAGTAGTTTCCTTCTTGGCTTATGATTTGATTTTTAACACAGAAATACTTTTAGATCTGTTATTGTTAATGCACCGACAAAAAAAAGTATGCCAGGGTATCAAGGTGGTACCAGCAGAGGCCTAGAGGGGTACCTAAACTCTCACCCTTGCCCAGCAATACCAAGGAGTTTTATCCCGTCCCCACAGAGGCCAAGTGGAGAACTGTGAAGAACTCAACTACTCCAGTAACCAACAAAATCTAATTGAGATTTATAGTACACTTCATCTAACAATAGCAAAAAAAAAAAAAAAAAAAAAAAAACACATTATTTTCAAGCACCCAAAGGAATATATACCAAGACAGATTATATTCTGGGCCATAAAACCAACTGCAACAAATTTAAAAGTATTAAAATTACAAAAACCACATTCTCTGACCACAATAGAATCAAACTAGAAATCAGTAACACAAACATAATAGAGATATCATTGAAACCTAGAAACTAAACAACACACTTCTAAATAATACATTAGTCAAAGAGGAAATTTTTAGAAAAAATAAAAAATACATTGAACTGAATGGAAATAAATATACGACATATCAAAATTCATGACATGCAGCTAAAGCAGTGGCAGGAGAGAAATTTATACCACTGAATACATACATTAGCATAGACAAGATTAACATTCAAATATCTATTGTATTTTTATATATTAGCAATGAACACATGGAAACTGATATTTAAAAAATAAAATTCTTAGAAATAAACCTAAAATAAAACCTGTACTTAAAACTAAAAAATACTGTTGAAAGAAATCAAAAGAAGATGTAAAAAAATGGAGAGATATACCAAATTTGTAGGTTCATGAAAGTCTTAACATAATAAAGAAGTCAATTCCTTCCAAACTGATACACAGGTTTAACAAAATTCCTATCAAAATTTCAGGGAGAATTTTTGATATATAAATAAGATTATTCTAAAATTTATATGTAAATGTAAAGGAACTAGATTAAGTAAAATAATCTTGAAAATGAAGACTAAAATTGAAGGAATCACTCAAACCAATTTTAAGACTTATTATATAGCTACAGTAGTCAAAACTTTGTGATATTGAGGATGGTAAAGATACATAGATCAATGGTTCAAAATAGAAAACCCAGAAATAGCCCCATACAACAGATCAACTGATCAACTGATACTTGACAAAGTGAGAAAATAATTCAGTAGAGAAAGATAGTCTTTTCAACAAATTGTGCTGGAGGAAATACTTATCTATAATCAAAAACATGAACCTAGACTTAAACTTAACACTTTATATAAACATTAAAATAGATTTAAATGTAAATTATAAAATAATTAAACTTCTAAAAAATAACATAAGAGAAAATCTTCATGACCTATATGATTCAGTGATGAGTTCTAAGATAAATTCAAGTAAATCAAAATTTGAAACTTTTGCTCTACAAAAGATCCTGTTAAGATGATAAAAAGACAAGGTGGTATTTGCAAATCACACATATTATAAAGGACTCAAATCTAGACTACATAAAGAACTCTCAAAAATCAATATTGAAAATATAATCTGTTTTAAAAACTGCTAAAGATTTGGAGAGATATATAGATGGCAAATAAACACACAAAAATTGTTCATATCATTAACTGCCAGGAAAATGCAAATTAAGACCAAGATGCAATACTACACATGTATTCAAGCAACTAAAATAAAAAATGGTGAAAATATTGGCAAGGATATAGAAAAACTGGATCACTCATACATTGCTGGTGGGAATGTAAAGTGGTGCAGCAGTCCTCAAATAACATGTATTCTTTTGTGTCTAAACTATTTATGTCATCATTATACTGATGATTATTAATCATTATGTTTAGTATATGTGAGCACATGTAATTAGTATT
The DNA here is from genome assembly GCA_004027375.1 of Macroglossus sobrinus. Taxonomy (NCBI): domain Eukaryota; kingdom Metazoa; phylum Chordata; class Mammalia; order Chiroptera; family Pteropodidae; genus Macroglossus; species Macroglossus sobrinus. Next base: position 436,467 of record PVKZ01000866.1, on the reverse strand, counting down.
TTATACTAATATTATTATATTAGTATGGTTGAAGAACTTTGGAATGCTTCCAGATAATAGAAATAATACTTGGGATAATAGAAGTAGTAATGCTACAAAAATCCTTAACTTATTGGTATTGTCGGTCTTTTATTAAATTTTAGTTGTTCTGTTTTAGAGAATAATTACAGATTTAATTTGCATTTCTTGGATTATAGAAGAGATTTAACACCTTTTCAACTCTACTGCTCATTTGTATGTCCTCTTTTACAAAATATCTGTTGATTTTTTTATTTTCTATGTGGTTGCTATTTCTTACTGATTTGTAAGTATTGCAAGTTTCTTCTCTCATACTGTGAATGCACTTTTATTCTCTTAAAAATGTCTTTGAATGAACCTCTTTTAATACAGTATGGAGAAATTTCCTACCCCAAAGTCAGATATATGCCAATGCTGTCTTGTTTTCATAACAAAAGCCTAATTGGGAAGAGATAGATGAAATCCACAAGACAGGTTACAATGCTGTGATGGTACAGCTTTGGAATGCAGGAGCACAGCAAGCAGTGCCCTCCAATTGTGGTGCCAGCCCTGGTACCCACGGCAGTCACCAAGTGCTTGAGATACAGATAGTACTATACTAAGCAAAGACTGAAGCACAGGAAAGATTTACTTTTGAACACAATTGAGATCTTAATTCTTCCTCCATTCCTCCAAATCTAGGGATCATGGAAATATAATGCAAAAGACTGTGAGATAATGTAAAGTGTCTAGCAACAGAGAACTAGTAAAAGAACTGGCAAAATTTTTGTTGTTATTCCTGGTAGGAAAAGGATATTGTGGCCTGACAAAAAATTGTGAGCAAAGAATGAAATACTTCCTGGGTTTCAGAGTAACCAATCTTACAATAGAGGTGGATCCCTTTGTACGGGGTGATAAGTGACATCAATGGGTCACTTACTACTTAGGATGCAGGAGCCAAAAGAAGAAGTGGCTAATGTTAACTGAAGACACAGAGAAGGTATCAGATAAGAAGGGACTGCTAAAACTGGGTTAGGAAAGAAGACTGAGGTATCAATAATTTGGGGTGAAGGAGAGTAAAAACCAAAGGGTCTCAAACTTTTGTTTAGTGTCCTCAGTATTTTAAAAAAGTTTTAAGGATCTCTAGGCTAAGAGAAATATCTAATAGTTTAGTTCTATTTACTAATTAGTTGGATTCAAATAACTATAAAAGTATTTATATACTATATATATATATATATATATAGTATAGTATATAATATAAGTAGGAGAACTCCCCAAATAGAATCTGCAAATGATGAGGATTAGCTGTACTAAGCTGTTAGAATACATATATATTATATTATATTTTATATATAATATAAAACATATATAATATATTATTTAATACATATATAATATATAACATATGATATATGATATATAATAAATATATAATATATAACACATAATATATAATACATAATATGTAATATGCAATATGTAATATATAATATGTAATATGTAATATGTAATATATAATATATAACATATAACATATAACATAACATATAATATATAATATATAACATATAACATATAATATATGATATTTAATATTTAATATTTAATGTATAATGTATAATATATAATATATAATGTATAATGTATAATATATAATATATAATATATAATATATAATATATAATATATAATATATAATATAATACAACACATGTATATAATATATATAATGTAATACATATATGTATGTATTCTAACAGCTTACTACAGCCGATCCTCATCATTTGTGGATTCTATTTTGGGAGTTCTCCTACTTGCTAAAATGTATTTGTAACACCAAAATTAATACCTATGGAACTTTCATGGTCATTTGTAGACACATGCAGTGTTAAAATTTTCACAAGATGAACATGTTTCCAGTTGAGGTCAAACAAGAGGACCCTCTACTTTCTAGTTTCAGTCCTATATGGTAAATCAGTCGTTTTGTGATCTATTAAGTGCCATATTTCTCATATTTTTATGCTTTTTGCTTGTGATTTCACTGTTTAGAACCCCCTGAAGCATGGTGATGAAATGCTGTCTGCTTCCTGAGCACAGGAAGCTTATGAGGTGCCTTATGAAGAAAAAGCACGTGCTAGATAAGCTTCCTTCAGGCACATGTTATAATGCTACCAGCTTTGAGGTCGGTATATATTAAGATGTCTTTAAACAAAAACACTAATTAAATAAGGTTGTGAACTGATGAAACTGCTGTGGTCAGGAACTTACAGGTATTTTCCCCCAGAGCAATGATTCAGTATCTGTTAATTCACTGTTAGTGGGAACATTCTAGAACATAACAACTGCAAATAACAAGAATCAACAGTGGTGATTTTTAATATAATGCATATTAATGGAAGATAAAAAATGCTTTTACTTCGTTGCTAAATACCCAAAATTACAACTAATGTGCCTGGTGAGCACTGCACAGTTTCTCAAACTTGGACTCACATCAAACACTGCCGCCTTCATTTCTGGTTCCTCTCTGATTTTCACATGATACTTACTTTTAATCACAACCACTGTCAGAAACACAGTTTGGAAGAGATCCAATACCATCAATAATAACATGGCACAATATGATGCTGAGACTGTCGAACTACATGATCCCGCAGGTATCAAGCAGCAGGTACTGATTTTTCTTGAAAATTAAAACATCCTGTATTATCTCAGTGAGTTTACTGGGGCATCTTGGGCATCTCTGTACACACAAGGTGAGAACTATGGGTCTAATTAAAGAAATAAGGGCTCTGTGAAACAGAATATTTTTTAAGAAATAAACTGTTTGGTAATTTTTCCATTACATATTTTTTGCAGAAAATAAGGCTGGAAAATAAAGTTTGAACCAGCAGGTGAAGACTTTAACACCATTAAAGTGTTTAGTTTTTATTCTTAAGATATTACAGCCAAAGAAGGTTTTGGGGAAGAGGGGAAGGCCTACTGAAAAATCTGTACATAGATATGTTTTCATGATATATAGATATATGTACACATAGAGATAAACTCATATATATATATAAAACATATATTATATATGCAAATAAATATAAATATATAAAAATGCATATAGAAATAAATATTTACATGTATATATTTATTTTAGGAACGCAATATGGTTGCCATAAAAGATGACTTGAATCAGGCAGAAATTAGAAGCAGAAAAACCAGACAGTACAATGCTTTCGGTGAGAGATGATAAGAATTGGACTCACAGCAATAGAAATGGAAAGAAATATTTTTAAGAGATAGTGTAAATATGAGTTAAATAATTTGATTAACAATTAGGGATCAAGTGGGGTGTGTATTCTATTTCACTTTCTGCTTCCCAGCTGTGTAAACAGGTAGAGGCCATTAACCAAGCTATGTTCAAATTTGACTTTAGAAATTTTTTTACTAGTGTTGGATGAGAAGAATAAATTAAAGCTAAATTTTAGTCCCTATGCCAGTTAATCCTTAACAGAGCCGCCAGTATCCATCACTGTTCCATTTTTCTGTCAATACTAAACCACGTTCAGTACTGATGGCCTGAAATATTACTGCTTTTAGAATTTGAGAAGCCTAAATCTGTACATTCCAGGCTATTTTCAGATTTTGTTTTCAAGTCAAGCTTTACTAAGTCAGATGTATGACCCTTGGTAAACCTATCCAAGCAACAGTTCTAAGATTAACATACAAAGGTAACAATTATTCTTATCTTCCCTCAGGACAATAAACAGGGCCCATCAAAAACATGGATGAGGCTTTGGAGGGATGATTGCTATGAACTGAATGTCTGTGTCACCCTCAAACCCATATGTCAAAGCCTTATTTCCCAATGTGATAATGTTTGGAGTAGGCTTTTTTGGATGTAATTAAGTTTCAATGAGGTAATGAGGGTAGAGCCCCCAGAAGGGATTAGTGTTCTTACAAGGGAAGGAGAGACCAAAGCTTCCTCTCTCCACCAGGTGAGGACACAGCAAGAAGCCCACTGTCTGTAAGCCAGGAAGTGAGTCCTCACCAAGAACCAAATTTTCTAGCATCCTGACCTTAGATTTCTAACCTCCAGAACGATGAGAAATACATTTCTGTTGCTTAAGCAGGCTAATGTATGATATCGGCATTATGGCAGCCCAAGCTAAGGCATTTACCTGTAGGTCTGAGGATTTCTAGGTTCCCCGCAGGCAGAAGAAGCATGCCTGGAGCTGGCCTGGGGCTGAAGCCAATGGATGCCTCACACTGGGAGACATCATCTTACTGGTGCCCTGAGGGTGACTGCTAGAGACACTGAGCTGACCTCCTGAGGAAAGCCTCCCGAACAGCATGAATTGAGGGAAAGGGCCCAGATTTTAGAAGAAAGAGGGCAACTAGTTGTGCTGGCTGAAAAATGAAGGTGAGGGGAAGTGAAGACAGAGTTAACAGAACACTGAACACAACAGATGACATTCTCGTTTTTATTGATTCAAGCAGGGAGAAGAGATGCCATAGAAAGTGTACCATTATACTTTAAAAGTATATACTTCTTTGTAATATTTAATAAGTGAATAAAATCTCTGATTCTTTGCTCTTTCCCCTTTTACCGTCCCTGGCCTGCTCCAATTGGGTTTTTTGCTCCATTACCTTCTCAGTGGGGCTTTCTCCAATCAGCTTTTTAAAAATAGCAACCCCCACCCTCCAGCAGTCCCTATCTTCCTTCCCTGTTTTTCTTTTCACTGTAGATCTTATCATCGCCTGACATACTATATAATGGATGTATTTATTTGCTTATTGTCTGCCTCCCCCTCCCCAACTCCTGCACTGGATGCAATTCTATGAGAGGCTAGGATTCTTTCCCCAGAACCTAGAACAGACCCTGGAATACAGAAAACAAACTGTTGAATGTAATTACAGTTTAGTTATATTCAATGAGAGAAAAGCACTCTGTGCCATGAAGTTATATTTTAAAAAGACAACATAGTCCAGGCTATCAATACATTTTTCTCTGAGAAATTGAGATTGAAGCTGAAATGTACAGGGTGAGAAAAATTGAGCTGGAGGAGGCAGAGGACAGGCAGAAGGCAGAAAAAAAGAGAGCGAAGTCCCGTAGGCATGAAGGCCCCTGAGCAAAAAAGGAGGAGAAGTGGTAGTGTTAGGAAGAGGGACAAGGCAAGAGAGCTAGGTCACACAAGCCTGGTAGACAATGGCAAAGCCCTTGGTAGTTATTGAGGGAGTTTAAGCAGAAGTCAGATTGGTGGAGCTCAGGCTATTGTCAACTCACCACAGAGCCTCACCACATTTTAGAGTGTTTTTAGGGTCATATGTTCCAATCCACCGTAGTGATTCTCAAAGTTTTCCTTCTTGGCACTTCTTTCCATTCAAAAACTACTGAGGACCCCAAAGAGCTTTTAGTTTTGTGGTTTATAGCTATGCATATATACTATAGTTTATTTAGGTGGGTTATAGCTGTTACATATTTACTAAAATTAAAACAAATGTTTTACATATTTGATTCTTTTAAAAATAATAATAAGCTATTGTGTGTTAATATACGTCACATATTTTTGTGAAAAAGTAACTATATTTTCCAAAACAAAACAAAAATAATCTAAAAAGAATCACATTGCTTCACCTTTTTTGCAAATTGCTTTAATGTCTATCTTGAAATATAGGTGAATTCTCATAGCTGCTTCTGCAATAAATCTGTTGCAATATCACATGTCACATAGCCTCTAGAAAAACTCACTGTCCACTCATGAGAGAATGAGAATAAAAAAGGAAAAAAAATATGTAATATTATTATAGAAATAGTTTTGACTTCAGGAATCCTTATTGAGAGGGCCTTGAGGAGGCCCAGGGCCTCTGGTCCACACTTCGAGGTCTGCTGTTCTCTCATTCAGGAAGATGCCTGTGGAATTCACCCATCTTCATGAGGATAGCCCATGCTGACGTCTTTGAACTCTTCCTTCAAGTATGTCCTTAAGTGGATATTATTAGTCTCAAAAAAAGTATAATCATGAATGTGTGTGTATTTTCTTTATCATGTCTCCATGGCTCAATGGGTAGAAGCATCTTTCACAACCCATGTAAACTAGAAAGAAAAAAAAGGGTAAAATTTAAAAAGTTCTAACCTTTTCAGGAGAACAAATTATTCATCATATCTCATTAATGCTGCCACTATAAATTACAGCTGAACTTAAAGGGCAAAAGCTATCAATTCTGTTCCTGTAATATTTTTACATGTCGCAGGATAATTATTTCCTCTTTGCTGGGTCACTCAAAAGTTTTAAAATTATTTCTTGCATGTAATATAATATAGTTTACTTTGGTGATTTTTTTCTAGCTTTTGAATTAAGAAATTTATGGCTATCTATGTTGTGCTATTTCCCATATAACTTATAATCAATTCCAATTATGTAATGTAGGAATTCCCTTGGAAGCATGTATTGATTTTTGAATTTCGTGAGATGAAACTTAGAAATATGTATCTTTATTGAGGAGAATAACTTGAGCTGAACAAGAGAAATATCACATGACTTAGTTCTTCTTTTTAAAAAATTACCGTGTAAGATTTTTTTAAAATTTGGTCCAAAGTTTTCACTTTGTATTCATGTTTCTGATGTCTCTTAAGTTTGTGCCATCATCCATTCATTTATATTACTAAAGCTATTTTCTACCATTTCTATCAATGACTGAAAAAAAGTTAAATTGCTATAGGATTTAGACTTTTGAAATGGAATAGTGTTTTCAACTGTTGTAATTCTGTGCTGGTACAGGCTACTTCACCTTAAAATGACTAGGGTTTTCTGAGACATGTATAACAAATTGCAGGACTAATCAATGGGAAAATTACCCAGCAGTTGAGGTAGGTTTTAATTAATTATATCATTAGCTTGTTAGAGACAGGTCTTTGAAACAGTAATCAAAGCAACATCACAAACGGACTGTTTGTTCTTGTAGAACTATGTTTAAAAGGGAAATGTCTTGACTAGTCTTCAATCCATGTCCAAATTCTTCCAAGGCTCAGGAGTGGAATTAGGTATCCTCTGGCAACTTTTTGACCAGTCTTGCTCTTCCTATATGGAGATGAACACAGACCATCCAAATGAGAATTAGTAAAGGCTATGTATTCAGAGCTGGCTATAGCAAGGGAATCAGCCACCACCACTTGCATTTAGCAGAGACTCAGAGGTAGGCAGGGAAATGGGAAAGCTTTATGGTGGGAAAAAGGGAAAGCTCGATATGTCTTGATCAGAAACTGTTGGCAAGGAGAAGCTGTAGGTAGGTGTATTCACTTGCTAGGGCTACCGTAACAAAGTACCTCAGTGGGTAGTTTAAACAATAGAAATTTATTTCTCACAGTTCTGGAGGCAGAAATCTAAGATGAAGGTGTCAGCAGGGTGGCTTCCTTCTGAAGTCTCTCTTCCTGGCTTACAGATGACTGTCTTCTGGCTATACCCTCATACTGTCTTTTTTCCATGAGAGAGCATTTCTGCTGTCTCTCTGTGTGTCCTAATATCCTCTACTTATAAGAACATTGGTCATATTGGGTTAGAGCCCACTCTGATGACTTAATTTTAACTTAATTACCCCTTGAAGAGTCCTAACTCTGAATACAGTCATATTCTGAGGTACAGGCTTCAATATATGAATTTTAGGGGGACATAATTCTGCCCATAATCATGGGCTAACTAGAAATGGGACATCCCATGTGATTGGTTAGGGGAGCATATTTGGCTTTCTAAGTATGGTCTTATGTTAGAGGGGGGCAAAATTTTGAGAAGCTGGCAGTTATTAAGCCCTGGCTGTTTGGGATCTATTATTACATAGAGACCATGGTCTGGCTTCCTGGTCTGGTTGCTGCAGATTGTTGATCAAGGTTTTATTGTTATATACGGTCTGGCGGTTGTTGGTTTGAATATTCAGTCTCATCTGGAAAAAAAAATAGAAGATAGTAAGAGCAAGGACCTATTCTGTCATTGACTTCTATATCTTCAGATCCTAGAACCGAATCTGGCAGATAACAAACAAACAGTCTTATGCAGCTCTTACACCACCTATGACCAGATTTCCTTACCTACAAAATGGATATACTTTCATCCTTTTATATAACAGCTATTATTTATTGAGCAATTACTATAGTCATGTGTTGCTTAATGATGGGGAAACTTTTGAGAAATGCATCCTTAAGTGATTTCGTCATTGTGTGACTATCATAGAATGCACTTACACAAACCTAGATGATGTAGCTTACTACACACCTAGGCCATTTGGTACAGACTATTGCTCCTAGTCTACAAGCCTATACATCATGTTAATGTACAAAACCACAAAAGAGCAAATCAAGCACAAGAGATAATGATGCAATCAAAAGACATGGTAAACATGAGATGTTTGAGGCTGCTGCCAGTGTAATTAAAACAGTATACTGTTTTATAGCAAAAAAAAAAAAAATTGTTTGTATAGAAAAGTACACTTTAAAATAACAATAAAAAGTATAGTATAGTAAATATATAGACCAGTAACATAGTCATTTATGGTCATTATCAAGTACTATGTATGGTACAGTAGAATTGTTTATACAAGCATTGCCATAAATGGATGAGTAATGCGTGGTACTACAACTTTAGGAAGGCTACAACACAGGCGATAGGAGTTTTTCAGCTCCATTATTATCTATAAGACTACTATCACATATACAGTCCATTAATGACTGAAACATCATTATTTGTATGTTAAATTGGAATAGGCAACTTAAAGTAACTATCTCATTTAATCCTCTGAATAGCCCTATGACATGGATTATTACTCTCATTTTATAGTTGGGGAAATAGATTCCGAGCTATTATCTTGCCCAGGTTATTTACAATTACCACATGTGTGTTCCAGAACAATTCGCTTTCTTTCTCTGTGACCCTATAGTTTCCTCTTCTTTAGAAGAGCAGTGACAGAAACACTTGCATCAAAAGCTTGTTGTGAAATCAATAAATGGGGGGAAAGAAAAAGCTCTTTCTAATGGCAAAATGCCAACCACTAAGTGTCAAGGAATAAAGGAACTAGAAAATCACCATCATTACAGGCAAGAATCATGAATGGAGGCTACAACTGGTGAGTAAAGATGTGGGGAGATACAGAATATTTACATGGCTTCAACGTATCTCCACAGAATTACTTTTTAATTATAAGGAAAGAAATAGTAACTTCATTGTGGAAAAATTGGCAGACACCACTTTAACCAGGCAATAAAAGTTAAGTTTGACAGTATTGGAACAAATAAACATAACACACTATTTTGAAATGATGCTCTAAGAAAAACATAAAGCTATGATATTCCTGGCCAAAAAGACAAAAGAAAAAAAAGCATAATCTGACTCTAATCTGAATTTAATAGTGAGGAAACAACAGACAAGCCCAAATTGTGGGCATTTAACAAAATAAATAGTCCGAACTCAGTAAAAAAATGTTAAGGTTAAAGAAACTCTGAGCGGCCAGTCCAGATTAAAGAGACCAAAGAAACACAACAATTAAATGTAACAAATGATCCGGGATTGGATTCTGGGCTCTACTATTTATTATTATTTGGTATGAAGGACATTGGTGGAACAATTGGTGAAATTTGAATAAAGTTTGAGATTTGCTAGTATAATCACAGTTATACTATATACTAATTACAATAACTGTATTCTGGTTATGTAAGAGAATGTCCTTGTTCTTAGGAAAATAAAACAGAGTATTTAGAGGGTGAAGGGCATGATGTATACAATTTACTCTCCAACAGGAAAAATCATAAATGGAAGGTAAAGGAATGATAAAGCAAACACAGTGAAGTGTCAATGTTTGGAGAATCTGGATGAAGGTATTATTTATCCAATTTTTCTGTAAGTTTGAAAATATTTCAAAATAAAAAGATTTTTAAAACCTCGTTATAAGGATTAAATGAGTTCATACTTATAAAGGATTTTGAATTTAGGCCTTAAAATATTAGTGTTAGATATTATCATTTATACCACAGAATTAAGAAGTGAGAAGGCCACCTCTTTATGGCCCTTAATACACTCATACCTTCGTTTCATGATTCGGAGTTGGGAAAAATCCAAAGAGATAATGGACAGGTAAGCCTTTATGTAAACTGTGAAATATGGTGCCCTTGTGAAAGTTTATAATCTTGTAACGTGAGCTCAGATTCTTAGAGGTAACTGTAAAATGGATTTATTTCATATAAAACTTCACCAAGGCAACAAGGTCAGAACTAAATCCCAGATATCCTAGACTTCAGTTCTATGCTTTTAACATTAGATTATGTGCTACAAGGAAGAGATTAAGGAAGGAAATTTCTTTCACACCCAGACATGTTTTTATCCTGCTACGTCTGGAAGGTGCTGGTTGCCAACTGGTCAGGCTGTGACCTCCCTGACCCCACCTTGAGGTGGCTATGTTTCCTTGACTGGGGTAGACTGTGGATCTCAGCAAGCCGGAGGAGGCAGCCCATTGCATCTCAGTGTGTTCTTTTCTATGCCTGATGCTAAAAAGGCATCTTTCTTATATCTGATGCTAAAAACAATTTTTTTCTTTCCACCTGAAAATATTGAAGAAAATAATAAATATAGGGGAGGTTCTGGCTTAAGATTCTGGTCTCTGTGCACATTCAAATAGCTGAGGTTATTGCTTCTTAGTAGTGGTCTGTTTCCTTATCAACATTTCTAAAAACTAAATACGTTAATTTAAAAAAATCTATGAGTTAGCTAGGAAAAACATGTCTTTCTGATCTTAGCACTATAATGGGTTCCAAAAACATGAGTATCCAAAATTTAGTTTTTACAATAACCATATACAAATTTGTTTCACTGATTAAGTATAAAAAACATATCGATGAGTGATGTCCTTCATGAAGTACTAATTTCATCTATGGCAAGACAATCTCAGGTAAATAGAACCCAACGATATTATACTTAGAGAAAACGGTCCTAATTATTTCTGTTGGCCTCAGTTTCCCTATCTGTAAAAATTCTATGAGTTTATTGTGAGAGTTGAAGGGCATTATAAATAGGAGAGAAATATTTTTTATAGACCATAGTTAAAGGAAACAAATATCCCAGATTCAACAACGGTACCATTGGAATATGTTTACTCTTTATTTCCTACTCAAACCAAATACTTCTCAGCTGGAAGACTCACTGAGCTTCTTGATTTGACCGCTTATGAGAAATTCCTGAAAATGGAAGGAATGTTCCCTTGTAAAACACAGACCATCCATCAATAGTTTATATGTGAAAGAACACGGGATGAACCCTGAGTTTAAAAACAGAAAAAGAAATTCAGGTTATTATGAGCAAATGGATAACAGCAAGCACATATTTTAATGCCCCCTATTTGTAGGAATAAGTATATTGTTTTGTTTTGTTTTGTTTTGTTTTGTTTAAGGAATGTTCCCGAAGTGCCCGGGGAAGGTTTCATGAAACTGTAGACTAATAAAAAAATTAAATAATTTGCACCTAATTGGAGTGCCTTTAAGCAATTAAACTAAGGGATGTCAAATATTTTATTTTACCATACACTATGAGAGAAGCAATCATCAGTTAATAGCTTTATACATATCAACTTGTTCTCCCATTTCTTTAGGAAGCAATAGATTTAGTTTAGCCCCACTTTGTTTACTATCCCAACCATAAATAATAAACTCAACCCACTTAAAATTTTATAGCGATAATTTGCATATTTGCCTTTAGGTGCTAATTTTTTTTTACAAGCATAAAGATAATTGTTATTTGCCCATTCTAGTTTCTCCTGAAAATGTCTTTGAGGTAGTCAAGACATCAGCTTTTGCAGCAATTCAGATAAAGGAACAGAAAATATATAAAATGCAAATAAATACACTATAAGAAGTTTCTAAAACTATGCTTCTGGTTCACACAGAGTGCTTTAACACTGGCTACTATTATCTATTAATTATTACAATTTATTAAGTATCACATTCTAGGCACTGGGGGAAACAATTTTAACACAAAATCTCTACTTCTTACAACAAGCCTGTTATATGCATTATCGAGGAGAAAACCAACGCTGATTGAGTTTTCAGACTGCTCAGGGCCTTCAGCTGATAAGGGGGTGGGTGGATTTTTCTGCATAACTTCCTTCTCTCACCCCCACTAGCACGGGACTCTATCATGTCACTTTTTTTTTTTTAAAACTTACTTTTAGCTACACAGAACATATTTCACATTTATGGAATATAGTTTGTTTGTTTGTTTGTTTTTTTAAAAAGCCCATATAACACATTGTCCCTCCGTGCAGTTGTGCAGAATTCCACGTGTCAAAAGCAGTTACCGTAATTGGGGAAGTATTGAATAAGTATTTCTACCCCACGCTATGACAGAGTGCAATGCTTTTTTCCCAGTAGGTTTTAGGTGAACCCCTCTGAAGTTTTAAACTCATGCAAGCTTCTTGAGAGTAGGAAAGTGATATTATTGCATATATGGAGAAGGAAGAAACTTTCTTCTACCCTTCAAAGTTCTTTCAGCTGGTCTAACAAATCTGCATGAGACAGATTAACAAGACAAAATGGCCACATTTAATTACATACATGTGTATGGGAACTCCACCTATATGAGAGGTTCAGAGCCAGAAAAGAAAAATGAGGAATATATGGCATTCTGAGCTAAGAATTAGGTGAGGTTTCTTGGAGCTTCAGAAGGGAGGATGGCCACTGCAGGAGGGTAAGAAGAGCAGATGTTCAGTAAATAGATGTTTGCCTTGCTCTGTAGATAGGTCATAAAAACTGATTTCTGGTGATAATGCTTATGAGGGCAAGGGCCCTCATAAATTTATGGGAGAGGAAAACATTTCTCTTGAGCCTGTGGGGTATCAATAGCCTTCAACTGACATAATTCATGTACCAAAGTGGCACATCTTGGGGATGCTGGTTCTGAACTCCTTCTCATATCTTCTGTTGAACCCAGAGTCCCCAGTACTATAATTGGCACTCAAATAGCTAATGATTAAAATTAGTTATCCAGTTAATTCTTTTCTTTAAAATGGATCAATTAGTTAAATAAACTTAAATACGAATTTTAAAATAGTAAATTTAGTGATGGTTTGTTTCTCCAAAATGTGAGCCCCTCCAGAGACCTGGGATGAGGCGAGTGGAGGGACCGGGTAGGGGGACGGGCGGGTAACTTCCTATCCCTCTGAGAATGGCAGGAACTATGTGGCAATTCACCCAACTAAACCTCCACACCTGAACAGCTTCCTGTGTCCCGGAGAGGACCACTGAATAGGGAACCCTGTTCCACCACCACCTTCGCGCACCTTCGTGGGGAGCCCTCTTGAACTTCAAAGGAGTGTGTTTACTAGCAAACAAAGGGAGGCGCGGTCTCGGTCCCGGACCAGTTGCGGCTGCCTCGGAAGAGCAAGAGAGCCGCAGTGACAAATGGACATTCCGCACGCTAGCAGACAGACACCCGATCTGCTGCGCCGCGGGGCCCCGCCCGTTGGCTCCAGCTGCTCACACCCGGTTCTCCACGCTCCGCGAGAGCAGCCTCGGGCGCCACAGTCCCAAGAACTTACCCCGACCCTCTCGCTAAGAAGGGCGGGCAGGTGGAGGTTTCTGGTGCATTACTTCACTAGATTTGGCCAGAGGTCCTTCCCAAGTGGAACGTGGCCCCCTCTCAAGGTCAACCCGGACCTTCGGGTGCTTCGGAGAAGCTCTCAGGACCGAGGGCCAGGGGGCAGCGCAGAGCTGGCCGAACTGGAGGAACAAAGGGAGCCAGCGGGCCGGGGAGGATGCTGCGCTCCTCCATGCCCCACCCGGCTGGCTCGCCGGCGCTGCCTCGCGCGCAGGTAGCCCGGCTTTGGGCGCTGCCAGGAGGGTGTGTTCGAGCGGGATACACAAAGACTGGCTCCAGTGGAGTCAGGCACCTGGACTCCCCTCTCGCCACCCACAGCCCCATCACATTCCTGCATCCCTGCGCCTTCAGGGACCTGTATGTCCCCTGGGTGCCAGGCGGAGCCCGTGCAGGTAACCCTCGTGAAGCTGGGGCTGGCTGGCTGGAGGCAGTGGCTGGGGAGAGGCACGCCTTTTTAGGCAGCCCCACCGCCCCACGTAGCCCATCTGCAATCACTCTTTGCCAGAGTCAGGGGTCGGCGCGCAGCTGGGGAGCGTCCCGCTGTGCACCCCGCTTGCACTGGCCGGCGGGCTGGCCAGCCCAGCCCGGGGCGCGGACAGTGCAACTTCCTGGAGCCGGGCGACCGCCCGTTAGGTGAGCCCAGGCCCGGTGGGGGAGGTGGGAGGCAATGGCGGAGGAAGAGGGAGCCAGAAGTAGGAGGAGGGGGCACGCGGAGCTCGGGGCTGGGGCGCGGTGCAGGCCCCGAGCGGGGGCCAGGAACCTCCTAATCTTGCGGCCCGAGGCCGCGGTCTCTCCCGCCGCCCGCGCCGCCGGCGCGCCACCGGGAACAATGAGGCGCGCGGCGCGGAGCCCACCATATCCCCGAGCCTCCCTGAGGCCGTGCCACCCGCCGCGCCTGCAGCTGCCGCCCGGTGCCGAGCAGCTCTGGCCCGGCAGAGGTGATCCCGCAGGCCGCCCGGGACGCGAGCGCGGATCGCTGCAGGCTTCCGAGGCGGCACTAGGAGGCTGCTCGGAGGAGGCGCGGGTGGACACAAGCAGGCGGATCTGAGCTGCGCTCTCAGCGTCCACAGCCCCCAAGTCCGCGGTACGCGGCGTGCGACCCCGGCCCCAGGTTCCCGCTCCAGAGGGCGTCCGTGTGAGTGTGGGAGCGCGTGGCGCGCGCACCCGAGCGGCTGCCGGAGAATAAAATGTGACACGCACGTCCCCGACTCCAGCGCCGTGCGGCCGGAGGGCGCCGAGCACCGCGGTGTCCGGGGCTTCCAGGCTCGGAGTCGGAGAAGGTTGGTGAGGGAGGGTACGGGGGTCGCGCGGTGGGGCAGCGTTTTCCTCGGTGTCGCCACAGCCTGCGAGCTGCTCGTACGGAGTTATACTCGGCTACGGGGAGATTGACCTGTGTGTTGGGGACATTGAAGGTGGTTTTGGGGGGAGAAACAAGGAAATTCTTGAGGGCGAGAGAACAGGAGGGCTTGAGCTTTGGGAAGAGGTGGAGACGGTTGTGCCCCCGTGGCTCAGTCATGGTGATCTTTATTTTAATTTGTCTCTGGAAAATAATGCGAGATTTTTAATGGTCTTTCTCGACCCCACCTCCATGCAAAAATGCACTTCATAAAGCTTTAAGTGTGTTCTATTGATTTCTAGTTTTCGGTAGCTAGATTGAGAGACAGAAGGGACCTTGAGAGTGCCAAATGCCGAGCATTAATTCTTATGCACTTGTACGGGGAGAACTGCTTTTGATCCGTTTTACTTTCCACCTCGTACAAAGAGGATATGTGATGCATTCTTTGGGTACGAATTGCAACATCCGTCGTGTTCCGATTTGACGGTGCTGGGGGACCGAGTGAAGTTAACGTCGCGGCTCGAACAAGTGGTGCCTTCCAGAGCCAGCAGCGAGAAGCCGTGCTTTCCAGGAATGTAAATGAGACTTTTGTGTTCGCCTTCCAGGTCTCTCCTCCTAGTACCAGAGGCCGAACTTCTAGAGAAGCACTTCGGAGGAAAAAGTGCTTGGCAGGATTTTTGTGAACTTATTTTTACTGGTCATGCTGAAAATTCGGCGAGAGACAAACCATATTTGGTCGAAATCTTTGTTTTCAGTGTTTTTGGCGTTCTGATCACGAAGGGGCGTGCGGAGGTTCGGCGCCGCGGACTGTGCGGGCGTGAGGGTATGCTGGTGGACTCGCAACATTTTGTTTTAAGTACTTTCTGCAGGTTTGAAAAGCCTCGTGCGAGTTACTTGATACATATTTTTTTTTGAAATTCTATTCAATACATTTTTCCATTTTTAAATGGAATTTGTGACTAATGGAAAATTTTAGTAGATTAAAAGGCTGTTTGTCATCCTGTTGCGACCTCAGGGTTAACATTTCTTTTAAAAGAAAAAAAGATATATGGCTTTAAACCTGTTTTAACTGACTTTTCTTCCCCCATTATTTTTTGAAGCCGACAACCAAAATCTTTACAACACATGAAGGTTTGAATTTCCTACTGATGCATTAGAAAAACTGTTGACAATGGTGCATGGATATTGCGATGGAAATGGAGAAAACCCTAAAATAATAGGTGAATTGCCTTGAATTTTACAGCTAGGTTAAAAATGGCACTCAAACGTTGCAATTCTTGATTCAGTTTTTGTTGTGATTGATAAAAATTGTAGCATTTTACCTTTTTGCTTGGTGCACTTGAAGCTTCAGGAGTTTTGAGCTTAATTTCTGGTAGAAATTGTGATGTGAGCCCCAGCTCTGAGTGGAGCTCTGAGCCCACAGTTTAGAGACAGGAGGTGGAGACTGTGGGAGAGAACTGGAAGGGAGACAAGCCTTTGGTGAATTTCTTATGTAATGCGCACCACTTAGGAAGTAATGATAGAGGATTGAGGATTTTTAGACTGAAGGGTTCAAGGGTGAGATATTTTATATTTCAAAATATGTGAATGGTTTTTATGCAGAAAAGACCAGTCATCTGTGCTTGGTTTCTAATGGGGATAATTCAGTGGGAAAGGGCTTCTTCTGGAGCAAAGACTTAAACTGGGTCTAGGAAGGGATCTGCAGCCAGCTTAGAAATTCCTGTACATACATGTTCTGGAGCTTCCCCCCGACCTCGAGAGTCCTCTGTTTCTGAGGTGATTTAAGTGTGCCAGTCTCTGATCTATCACTTATTGCAACTGAAATTTTATACTCTAGGTTTACATTATCCAAGCATTTCTCAAGTGCTTAAGTCTTCTCTAAAATGACATACTCATTCCAAAGCTTCTGCACCTCTACTTAGGTAAATAAATAATGGGTTCCTTTCTAAAATCTTGGAGATATGTGTCCTTTGAGAAACTTTTGATTAATTTTCATATTTGGTGCATCATTCTTGATATTTTTGAATAAAAATATCTTATACATGATGATAGTTTTTTAAAAATATGCATCTTTTAAAGTATAATTGTTTCCGCTCTCCTAGATCTTCTGTTTTATAATCTTAAATTTAATTGTTTGAATTAAATGAAGGATTTTATTTGACTTGCTTAAGTATCTAAGTTAATGATAGTGTCCTCATGTTAGGTGTATGTTAAGTTTTGAGTTTTTAAGCCTAAAAAAGAACTGTGGGGGTGAAATAAACAACTAACTATAAGAGAAATAATTACATAGAATCAGATACTAATTTTGGAATCAGGAAAGTGCAGGTATACATTTACAAAGAAATTTTCAACGTTTTTAGCAGGTTGATGCCAAGGCCAAGGATGGAGTGCACTGTAGATGACCAGCTCCTATTAGTGAATAAACATCAGACTTTCAGTTTAATGTATCTGCCATTTTTGTGAAAGCCATTTCCCCTATTTTTAAGAGATTTGTTTGCAAGCATTTCTAATTATACAGAGCACAGACAGAAGCATTAGGGGAACATGGACTTATTTTACTCCTTACCAATGCCATTCTGATCTGAAACTCCAAGCTTCCCCACCCCAGAATTGAAGGGAAATAATTGCAATTCAAAATGCTTTGAACCCAGCTAGTCTGTGGGCAAAATGGCAGCCATATCTTTCAGGATGTGAAATGAGAACTGGGCAGTGGTAAAGCTTGGCAGAACCTGGTGTATTTGTCCATTATCAGTCCTAGACCTGCTACTTGATAAAAACTAGGATCCTGGCAATTGCCCAGCTCCTGTCTTCACTTGGCCACCTTCAGGACCAAGTGCCTCCTGTTTGGAGAAAGAATTGCTTTGTGGATAGAAGTGGCACCAAAGACATGCTGCTCATTCTTGGGGGAGTTTTGTCTGCTTTGAACTATTCTGTACCCCCTCCTGGTTTCTACTGCTCTCTGTGGTCTCTAGGAATGAATTCTGAATTCAAGGCAGATGTGACTCTAACAGGGTATGAGGGCTGGGTTTGCAGTTCTGCACTGGTCCTTCTCTGAGAGCACAGTGCCCAGGGAATGCCTTGGCAGTGCCTCAGACCTGAGACCTGGAAAGAAGTTTGGGCTTCACCAGAGCTCAGTTTTTAGGGCTGTAAATGAAGACTTTTAGATTTAATCCTCTCCAAAATGCCACAAAATTGATAATTATATATTCTGGCATACTGAAAAGCTAAGTCCTAGGCTCAAAAGAGAATTAACCTGTACTTAACATGCTGGACATCCCTTCAAAGACCATGTAGCACAGGGAAGAGTAGTGATTCAAGGAATAATGACAGTAATCGATTCGAACTTTCTATGTATCATATCCTGCCCCCTGCCATTTGCTCCATGTAGCTTATCAACGTACATCTTAGTTACAACCCTGGGATGTTATTATCATCCCCATTTTACAGGTGAGGAGACTGAGCTTCATAAAAGTGAAGCACCTTCCTCAGAAGTCCTATAGTGAGAAATTGGCAGAGCTGAGATTTGAACCTGGGTTTATGTGTCTCTAAAGTCCATACTGTTAGATCCAACTGCACAGGGGATGGGGGAATGTTTCCTCTGAACAGATCTGTGAGCTTTCACTTGCTCAAATCACGGCTGAGTTCTCCTAATCTGAAGACAGTACAGATGGAGAGGAATGGTGGAGGGCTTGTGATCGGAAAGTCCATGTGTTTATTTACCAGAATCTGGAAGCAGAAAGAGGCTTGAGCTGCAACTTACAAATGATCCCTACAATTTGGACTATCTACGCAGTCAGTATTAGGACAAAATTCAGACTCTTACGAAGTGTCACTTCAAGTGAAATTTCCAAAGAAAAAATTTTGCTGAGATTTGAGAAAATTATTCTTATGCTTTGAGGTATTAGGTTGGTAAAGAGAAGAAGCTCAGAAAATAGTCTCTTAGGACACTGAGAAATACATTGGCTAAATTATTAGAGAATACACTGTAAAGAAAAATCCTGCAATATCTTGATTATAAGCTTCTGTTTTCAGAAGTTTATAATTCACACATTAAGTTCTGCTCTGGACTGCTTCTAGTGTTTGAGCCTGAGAGGAAAATGCTTTATTAAATTTAAGACAATTGGTTTTCCATGATCAAATTATACAGATTTTTCAAGTAAAGATACTTGCATACTGGTGATAGTTTGGTTTCTAAAATTACTTAGCTTTAAATTAAATTTGGGAAAGGGTAAATGTCTTAGATAATCCAATAGCTTTCCTTATTCAGAAATAAATTTGAAAAGTAGCTTTCTTGAAAGTGTAGTGATGACTTTTCTGAAATATAAATATATTATTATTTGCTAAAAACCTATATTTGTATCTCTGACCACAAATGGATGGAAAAAGTACAATTAACATGGGTTTGTTTTCTAAATGATACAGTGAACCAATTACAATGAAACTATAGATATGTGATTAAATTAGTATATTTTTAGTATTAGAAGAAGGATCTTACTACATAAATTATATTTTAAAGTTGGGGAGATTATATTCTACTAGGAATCCCAATATGAAAAAGAGGACTGTCTTTTTCATGTATACACGCATTCATTCCCTTCCTCTCCTTTTGTCCTCCCCCCACCCCCTCACCCCCCCCCAAATACTGAAGGACTATGACCTTGTGTTAATATGTTTTTACATTCATTAGCAATTAGGAGTAAGAACTTGAATTAGGATACTTAAGCATTAATTATTAGGATTCACAGCTATTGAGTACAAAATCAGGACTAGAACCCTGACCTTCTGACTGAGATTCTTTTTCCTGTACTATTTCCTTTGAGAGTTGCATGTTGCTAATTGTACCTGGCTTGCAGGAAGATATCAAAAATGTTTCAGGTTTAAACTTAACTGTAAATATAAATAGGATATATATGGGAAAACACTTTTATGTGTGTATATGTGTGTTGTGTGTATTTATAAATGCCCCTTATAACAACAGCATCTTCAGGGTACCTTTGGTGGTTTGTAGAATGACTGGGTCATATATATGTTTCAGGTCAACCTAAAGTTTGTCAAATAGTGTAGGTAATTCAGTCCCTGCTGGACAACAGATTAGTATTTGCAGTTGTCCTGAATTATAGTGTCCTCTAATCACTTTAGGCTTTAGGTAAAAGAATTAGGCCAAAAGCTCCAGAGTTCTATTTTTTAAAAAGTACTATACCCTCTAATTGAGCCATTTAAGAATAAATGGGAAGCTGACAAGTGCCACATGGTTTACTTTATTAATGTGTGTGTGTATATATATAATGTATGTATAATTGTGTATAGGTGTATAGTTTCCCATTTTTCAAAGGGCAGTTCCCCCCTGCTTGAGTCACAGTGTAGTTACAAACTATATTCCTCTGCCCTGTGTTCAAGATTAGTAGTTAATCTTGAACTAATTAAGTAATTGGCCTGACTCAATACTAGGTATTTTATAATAACATTCAGAGATGCCATTAAATAGTTTACATCATTAATTATTGGAGGTGGGAGAGTTTCAGAAATTGAGTCGATAGTGATAGGAAAATGTCTACAAGGTGTGGCTTTAATATAATGTGCTTGCTTCTATAAGTTAAACCCAAACATTTTTCTACTTGTTTCACTCTCCACTTTCCATCACATTATTAAAACATATGGTACTGTATTGTAGTCATACCCCAGTAATACTTCACATATCACTGTTTGACACATACGCAGAAAGAGCAGAATGATTTTTGGGTTTGTGTTTTTATTTCAAAATTTTCATGATAGGTAAGAATGATATTAGATGTAAAACCAGAGGTGGGTAAAGGAAATTTTTAGATTGTATTAAATAATATGCCTCCTAAGGGGTAGTCAGACAAATCCTTGACCAAGAAGACTGTTGCTCCTAAATGGTGTGTATAACCCAGTTATGATGTGGAACTCTGTGAATATAACCAAAGCAATGACATGCATATTTTACTGGCAAAACTAAACTCACCTTACTCCACATCTCCTTCCCGGGGGTCCCTGCCTCTCAGTTGCCCAAATTGTCTGTCTTAAATTTATCATACTGCATTGAAGATGACAGTGAGTTTATAGTGTAGAAATATATAAAGTGATCCTGCATATTGGCCCCCCCATTTGGTCCGGGAATTAATTACTGAGTCCAGGTGGTGCCCAGAAGTCACCCCACATGCTCCCTGTGATCTTTGTAGCATGCAGTGGTCCCCGTTTCACCTAGACCATAGCAGCTTCGTCAGAAGACCATTCCTTACAATTCATTCCTTGATGAACTAAAACGCATACATAGATGGACTAATTTGCTTTCCAGAGTGTGTTTCCTATGAACTCATCGATTATTTTTTTTCTGAGTGAAATTCAAGTCGTTTATGTGAGAAGTGGACATGGAATAGGGTTATAGGAGGGAGATCATGTGTTTTTGTTTGTTTGCTTTATATCGTTTTTTATATTGTGGGTAGAAAACCAGGGCTGATCTTTGCAAGTCGGTATTTAAACACTCCCCTCGTTTATCTGGTGTAGTTGCTGAGCACAACTTTTTTCAGAGATGAGAAAAAAATCCCTTGGAACCATTGATTCACCTGTGTACTCCAAAATGATATTTCCTTCATTTGGTACTAACAGTTTGTAAGGTAGAGAAAAAGCAAGTGCCCCACTGTGGACTCCATTGCTTCTATTGGTAAACTAGGAGCTAGAGGTTAAAGTTTGCCAAAAGAAACTCACACCACAGCATTTGTTGAACTCTAGGTGCTTCGAGGAGGTGTGAACAAAACATGTCTGGAGTATGTCTTTTGTTTTCAACTTTTTTTAATTCAAAGGACTATATTTACTTTCATGTGATATTATTCTTGTCACCTGTCTGTATGCTCACATATTAGGTTTTCTCAGCTTCAAATACAAAAAATAGAGGTGGAGCAATGCCCCCAAACCACCTCCTGAGATCTCAGAAAGATGTGAAGGAGCACATTTAACTATCCCCAGCTTGCAAATCAAATAAGTGGTAAGAGTGTTTGCTAAGTTATCCAGAGTCCGTGCTTTAGTCAAAAGAACGTACCTCTTTCTCCGCCAGTCCTCAAACCAGAAATGAAGGATGTCCAAGGGAATTTGGGAGGAGAAAAGAGATGCATCGAAACAGGGCATCCTTATCTCTCTGTCCCCTAGCTTCCCTTGTTTTTTTCCAGCAGAGAGTTCAGAATTCTTATTTTCTTCATTTCCTCTAAACATGTCTGCATCAGTCCTGTGCATCTTGTGTTCGTGTCTGTAGGGAGGAAGTAGTGTCACTTTTTCCAAGGTTTGGTTTTACCGAACATAGTTGGGGGGCAACTATGTTAGCTGTCTTGTTTTCTATATTCTTAAACCAGATCATTGCTACATAGAAAAGTTCATCAGTAATTCCCTTGCTAATGACAGCTATGCACAGGTCATAAGTGCAAAGTTTGATGAATTTTCATAAGCCAAATTTACCTGTGTAACTAGGTAGATGAAGAAACAAATATTACCAGCATCTCAGAAGCCCCTTCTGGTTACTGTTCCCTAAAAGGTAACCACTATCCTGATTTCTAACAATAGTTTTGTGTCACCTACTTACATTCAAGTTTAAAGAGTATTTTTTTTTAATTTAGTATATTCTTTTAGAGTTAAGGCAAAGTTAACCGGTATGAAATATAGGTCATGCTATTAAAGTAGACAAGTATGATATTTATCCATCATTGAAAGCTTCATGCTGTATGAAGTGTATAAAAAATAAACATAAGAGGTTGGTTCTGCCATTTGTTGGAAACTGTAAATCTTCATCTCAGTCTACTATAACCACAAGATCAAAAATAAATTTTAAAATACGCTGAAAGCTACAACATTATGTTCTAAATCTTGAAGACATATTTTAATATTTTTCAGTTTATAAAGCTGAACATACAGCATTTATATGGAAAAAATACTGCAGAAATGAAATTTCCTTTACTAATGGAATTTATTTTCATTTGGAAACTTGTAGCTTCTGCATGTGAATACTGAATATTTTAATATCGTAAGTAGATGCTGATAGATGGATAACTCTATGACATATTTTACATAATATAATTAGACTCTTATAGGATGTTTTTAAGGAACTAGCTCATAGAAAAATTCAGCAAGACATCAACAATTGATTTTTGTCCTCATAGAGAAATTCTACTTTGCAATTTGGAAATAATTAATAAAAATCTAAAAATCATTCCAGGCCATTAGTTGCCTGGCTTGTACTTGGAGATCAGTCACCAGCTTACCAAAAAAGAAAGTTAAAAAGGCTGGAAAGAAAAGCTAGAAAGATACTTAAAATTTAGTAGAAAGGAAGAATGAGAAATGGAAATGTGATTTTAAAAGTAAAAAGGAGAACAGAGAAATTACTTAATATGATCTAATGTACACAGATCATGTTGTATAAATTCAGGATTTTGCTAAAGCCAAAGAGATTGGCTTAAACCCAAAGCCAGATGCCAACAGAACCAGTTGGTATGGAGCTGCATGCTTGGCAGCCAACGTTCACACTTGGCAGTAAAAGTTTTGTGATTCAGTTTCTGTCTCCTGACAAGGAAAGTCTATCTTACCTGCGTCTGAAAATGCTAGCTTTTCTACAACATGTCCTTGATGTGCGCTATTTAAGTGGCTTGGAAATATGTGATTATGTTTCATGTGCCTGTCCCAAGCCTCTTTCCTGATGGAGACAGTGACATTTACAGTTCCTGGAAGGCAAAGTGTTTGTTGGGCTTCAGCTACTAGTAGTTACCATATTCTTTACAGAAAAAAAAAAAATGCATTATTAGTATTAGTAGTAGCCAAGGGGCATTTTATATTAAAAAGTTCATTTTATAGATGTCCCCATCCATTCTTGCTCATCTCCTGCACCCCCACCCATTCTCCATATTGGCAGAGAGCCATCTTCCCAAACCCTAAGCTTGATAATCTGATATTTTCCTCTCCCTAGATGCTCCAGTTGCTCTCCATTGCATACAGGACACAGTCTGGAATTTTTAGAATGTCATAGGCTTCTGCATTGGGCCCAGCTTATTGTCCCCACTTTTCCACTTTCAGGCTCACTCCTCTGACCGTATAAGGATGAACCTGGTTCTTTCTCCCTCTGGCAGTAAGCTTTCCATCACACACACACACACACACACACACACACACACACACACACACACACAATGAATTCATGGTCTCCTGTGCTACAGCATCTTCCCTCCATTGTTGCACTTACTAATCTGTATTATAATTAATTGTTTACTTCTCTCTCATCCTTGCTTAACTCAGGTCCTTGCAGGTAGCCCCTGAGACCCTGTGTCTCAGCTATTGGGAACATCTCCAGGTACTGTGCTCACTAGACGCTTGATGAGTGTTTGCTGAATAAATGGAGCTAAGAGCCCTATTAGATTAAAATAACTAGATCCACTCCCCAACATATTTTCTACAAATAAAGGGGAGAGCCAGAATCTTTTCTGTCTTTTTGTCAAGTTGTGTTCCCATGTGTATAGCGATCCGTTTATAAATGGCATTCTGAACACCAAGGACCGTGGCCAGCTGAACCATTCTCTACCTACATCATCTTCAGAATTATAGTTAATCACTTGAGGCACATTTATAGCAGGTCCTTGAATGTCCTCATTTCATTCAGTGTGGTTTTGTTATAAGGTTGATGAGATGCTGTGAGAACTGAATTCTCGGTTTTTATAATTTATAAATTCGCCTGTGTAAAAAGTGGCCGTTTGGCTTAACTTTGATTTCCTAACACTGCTAGTAGAGTAAGTCGTCACTTCACGTCGTCGATAGGTTCCCTGGCTTTAAGTGCTGAAAGACGCAGAACTTGTCAAGTCAAAGTTAAACCACTCAGCTTTATAATTTTTATGCCACTTGTGATTCTCACGGAGAAAACCTGAAATTCACATTTTTTTACATAATTATCACAAATGTGGTTGTGCGACTTTGTACCTTTTTTTTTTTTTTAAAGAAAGCATTCAGAAGTTAGAGACACATGTGATTGGTGAGTAATTAGTTACAACATTGGGTAGGATCTGTCCAGGGAGATTCTATGAAAGCACTTTGTCTGGGATTCATAAATGTTGTATCAAATTCTAACAATTAGAGTTACAGAGCTACATATATTATCAGCATCTTGTGTGATGATAAAAGCCATTCCAAAGCAAATGGGTTCAGCAGCATTTCGTTGTGCTGATTTTTTTTTTCTGTTGTCCACGAATCATCTGTGAGTAGATATTAAAATTTGGAAAGGTATTTCTAGACCAAGGAGAGTATAAAATATCTGCTGGCCATGAAGAATTAGAAATGCAATGCGTTGACCCTGAGTTCAATCCAACCGGGTGCAGGTGGGGAAACTAACACAAATCTGTAGTTGAAAGCCTGGGGAAGGAGCTGTACTGTGCTTTCATTGTGTATGTCTGATGTGTGGCCATGACCTCCTTCTGCCAGTGCTCTCCACTGGAGACAGCCGCCAGGGCCGAATGCTCCTTCCAAAGATAGGGTCAGCATGCATTTGGGGTTATTAGAATTTATGAAGAACTTTGTGTGTTTTCAAAGTATCTTCCTGGAGTCATAGCCTCTTGAGTGCTAAGCACTGTGCATTTCTTTTCCCACAATCTAAGAGAGTTTTGTTTTATATTTTGCAGTTTTCCCAAAAGGTCAAATGAGAGACAGGGGCATGCCTGGGATGGGTCAGTTAATTAAATGGACTTTTCTCCTTACTTTAAAACCACAGTAGAATTAAAATTACAAAACGTTACCAGTGGTTGAAGTTAGGGACTATTAGTGATTCTCAGTGGTAAACAGAATATTGCGGGGAATTTAATGAAAGCACAGAAAGTTCAAATATATGTGTACATACATATATTGGGGGCACACAGTTGAGAAATCAATTTCATTGCTCCATTTGCATATGTATTAAGATACCAGGGACAGCTTTGGAATAAAGAGAGAACTTACTCTAACCCATGGAAATAATTTTAAATCACTTTCATAATCAGTTAAAGTAGATTTTAATGACTTCTTGTGTGTTGGCTATTAGCTGTTGTCGTACTGCTGCTGACTGTGGCACTCTGGCAGTTCTGTCTGGTGACCCACTGTCCCCCGGGCTGTAAGTAATCTCCACATCAGTGGACGCAGATCTGCCCCTAGATTCACACACCAGGCAAAGAAAACTCTTTAATTAAGAAAACTTGGTCTAGTGTGAGAAGTCTGGCTGGGGTCCCAGGGCATCAGGGTGTTGCTGTTACGTAAAGCAATATATTACATTGTGAAAATTTTTTCATTTTTCTTAATGACCTTAGGGCTCTGCACACCCCCAAGCCATTTAATATTCTTTATAAGTCCTGCTATACCAGCTTAATAAAGTTTTGCCTTGCCAGTTGTTTTCTCTGTACTTTTAAATTATGTTGTCCTGGACAATGTTTTTGATAACCGGATGGGGCTAGAATGTATTCTATTAATGTGTTTTGGAATTCTGATGCCAGCTAGAGAGGCCTAACTCTGTTATAAAACCAATCCACCAACGTATGCTGTACTTTTGGGGAAACTCATAGTCACTAGATATTGGAACTGGATCCCAAGCTTTGGGGAAAGGGGTAACTTACCCGAGGTCTGCAGTAATGCAGTTGGCGTTTTGCTTGTTTAGTTGTTTGGTTTTATTTTCTTCATCTGCTTTAGACTCTTTGAAGGTTTACTCTCAGGCAGTGAGCCTCAGAGTAAACACAATTCTGTGGCTTCCCAAAAAGTGGTAATAAATAATAATGGTTCTATCACAAAGTCCTACATTTACCTTGTTTACATTTCATGAATACCTGAAGTAACTGGAAATTTTAACTTTTCACACCCTCTTAGTGAATTACTATATTAAACATTCAGTTTGAACACCAAAGTAATTATTTATTTTTGGAAAGAAAGGCCTTCTTCTGGTGCATCCTGCTAGCATCCTGCAGAGTGACATGCGAAATGCTTTCAGCTCTTTGCCAAATGAAATTTGGGGAAGATCTCAGTATGTGGTGATGTGGAAAATTCCTTGTCCAAACAGTAGCTGAGGGTAGTGATAGCCCAGGTGACTAAACTGAGCTGGTTTTCCCTGCCCTCCTCGCATGGGCCTCTGAGCAGTGGCCCAGGCAAGTTCCCTGTGTTGGCCTTACACCACGGAAAGTGCAACGCGGCCCTGCACAGAGGTCTGCCTGATTGTAGTCTCCACAAATAAATAAAGGAGAACCTGCCTCCCAGGCTCGAAGGTCAGGAGCCTACTGGCAGGACCCTCTATTGAGTCCTGCTGCATGTCCGGGAGGGCGTGGCTCTATGTGGGCAGAGGGGATCCCCTCTGGGGTGTAAGTGCTTCACCCACCCTCAGCTGCATCTGCGCTGCTGAGTGTGCCTGCACCTCAGCTGTCAGTCAAGTTAATGAGAAAGGCTTAAAAGCAAACAAATCCTTTCTTACCTCTCCGGGTTCTTCAATGTTTTAGAAGGGTGAAAGCTTTAAGACTCCACTTCTGCCTAAGAGAGCCCAGGCGGCGGGAGAGGGCTTCTGCACTTTGTAGCCTGTCCGCCTCTCCCATCCCTCACCTAGAAGACAGTTCTCCTTGAATTCAAAGGGCAAGTGTTGTTTGGGGGCCTCTGGAAGGGAAGGCAAACAGATGAGGGAAATGTGTTTTCTGTTTGCCGGAAGAAAACAAATAGTCCGTTTAGTTTTTCCCAGAATGCCTAAGTGAGAGGTGAAGCTCTGCACTGGGGAAGCCACCAGAGGTCCTGTTCTCCTCCCCTCACTCACTGGCTGCACCTGCCTGAGGGGTGCCCCTCCAAATGGCACATTCTAGTGAGGCGGGAGTCCTGGCCGCAGCTTGTAATTCCTGAAGTACCTGTCTTATACTTGTGAATATTCTGGTTACCAATCCCAAGTCCTCTCTACCTCTTCCCCAAAAAATTCTTAGATCTTGGAGTTCACCTAATTTCCTTTTGTGTCCCCAGGAACTAGTAGATTCCTTCCATAGATATTTGTTGAATAAAAGAAACTTTTTTCGTCATAGACACAGGTTTGCAGTAGCTTAACAACGGGTGGCCACCCATCTACTTTTTATCTTACTACTAACTTATCACAGAATGTAACGGCCCTCCCTTAACAAATAATGTGTTTAATAGATTTTTTTTAAATTGCACACTTACTCATACTCTTCTGCCATAATTAACATACACGGAAGCAGAAATATTTAGGAGAAAGGTATATTCTGAGATTAGCAGTTTCCTTCTTAAGAAGAGAGATGAGTTGGCATATTATAATTGTCACTTAATCCTCCAAACTCGACATGGATGCTAGATTGATGACGATATTTTTTATATGGGGTTCTCTCCTCACCTTTCTTCAGCTGCCATCTCTTTCTCTGATACATGTCAGTACATAAGTACTGATAGCAAGTGCTTTTGAAACACTACTGGAGGTTTTCTAGACAGTTATCTTTGCTTTGGGACTTGTACATGGATATTTAGTTTATTATGGCAGGTTCTAAAAATTTATGACCTATGAAAAGTTTATTTTCAGTGTAACTGGGGTCAGAATTGGACATTCAGTCTGAAATCCATATGGTACTGAGTCGCATGGTATGTGAAAGCTCTTTATAAACTGTAGAGGGGCGGCCTGAGAAGAGACACAGGCTGTGGAGTCAACAGATTAAGTCTCGAATTCTAGGCTCCACTCTGTAGGGATTTGTGTGAAATATTCTTTTCCTTCTTGTTTTTTCCCCTACTTTTTAAAAATTGACTTTAAGAGCAGTTTTAGGTTCTCAGCAAAATGTACAGAGATTTCCCACATATTCCCTGCCCCCTTTCCTGCAGCCTCCCCCTGAAAAAAAGCCCCCCACCAGATGGCACATTTGTCATGACCATGAGCCTACACTGACGCATCACTATCACCCAAAGTCCGTGGTTTATATTAGGGTTCACTTGAGGTAGGGTACATTCTATGTGTTTGGACAATTGTAAAGTAGCATGTATCCACCACTGCAATATCATACAGAGTCTCCTCACTGCCCTAAAAATCCTCTGTGCTCCTCCTATTTCTTCCTCCCCACACTTCTCCCACAATCACTGATCTTTTACTGTCTCCATAGTTTTACATTTTCCAGAATGTCTTATAATTAGAATCATACAGTATGTAACCTTTTCAGATTGGCTTCTTTCACTTAGTGCTATGTGTTTAAGGTTCCTCCATGTCTTTTCATAGCTTGATAGCTCATTTCTTTTTAGCACCGCATAATATTCTGTTCTCTTGATCTCTTGATGTACCACAGTTTATTTATGCATTTACCTACTGAAGCACATCTTGGTTGCTTCCAAGTTTTGGCAATTATGAATAAAGCTGCTATAACTGTCCCTGTGTAAGCTTTTATGTGGACATGAGTTTTTGGTTTCCTTGGATAAATGTCAAAGAGTGTGACTGGTGGATCATATGGTAAGAGTATGTGCAATTTTGTAAGAAACTGACAAACCGTCTTCCAAAGTGACTGTACTATTTTACATTTCTGCCAGAACTGAATGAGAATTGTTGCTCCACATTCTCACCAGCCTTTAGTGGTGTCATTGTTCCAAATTTTGGTCATTCTAATAGGTGTATGGTGGTATCTCATGATTGTTTTAATTTGCATTTCCCTGATGACCTACAGTGTGGAGCACCTTTTCATCTGCTTATTCGTGCCATCTATATATCTTTGATGAGGTGTCTGCTAACAGTTTTCAATCAGGTTGTTTTCTTTGTACATGTTTCATAATAGTCCTTTACCAGATGTGTCTTTTGCAATTATTATTTTTTTTAGTCTAAAGCTTATCTTTTCATGCTCTTGACATTGTCTTTCAGAGAGCAAGTTTTTAATATTAACAAAATCCAGCGTATCAGTTATTTCATTCGTGAATCATGCCTTTGTTTTTATTATATCTAGAAGGTCTTCATCATACCCAAACTCATCTAGGCTTCTCCTATGTTACCTTTGTTAAACATAAATTTTAACTTCCCCAGCTGAGTCATTTTAAAGGGAAAGGTTCATTAATCTATTGCTAGTACGAAAGAGACTGCGTCCTGGGGCATGAAGTCTGAATCACTGGCAGCCTGGCTAGGTGGAAAAGGCAAGCCATCCTAAAGTTGGAGAGAGTTTTTATAAGTCAACTAATGGGAAGACAGATGTAAGTTGTTTAGAAATAATTTACATTGTAGATAAAGGGGCAAGAGAAAGAGAAGCAGAGGCTTGTTCCAGGAGAGGTGCAGAGTCCAAAAGGAAGAAGAGTTTGCTGTTTTGGGTTGGTTGTTGGCAGCACTCTCGAAAGTTAATGTGTAAGCAAGAAGCAGAGGTGCCTGGGGTGCGGTGGGGACTGGCTGTTCGCTTTAAATAATCGAGGAAATAGCCACCTGAGGTAAATCCTGAAGTTCCAACAGACACTCAAGAGTGTGACCGGCCTGTCAGCTGTTAACAGGTAACTGTTCTACCTCTTCCTCTCTGATGGCTGTAATTTAATTTCGAACATCTCAGAATTTTTTCTTGTCATCTAGGAATTTCATAGTTTTTCATTTTACATTTAGGTCTGTGATTTTTTTTTTCCAACTTTTTGTTCTAACAAAATAGGAAAATGTTAACCATATTTGAGGATCATTTTCCTCCTCTGTAAAATGAGAGTAAGTGATCTGGGGCTTTTTTGACAAACAATTTTTTTAAGAGTCAACACCACATCTGGACTGTGCTCAAAGGTGGCATTCGTAGCCGTTATTAGAACACAACACAGCCATTAAAGGACATGGAACTAGTTGCTGTTACGCGTTTTTTTTTGTTTTTTTTTTTTTTTGGCCCTCCCTTTGAGCAGACCTGATAAGTGTTTGGTCTTTGCTAATGCTTACTTTCTTGGATGACACCTTATTCTTTGAAGTGACTTTCGATGTAACTTTCAATTTAAGCAGTGGTTTGGGGGATCCTGAAGGTGCAGAAGAGGTGTAAGGTAACAATTCCCACTTTGAATTCTTTTGGACTCAAGCACACAGAATTTTAATCTGCTTTTAGTCCATAACTGGCATTCAATTAAACAAACCCTCTTTTAAACAGAATGCTTCTTAGCCACTAGCCGAGTGCTCATTTTAGTCCTTCTTCCTTCCTCGCCCAGCCCATCTGTCGAAGTATAGCCTCTGGTTATAGAGGTGATCAAATATTGGGGAAAAGAAGCTGACTTTGAAGTTACATAAAACTCATCATTTATTTGTTTTTATTAAGATTCTTAGAAATGATTTAGCCATCTTTGTCTCTGAAATTGTATGCTTTGCTGATATACTGTTGGTTAACAAGAGTTACCAAACTCTGTATGTTCCTGACACAGAATGAGTATCTGCTCAGTGAATGGAGAACATACAGCTTAAATGATTGAGAGAAAACAAGAAGGAAAAAAATAATAAGAAAAGCCAAAGGGAATAAACAATTATCAGTCAGGTGTCCAGCTTGCTCACAGCAGAATAAGGACAAGATTTTTCTGAAACTATATGAATCCTGTTGCTTTTAATGGGAGCCTGCGTCAGATGGTGTCAAAGCGAAGGCACTTTGCAGTCAGCCTGGGGTACTGATTCTGCTACTTACATGCTGTTTGACATCGAGGGCTGGCTGAAGGACACCAGCCAAATTAAAATGTGGGAAAGTCAGGAAGAAAACACCCTTAATGGTACTAAAACAAAATTCATTTTCCTTCTCTTTCCTTCTCTCTTGACTGGTCATGGTTATTTTTAATGTTGTTCTAGGTAAAGAAAAACTAAAATTTAATGATTAGCATTCATTGTACCATTCATCTTTTATTGTTCAATGCCAGTTTAAATCAAATATAAGAGCATTTAACTCTTACTCAGAATCGCCAAAATTACACAACGTATACATAACTGGCACGTGCCTATGTGTTTTGTTCTTACCAGAACAGTGTTAATACAGCTCAAAATTAACTCAACTGTTTTTATTTTATCCTTTGAGACATGCACATTCTGCCAACATTCAATATTCTACTTTCTTATAAGTAAGGAAGGACTTTCTCTCTGTGTTGACATTTTTAGTACATATGGATGACTAACAGAAAGAGATAAGGAAGGACGTGACAGGGGCCTTGGTCGAGTGTGTTTCTGGGAACACCCCTGCTGCCTTTTGCCTTTGAAGCAAGTTCTGGTTCTCACAGAAAGCATGGCCTCTGGGAGCTGTCCAATTTCTCACTTAGCTGCTGAGGTAACATGCTCACAGTGTACTCACTCTGACTCTTGCTGACTCCCATGCCTTGTGGGCTCACTGGTGTTCTGTGCTCATGGAGAATCACACATGTTGTATGTGAATGGGGTGGCAAAGGGTAGTGGACATCCATACTGCTCTCATATTATACATACCTTCTTTGCTTATGCATATGCTTCGTTGTCCCATTCTCCCATAGTACTTCACTTACAACACCAACTCAAAGGGAAAGTTTTTAAGACCTTAAGGAGAATGACAGGAGAGCATTAAACCAAGTGTAGCTCTTCCAAGGATGGCGTCCTGTGGGACTGCATAAGTCATGTGCCCATGAAGACGGCCTTAGTGGAGTCTGATGGATTCTTACCTCAAGGAGCCTCTGTTTCTTCATTGTTAAATCGAGGCAGTACTATTACCTGACCCAGACTTGTTCTCATGTTTTAAATAAGCCCTGTTTAAGGTTTATGTAGTACCACACTTGACATTTAGGAAATCTTCACTAAAACTTTGTTCCTACACCTCCACTACTGAGCAAGTCTTCAAACAGACACCTCTACTTTTGGAAAGAAAATTTAATGCAGATGAAGGCCAGAACCATTTAATGTCACTTCTAGAATCGAGCAGGATGAAAAATAAATGTTGTAAGTTACAAATATATTTTTTTATCTCCTTTGGAATGAGTCAGTGTCTATACGAATGAATGAGCAAATAAAATAGTGCTTCCTAAGGGCTTCAAAGAGCAAAGTAGTTTTATAAAGATTTAAGACATGGCTTCCAGTTCCACATCTTTACTTACAGCCAACTTGCTGCCCTCCTCTGTGCCTCAGTTTCCTCATGTACAAAGTGGGAGTGTCAGATGTCTGACATGGATGCTAGAACTTGCTATATCATGACCTATGATTAAAATAAAAAACATATACATATATGTAATAAGGGCACGATGGAGAGAAGGGCTACAATAAATCAGTTTTACCATCGCCGTTGGTGTTGACTACAGGCCTTTCTCCACAGCCAATGCTGTTGTCCATTAGGACCAATGCACAAGTGCACTATGTGCCATGCAGACATGTGAGGTTTTGTACACGTATTTCACTCTTGCAGAAAGTCTAAGCATCTACTTTTTGCATCCATTCAAAGGGCCCTGCAGAAATATAGCCCTCTAGCTAGGCCAAAAACCCTGGAAGGAATTCCCTTGTGTAGTCAGTGTTTTCTTGATGGACCAGAGCTGGCTTGTAAAATTTCAGGAACTTTGTAAGCCAGTTATTAAATTATATTAAAAATGAAGGCAGCAGATTCTCAAAACTCATCACTTTTTACTTATTCCATTACATTTTCTCACTGCCTGTTATCTTGAGGTTGTCTGCTTGTACTGTACCCATGTGGTGCAGGTATTGTGATGATGAGCTTCTAGCGTCTCTTCACAACTGTGTATTCAGTGATGCCATATCGGCAGTTGGAATGGACCTTGGTGGAAGTATTTACACCATAAGAATGGACAGATGCTAAAAATCAGTCTTCTCTCCCCACCCCCCTTCTCATAGAGCCAGATGAAAAACATTTATCTGCCCATTACTGAGTAGAAATGAAATTTAATGTAAAAGTTATTTTTGGAAGATTTGTTACAAGTTGTGTCTATTGAAGACCATTACAGAATCCATTAGAAGGTATAAAAAGGGAAAAAGAGAAGAAGAGATTGAATGTTCTTCAACATCTGTGCCTAGTACTACATTAATTGACTTTCATCTAGAGGTCAATTAAATTAGTTTCAAAGGCTGGCTTAGCTGTGTGGTATTAACCTCAGTCTTGCAGTTGAAGAAACTGATCTATGGCTTAATAAAACATATGTGTTTGTGACTTAACTCCTTATTATCTTTTCTCTATAGAATACAAATTTGAATACACTTTGCAAAGAAAATAGTGTTAAAAATATGGTAAGGTTTTCTACAAGTGTAAATAATATTATGTTTTTTTTACTTATT
This sequence comes from Macroglossus sobrinus, assembly GCA_004027375.1. NCBI lineage: Eukaryota > Metazoa > Chordata > Mammalia > Chiroptera > Pteropodidae > Macroglossus > Macroglossus sobrinus. Next base: position 402,293 of record PVKZ01000866.1, on the reverse strand, counting down.
TGTATATCAGTCATTTAAAGCCAGGTACATGTCAGTCACTGGTCAGTTAAAGGTTCTGCCTAAGGGAGAAATAGATATGTATGCAATGCTGGGGTAGCCCTGGGAATGATCAGGGAATGTCAGGGAAGAATGCTTCAGCTGGTTCATAAAAGGTGACAGCTTCAATTTTTATGTAGAGAAAACAGCCCTTACAAAGGGCTTGTAGATGTGTGCATGGCATCATGTGTGGTCTTCAGAGTTTAACATGCTGTGATGGAGGCTGGTTTGGTAGAGATGACAGGAATTAGGAGATTATGGTCAGACAGGCATCTGTGCCTGGTTTGGGGATTCCTGCCAGGCTGCCAAACTATCAATGGCGACACACACGGAATGCACTTCCCATTCCTACCAGCCTCTCTGGCTTTCACCCATCCAGCCTCAGCCCCTTGGAGGGTGTGCCGTCAAAAGGAAGCTCCCGGGCCAACCTTTCAGGTTTTGTTCTGCAGGTCTGAGATAGAATCCAGGAAGTTTTATTTTATCATCCATCCTTAGATCTTCTGAGGCAGCATCAGGCACTACACATTAAAAAAATGTGGTTATTCTGTAGTTATGTGCTGTCATCACCAAAAAGAAGAAAGGACACGTACATGATAATAATAGCTCTTTCTAGCTTCACAACTTTATACCCAGTCTCTGTCTATCCCCACAATTAGCCTGTGAGATATTCAGAACAGTTAATTTTCTTATTCTATAGTTGAGAGAACTGAGGATGGCAGAGGTTAATTAAGTAGCACCAGGTCCCTGAGTTAACAAATGGTGGACCCAGGTGTTTTGGCATTCGCCAGTGTATTTTCCTTTGTGCACAGTGCCCATGAGGACTACTGCCCACATTCCCAGGGTGCCACCTCTTGGTGATCTGCCTAGGGGCCAGCCTCAGAAACATTGTGCCTTAAGCAGAGTTCCACCTGCACACCCCCAAATATTTTGAACTCTATCGAAATGACTACACGCTTTACAATGTAGTAATTTTATTCTTAAGTTTCCTTGTCCTCAATTTCTGCCAAGTTGTGTTCAACTACAAGACTTCAAAATACTAAAGAAATAAAATCCATGACCTAATCTATTTAGTATCATTAGGTGACCAGTAGACTAGGTTTCTATAGGTTTTAAGTAGTAAGTCTCTTCCCTTCATTTAATGAAGAGAACAAGACAGAAGGGGAGAGTGAGCTTCAGCCAGGAAACCTGTATTCTCATCCTGTGTCTGCCTCCAGCTAGCTTTGTAACCACAGGTAACACACTCCACTTCCCCACAGTATGGGCTCCTCACTGGTAAAGACAGGAAGTTGGAGTCCCTCTAAGGCCAGCCCAGCTTTTGTTAAAGTTCCAGGACACAGAGAGAGAATTTCATTGCTGATTACATGTTCTTTGGCTTTTCCAAGACAAATAACATATTTATATTTTGAGCAGTGGACTCATGATTCTATTATTATGCTCGTCTATTTTAGGGTAGAGAAAAATAGAAATGTTTCTCACCCATCAAATTAATTAGATTTAAAATAATTTATGTACTTTTTTTCTCTAGTTTTGAGTCACTTTTATCAACTACCCTGCTTTGCCTCCATCTAGATTTGTCGTTTTTTATATGACCTGCATCTGTTGAATCCCTGGGTAATAAAGTAAAGCACAATATGATTACATTAATCTCGGACCATGCTTCTCAGTTGTTTTCTCTTAGAACTGATATATTGATTCATTGGAGAATTGGGACTAAAATTTTTACTAGAATGGGAAGGGCAACCAAGTCGGAAATGTTTTTTTTAACACACAGTGCAGCATAAACACACAGTAGCCATACGTGGTTTAACTTCAACTTGAACTTTACGTTCTGAGAGAACGATAACGTATTTTAGGGTATACTCTTTTCGTTTGACTTTCAAGTAATAACTGTGCCCTGTTCAGAAATGAATTCCAGATACAGATTTTTTATCAAACTCATCTGACATTTTAAATAACTTTCAGACTGATGAATTTAGTGCTTCTGTGATAGAGATCATAAACATTTTCCTTTTTTCAAAATGCAGTCTGGTGAATATATATTTGTACTGTAGTTAATGCTGTGTTAAGTCTGTGTAATATAGCTGCTGCAAAGGAAAAAAGCCTTTATTTAAATCTTGCCAGGAGCAGAAATAAAATGAGTAAAGGTGCACTAGAGTGAGAGGCAAAGTATAGATAAGTTCTGTTTTATTACCGTGTTTCAGTAGTGTTAACATCTCATTTAAACTGCATGCAGTATATATATAATCACAGATAACTTTATCTCTGAGTGTGTGTGCCTTATAAGAAATGTTTGTTGAGTGAATAAATGTTGGATCAGTGTTGTTGTTTTTTCTGCTATAGAGCTTTCATTTACTCAGCATGGAAATTAGATACAGATACTATTTGTATGATTATACTATTTGTGCAGTATAACTATTTGTAATACTAATTATAAAGTTACATAAGAGTAAAATACAAGTAAACATCAACCTCATTTAATGATGAAGTGTGCTTGGCTGGCAGTTACCATGAAGACAACTTCAGCAGTTATTCCACTAAATTATGGAACTATGACAAGGAAGACTGTTTTGTATTGTCCTTTTAATTTCCACCATCTAGCACAGTGCCTGGATATTTAGTAAATACTCAATATGTTTTTGTTTTCATTTTTTGGTGTGTGTGTATGTGGGTATTTCCACCAAGGGCGAGTGGGCATCTTATATGCCATGATTTATTTACAGATTAGACAAAAGAGCTTTTTGCAGGCCAGAGGGAAATTAGAGCAGTAAGAAAAGAGGGCTGGGGTCCACTGGGTAAGGAGATAAACAGGGTACTTGTTTAGCATAGATAATTTTCAGAGGGCATCTTCCATCTCCTTTAATGTGCTATTTTCTTTTGCCCTCCTGATTAGCGTCTAGTTCAAGTCTTGATGATTTAGATATGACTAAGGTCTCTCTATCTCTCCTTCAGTTTCTGTTCCTGACATTTCAAGAGTTGGGTTGTCCCCTCTCTAGGACAGATATGGGTTTGGTATTGGTGCCATCTCAGTGTGTTGACTGTCAATATTTGGTTCTGCTGAAGCCCTATAAGAGTTTGTGCATTCATTTCTCTCATCTTCCTAGTTCCAAAAATAAACTTCCAGAAGTCAGACTTCTAAGTATCCATTTCTCAGTTGCATGCAGTTTTAACTAAAACAGTTTGTGAGGGAAGGTTTTTACTGAGCTCTGATGCATGGGCTGAAACCCCTTGCATTTTATTTATGTAATTAGATGTAATAAAGATATTAAAGTTATAGTGTTTCTCACAACTTCTTGTTAGTGTCTTTTATAGAAGCCAGTGTTCTCATATCACCATGTGTTTATAGAGTCAGTAACAAGTGGCTTGATCTTTATAAAGAGGGTCTGTAATACACCCATTCACTGACCCCAGTTATGATACATGGTGTGCAGATTTCTACCTGTCTGACCTTCACAGACCTTGTTCTTCCACTTGCAATATACCAGTCCCCAAGTACCTAACTCCTCACCATCCATTTGTTCTCAGCTTACATGTTACTGCCTCCACATGACCTCTCCAGGTTTCTCAACCTAAATTATGCTGTGAAGTCATTCGGTTTACTGTCCCTCATGCCTTTCCTTCCTGACCTCCTTCCTGGAGTGGCTGAGCACTTACTCTGTGCCAGCCACTCACTGTTCCAGGCACTGAGGAAAGACAGGTCTCCCACCAGGAGCTTATGCCCTTTGGAGGACCTATCAGGTGGTGATTGGTATCAGAGGTGAAAACAAAGCCAGCGAAGAGGGGTAGAGACGATGAGAGAGAGTGTTGCAGTGAAAGCCTTTCTGAATGGGGCTGAGACTTCAAAGCAAAAAGGAAGTCAGGCATTTCTAGGAGAGGGCTGCTCCCTTCATAAGGAATGGCCTGTGCAAACAGCCTGTAGAGGTGGGTGGGAGCTGAGCATGCCCCAGAAGCAGCAGGGGATGGGAGGAGGAAGTGAGGGCGAGGAGCAGTGATGGGAAATGCGGTGAACAAGTGGGGATACCCATATACAGTGTTGGGAGACCAAGACCATCCATGCCTTCTATGAGGGAGCAAGAAAAAAGGAGGGAATTGGCTACGTTAAATCCCCATTTTAAATGTTTCTTTGTGCTGCCTGGAGCATTGGCAGAAGAGAGGCAGGACAGAAGCAGGGAGGGCCGTTCTGGGGTTATCACACTAGTGCAGGTGAAAGGGGGCTACACCATACTGGGGCAATGGAGAAGGCAACCGGTTGTGTGAGTTTAGATATATTTTAGAGTTAAGGCTGTCAGTGTCAAGTTAGGGCTGGTAAGAGTGGGGCTGGATATGGTTTTAAGTGGAAAGAAAAATTAGAGGACAACAAAATTTTGACTTTGGCAGCTGGGTGAATGCTCATGCTATTTACTGGATCGGGCAGTCTAAGGATGAAAAGAAAATAACAGATGCTTTGTGTGCACATGTGAAGTTTAAGATTCCTAGAAAACCTTAAGGTGGAGACATCACACAAGCAGTTGGTTATATGGATTGCAGTTCTGGGGAGAAACTAAAGCTGTGTATGTATATATGGGAGTCATGAGTACATAGAAAACAGCACAATTATAGCCAGACATCTATGTAGCAGGTGTGTATTTTCAGTCTGCATCCACAAGTGTTAAATGAATGTAATTTTATCTAAATCCAACTTAAGCTGTATTTTGACACCATTCAACTAAGCACTGGAAATTCAATTGCCAATTCAGCCAACCTTTTTTAGGTTGATTAAATTAAAGAAAGTTGACAGAAACACTTAGGTTCTTTGTTTCCCCTCTGACTCCAGGGGCTTAGAGAGCCTTGTGATATCAAGAATTGTCTAGTGCTTAGTCAGCATCCACTTACGTGTGTGTGTGTGTGTGTGTGTGTGTGTGTGTGTGTGTGTGTGTGTGTTGCCCTGATGTCCTGCTGTTGGGTCACCTGCCTGGCTTCCTGCCTTGCGGTACATAGTGCTGCCCTCTGCACCCCCTACCCCTGCCATGTTCATGCCTGCAAATCTCCTTCAAGCCTGTGGATTCTCTCTGTTTCGGGTGCCACATTGGGTTTTCCTTCCATGCCTTCTGGATACAGAAAACCCTGATTTTGCCGATTCCAGCAGGGTAGAGAATTCTCGCAAGCCTTTCCCTCTCGAGGTTTGAGGTGCAGAGTGGGGCCAGATGCCTTCAAGGTTTAGTTCCTAGACTTACTTATTACTTAGGGTTCTAGTGTCCTCTTTCGTGCCATTAACCTAGTGGGTTTGGGTTTTGCAGGATATTCTAACTTTCTTCAGAGGCCCTTACTAAGATTTAATTCTTTTCAATTCCCACAGCCCTTCTCATCAGCCCAGATATAGTTTTATCTCCTCTTAAGCAAGAGAAAACGAGCTTAACAAGTAATATTCGCAATTTTTGTCTTCCCTTCCCCAGTCCTTGTTTATAGCTTTTGAACTTAAAAGCCAAGAATTGACATAACTGTCTTCTTGTTCTTTTGTGACAGTTATCCTTTGAGCATGACAAGTCTTATGTTTATCGCTGTGAATGGAGGGATGTCCTGGAGTAAAGGAATGTTCTGAAAAAACAATCAATTAGGACTGTACAACATGCTGCAAGATTTGTGTACTTAATTTCTGTCTTTTCCGCATCACTCTAAGCTCAATAGGGGTAGAAGTCGTATTTGATTTGCTCAACATAATACACCTAGAACCTAAATTTCTGTAGAATTTATGAATGAATTAAGTGATGGGTGAGTGTGTAGAGAAAGATCACCACTGTGCTCATATATACATGTGCATACAGACAAAAATCTTACAGTGCCATTCACGTGGGAACTGGGACTCAGTGATTGGCCATGACTGGGCTTTGTTGGCAATTAGAAGATATTTTAAGGGTGAGCTAATCCTCAGAATTAGAAACTTTAGAAATTATTTCTTATCTGGCAACTTTTTACCGGCTTTGAAAAATGAAAGCATACTAGTGAGAAAACATCTGAACTATGTCTAGGTTATTTTAAAGCCCACTGGGGTTCCTATTCTTGTCTCACCCCAGCTGCTCAAATTTTTCCACAGGGAAAACTGCGTGGATGGAGAAGAACATTCAACTTTGAAAGATCAGAGAGCAGAGCTGAATTCCACATTGAGATATTTCTTTGAACTCTCCTGTTTTATATTAAATCTTCAAGTTGATTTTATATTTGTCTCCAGAATAGGTGTATATGTGTTTTAATATAAAAATTAATGTGTTTCTTCCATCTCAGGGCTTCTGTTACAATTCTACCCCAGACAAACATGGCAGGCTTATCTTCTTACTTCTATGGCAAATGTAAGAAGTGTGTTATTAGGTCATTTAACAAATTGGCATTTGCTCTATTAAAGTTTTAAAAGTTCCATCCTCAAAACCAAACCCCGGGAGTATTAAGGCTGCATTAATAAAACCACTAAATAGCCTTGCAAAGTAAGCCAGAAAAATGTTCACATGTCTATAGTTTTCTCTGGTACCACTACATCTGCCAAGGTGATTTTTTAAAATGTATTCTGAGATTATGTTTTTGTTTACACTTATTTTATGAAACAAAGAATCATCTAAGATTACATCAACATAATAATTCAATCTAAATATTCACAATTTCTCATGTCGTGAAAAATGAATAAATTTGTAGGCTATCTAAATTTAGAATGTTCTTAACACATTTTTTCCCTTGGCTATTTCAACAACCCTGGGATGTAAGGAGAGTAAACATTCTCATCGTCCTCATTTTGACTGCTACAATTATACCAGGTACTGTCTTAGCTCCAACACATATTAACGGTGAGACTTTTAAGTAACCTCACTGTGACTCATGTTTCTGATCCGTAAAAGGGGCTTCCCCACAGTTCCCAGATCACAGGATTTGAGGGACACTAAAATAACTGCTCAGAACTATGGTTGGTACCGTAAATGCCAGATAAACAGAGGTTAAGATATCATGTGTTATTACTGGAAAAGTCATGCATAACTTGTGGCCCAGCTGTGAGAACGAACTGGATTGCCAGTCTTCCCTTTTCTTCTCCAGAAACCCAAATCTAGACTTTTAGCCAGGTCAGTCGGATCTACAGAGTCATGCCATGATGGCTATCACTCAGCAGACTGGGTCAGACTCCTTTTTCTGTGCAGAGGATTAAGCGGTGGAGCAGAGGCCAAAGTGTCACTCTAAAGACATCCCTCTGTATGGAGACATGAGACTGGAGGAGACTTCATCTTCCCATCCAGTTGCAGGTAAACGAGATGGTACACAGTGCCTGCAACCCCCAGCGTAGATGGTATTTTTAGATACCTATTATTGATGGTAGTAACAATAAATATTTTATTTGCCTTTAAATTGCCTTTAACAACCCTTTAAGATCAGGATTATTTTCATTTTACAGAAGGTGAAGCCAAGGCTCCAACAGGTCAAGTAACTGGCCCCAATTCCAATGGATTTGGAGTCAGGGCCAGAATCCTATTTCACTGTAAGCTCAGTTCTTGTCTGTGCTTTCATAACTCATTGTAGCTTTAAATTATTCTTTTCTAGACTGATGGTATTGTCACATGAAAGTTTTAACCAATGCCAGATTCAGTGTAAAATGTTAGATTTATATTTTCTGCTAATGTGCTAACAGGAATTATTACCCAAAAGATTAGGAAATAGACATGTAAATAGTAACACAATTAGTAGTCTCTTATTTTTACAACTTTTATTACTTTTACAACTTTTGTTAAAATTATAAATACTTTAAATCTGTAAAATAGAGTAATAATATATTTTTATTTACTAGATTTCATACAAGTTAATGTTTTGCTATATCGATTAAGATATCTTTTTTAGAAAATAAAAATTTTAGCAGTAATACAGGCATCCTCTCTCCTTCTGCTCATCCACATCTTTCCCCCTCCTCAGAGGTGGCTACTAGCTGAAGTGTGTACTAGTGTTTTAAAATTTTACATAAAAGGTACAGTTCTGTGGGTTTGCTTCTGAGGGTTCTCTTCTGTCAGCATTTATACTTAAGATCCTCCCTTCCTCCCTGTCCCCTACTGATCAATGGCTATGGAGCTAAAGCATTTAGCTTTTTTTTTTTTTTTTTTTTTAAGATGTGGCTCTTGCCACATAAAACATTTTTATGTGAAAGCGGATCACCTAAGCACTCTTTCTTCTCTGGGTTCTTATCAGAGGCTGTATTGTCTGCACTAAAGAGAGATTTCGGAATTTGAATCTATAGTACACTTTTTGTTCACTCTTTTGTTACTCAGAATTTAGATCTTAATTTCCCCAATAACTTAATTTAGTTCCTCAGGGGCAAAGCACCATGTAATATATATTCAACTTTATTTTAAGCATAATAAATATTTGTTGAATTATAGCATTATAAATTATAGAAGCTGATAAACACAATAAAGCCATTAGAAGATACTTATCAGGCATTCATTCAGTGACAGGTTTACTCTTTATGTCTGAAACACCAGAGAGAGGTCTTTTTCAGGCAGAGTTTATTAGCTTGGGTCAGGAGCCAATGTTTATACCATGGCTTGTCAACTTAGGATGCCTACTGGAAACTGTTGAGTTTATACGCATGGGGCTGATATTCATGCTTGTTCTATTAGTTTTTTACTTCTACAGAATTTTAAAAGCTGGACTGAAAAATCATATTTATCAAGTGCCATCTCTGAGCCAGGCACTGTACCAGTCACATCATCATGTGCAGCACCTCACTCATTCATCTCATAAAGCAGTGACAATTGAGAAAGTGTTAGGATTCACATTGGGTAAAGAAGTTGAGGCTCAAAGGATTTATCTAATATTGCACAGCCTGCAGGGATCTGAATGGGCTACCTGACACAGCACCTTATGGTCAACGACACACTGTCTTTTCTTGTCCTAACGAGTAGCCAGTCATCTGTCTCATTCTATAACCTGATGTGATAGGCCAGGGGCCCTGACTTGCCACCTGAGTGGTGCCAGTACTTCCTCACCATCATATGCCCATTTACCAGTGACCCACACTGATGCTCAGTGCACCTTCTGGCCTATGACAGAGAGGTGTGCTCTTCCTAAGAAAGGGTGGCAGCTTCTGCTGATATAGAGGCCTCCTTGTAAGAGCCACCTACCTGCCAGCTACCTATACTTTCACATTTGAGGAATCTGAGTAAAATTTTCAAATCTCAGTGGCAGATATGCAACCTTTCATCTTTTGACTATTGAGCATCAGTGCTGAAGCTAATTTACAGCTTCAATCATGAGCCTTGGCACATTGGTATAGAGTGTAAATATTTGAATACTAATTATTATAAAACAAACAGGCCACTGTGTTCGAAGCAGACGGATGTCGTTTCCGGAAACCAGCAGACCCTGGCTAGTAGGCAGCTGTGTTGTCTCTGCACAACCAATAATAGATGTCTGGAATTATTCTCGCATCCCCCTGCCCCAGCGCACCTGCCACCTCATTGCAAAAAGTTCTAAAAGCTAACAGTTACTCAGAGTAGCTCGTATATGTGAGTGTGTCTTTTAACTATTTTCCATATGTCTTGCCACTGAAGGAAAAACTTTGTACTGTGGAAATCATTTGCCCAGAAATTAAAATCATCATTTTAATAAGAGTGGCCCACCCTTGTCCAGCTTCAGCCCATCACTCCTGTTCTCCAGTCTGTGCACCATATTCTACATATTCTCATCCCAGGCTTACTTGGCTCAGGTGTTTCACTGGCTGAAAATGACTAACTCCCTGCCATATTGATGACTCCTTCAGTGTTCAACTCTAGTCTCCCTCCTTTTTGAAGCACTCCAGAATTACTTGAATCTGTATCGCTGAGCTCTGTGTAGGGAGAGCTGAGCGCGGGGAGCTGTCCATGCTGAACTCCGAAGCCTGACTTAGGAAGGTCTGTTCCTATAGGTTATGTTATGGAAAATGTGATGTTATGGAAAATGGGATGTTAGGGGATCACTTGGCCTAGTCGATTTAGAGGACTAGCCCCAAATCTGGCATCATCCTTTGTGGCAGAGAGAAAAAATATATATCATTAAAATTTTGAGCATGCTGCAGATTTTCTGGCTTTGTGATCTAGTGCAAAAAGTCAGGAGTTTTGGAACAATGTATAAGAAAGGGACCACTTAGAGCTTCAGTTTTTTTTATTTGTGGAATGAGAATAACAATGTTTACTTAGGTATTTATTGTAAAGATTAAGCTGAGAATGAAGAATTAAAATGACACTGTTTGTACAAGATGTCTGGCACGTAGTAGGTGTCTGGCAAATGGCTGCGTCTCATAGGACTGCTGCTGGTTCCACTGCCCTGACTACCGCTGAGACTGCAGTTCATGATACTAACCTAACCATTCAACTGGCCATTTGGTTGGAGCCACCCAGACACCCTTGGTTGTCTGGGTAGCACAGCAAGCATTGTATTCCCTCCCTCCTAACCCAGCCAAGAGCCCAGTCTGGGCAGTCCCACTTACTATACTTTATTAATTCCAATCATTCATTTCATTTACTTCAGAAATATTAATTGGGAACCTTCCATAGCTCAAGCTACTTTGTTTTCTGGGAATACAAGACTGAATATGATGTGGTCCCACCTTCAAGTAGCTCACACAATCTCCCACTGAGACTGCTCAATCATCCAAATCTAAAAGTTAACTGGAAACCTGGGCATGCTTTTTCTAAAAAAGCATGATCTTATTTCAGTTCACCAGTCCTAGCAGTATCCATCCTTGCACATGAGGTTGCTACATCTATCCTAGAGTCAAGTGGCTCCTACTGGCAGGGAGACTGGACCTGAACCTGGGACAGCTGCCTGGCCCTCAGGGCTCACACTGCCAGGCCGTGGGGCTGCCCTTCCACCATCAACCTCTACTGGACCTGGGCTGACTTTTTCTTTCGTTCTTCTGGACATCAGTTTAAGAATGGGCTAGGACTAGAGAGGAAACAAATTAGGAAGTGGACCCTTAGTGTGAAGCATTTAGCAGTCTGGAGGCTTTTTAAAAAATAAAAACTGAAAAAGGAAAAGAAAGGGGATCGTTTGTAAAAGGCGCCTATGAGGTTGTGAAGTGTTAGAAGAATTCCAGCTGGAGGTGGCGCCTTCCTCTTTTCTGCAGACTATGTGTTTTCTTGGATGTGCAACGAGAGCTAATTTTAGAAAAATGATTCTTGAAAGAAAATAACTGCTGAAGGCTATTAAGATACCTGACTGTCTCACTATCACTCACACACTAAATCTCTTTTATTATTTCAATGTTAAAATAAATACTTAGATTTAAGATCAATTCAGACAGCTTCTACACAAAAAAGGACATGAGTGTTTCTCACACCAACAGAAAACCTGGCCAGATAGCAACTGTAGCAGACACATCAGTCAAAGTGTGTTGAAAGATACTCTTCATTCAAGAAAACTGTTGATCAAAACTTGTCAACCTCTGGGCTTATGAGGGACATTAAAGTGACAAAGCCCAGAATGGACTTCACTTTACCCTTGAACAAAAGAAGAAGATAGCTGTGTTGCAGTGTTCATCTCTGGCAGTACTTACAATTCATAATTTCATCTGACAACTTGTAATAAATTGTGCCCTTTGGAAAATGTGATTTCTTTCTCAACCATTTGAAAGAGAATTTAAACACTCTTTTGTACTATTTTGAATACTTGTGTTGGAAATGTGAGTCATTTCTTTGTTTGAGAATTAGTTTCCAAGATATAGGCACCAAAATTTCTAAGCAGGTAGAACAATTAAAATAATTTCTAGTGGTGGGTCATTTTTTTTTTTTTTTGCCTGTAATCACAGCCTTAGTGTTACTATGCAGGTTTGCTAGAGGCTTGGCTAGAGAGGCAACACACAGCAGGAAAAGAGTGGGGTGGACAAATGCCGTTCAGATAGGCAGAAACATGCACTTGGAACTTAAACTTTAGCCCTGCCAGATAAAATGTCAGAATTACCATGGAAAAGAAGAGAAAGATGCACCTCAAACTATGCATGTAATCTTGCCAGTTCTCTTCTCAGGGGAAAACTGGCAAGCACTCAGCAGCTGCAGTCACTTACACCATCCCTGACAAAACACACATGGACGTATGATCAGGGAGCACTTTTTCATCGGCGCCTGGGGACGGATGATTTCCCTGATGTGCCACTTATATGGCACGATGTGATTTATATCACACCAGCTAATGATAGGATATAGCAATGAGCATTACTGCCATCGTCGTTTAAGCTATGTCATTATACTATATCTAATGTATTATATTAGAGAAAAAAAAAGTGTTTTTTTTTTTTTTATTATTTCTTAGCCAAACTTTTCTTCCTATTAGGCTGTATGGACATTTCAAGGAAAAGAATGATTTAAGGCTGTGACATTCATGATGTCCTCCACCTCTCTCTAACCTGGATTTTTACTAATACGCTGATGACTGGGACGCGCAATACACACGATGATTTCTGTAGCATTTTGCTAGCAGAGGGTTTACTGTTATCTTGAGATTTAATCATCAGAGAATGTTCCCTTAATTGGCACCAGGCTTGCAGTGACAGAAGTTGCAGAGAAGGCTTTTGGGTTATTAAAAGTTGAAACCTAATCAAGTGTTGAGGCAGCGACCCCACTCCTTCCTGTTACTACTGTGCAGGAGGCGCCACCTAAGTCTCACTTAATGAAAAGTCCTCATTCTTTGTATTCTGATACTTATTCTTTTCATGGTGCTCAGAGAGCTTCACAAATCCCACCCTTTCTACTTCCCGGCCCACTAGGTGGAGAGGACAAAATCTGTCCCAGGGTCCTGGCCCCAAAGCAGCCCCCTCTAGCCAGATAGGCTTTCCCTTTACTTTTTTTTGTATCCACAGACTTCCTCTCAACCTTGTCTCTCTCTTTCAAGTCTGACATCTCTGCACGGGGGCAAAAAAAGGAAAGACTTTTGCATGTCTTCAGCTGAGAACAAAGCATTTATATGTGAGAAAGTCTATATATCTGATACTCTGAATCCTGACATGAAATTTAGCAGGTTTACCTTTCAACTCCAGTTCCATGGCGTCCTGACTCTGCTGAACTGAGGCAACTGAGGGTTGTCTGGTACAAATGAGGTTTCTAGCTTCTTCTCCACAAATCAGGGCTTCCTTGTTTCACCTAGCTTGGCTCTATGCACACACCTCACCTTTTGATTCTGTGTTTTAAAAACAGCCTCTCAAACAAATGCTGAAATACGAAGCCTCGATTTTCCATCCTTTAGTAATCCACCACAGTAAACCCCCAGAGTGTTGCAGGGCAACCAGGAGATGACAATTTCCACCAGAAACAGAAAGACTGCCTTTTAAATTAGCCTACTGCAGCCTTGTGATGCGTTTAATCATTTGTCTGGTGTTTGTCCTGGGTTCCTGGCATGGATTTCTAAAACTCTTGGAACTTCCCATGTGACCTGAGTGTCTTTGTTATGCTAATGAGGTGGGTGTTGGCCCCTAGATAGCTTCAGAATGGGTCTGGTCACCAGAGAGACCTGCCTGTGATTAGAGAGTGGGGGACTTTGGGCCAGCCTGGCTTTGGAGAAAGGAGGAGTGATGGAGATTGAATTCAGTCCCATGGGCAACGCTCCAACCGATCTACCTGCCAATGGATGCCAAGGCTCTGTGGAGCTTCCTGGTTGCTGAACACATCAATGGCCCAGGAGAATGATGTGCCCAACACCATGGGGAGTGGACATGGAATCTCTGCATTTGGGACCCCTCCCACATACACTCCTTGAACTACATGTATCCCTTACAAAAAAACTAATCATTCATACAGTGGTAACCTCCTCAGTAGTGGCCAGTGAGAAATGCAGGAGGCCTGGGGATATTAATTAAGGCTTCTGTCAGAAGTGGGAGTGTCTTGTAGGATTGTGCTAATTCAAGTGATTAGTGTCAATTGTATTGCAGTGTGTACTCCACTGGGGTAGAAGAGAAATAACTTACTAAGGATACTTTTGTGATTTTTAATAGAAATGTTGAAATACCAGAAATAGTTCTATATCTTTAGGCTGGACATTACAGTTTGAAGCACAATCTCCTTAGTGGACAGGTTCAGAAATACTCCTTAGCAGACTGCCGAAAGTGTGGCTGACAGACTCTGTAGGTCTGCAAACTACTTATTACCAGTTGCTGATTGAGATGTGTACAGAACTGATGGGAAGCATTTAGAAACTTTTTTAGCAATTGGACATTGCCTGAGTAAGAATGGAAATAATGAAGTATCAGGTCTTGACAATTTGCGGGGGGTGAGGAGGAATCCGTCACCAGTTTAAGGAGGCTTGTTTAGAAAATACAGCTTCAGTTGGTATGACCAGATAGAATCAGAAATTAGTGTTAAAAGTGTGAGCCCCAGAGTTGAGCAGAGAGGTTTGTACAGCATATCTGCTGCTTACTGTTTCTGTGGTTTTGAGGACGTTACTTAACCTCTCTGGGCTTTAGTTTACTCACCTATAAAATGGATATAGCAATATTTTCTACCGTTTTAGGTTCTGAGGAGACTGAGTGAGATAATCCAGAAGTGCTAAGTACAGCGTCTGGCACAGAGAGAGTTAACTGCTGGTATTATTTCTCCTATGTCCACGTCTCGGCATCAGTGTTTCTGACTTAGTGAAAGCAGGTCCTGTATGTGTGTATTTGATTTTTTATTGTATATAAAATATACAGCCTTGCTCTCATGTGAAGACCAAGGAAGCAAACACTTTTTGAAAAGCTACAATTAATGCATTAAATGAATGTCACTTTTCACGTCGTCCCTGTGAGAGGTTATATTCTCATCAGTCTCAAGGACACCACAATTGCTAGAAGCATTTTGGGCTCTTTTCATTTGGCATCTTTATTAGAGCCTGTTCCAGTGATCTGTTCTGATTTAATGAATCACCTCAAAACTCAGTGGCTTAGAAAAACAAACTTTTATTATTACTCATGGTTCTGCGGGCTGACTGCATTGGCTGGGTTCTTCCTTGAGGTCTTCCATCTGGGTGTAGTCATAGGTTGGCTGGGGCTGGAACCATCTCAAAGCTCACCTGGCCTGGCTGTGCAAGATGACTTCTTCACTCTTCACTTCGGTGCAGGGGCAGGAGCAGCTTGGGGCTGGCTGGCATCTCTCAGTCCATGCAGCCTTTCCACACAGCTAGCTTGGGCCTCCTCACTGCCTGGGGGATTAAGGTTACAGAGATGTCTTTGTTGGTGGCTGCCTTCCTCCAGGGTAAGCTTTCTAAGAGGTAGGAAGTGGAATTGGCTGGACCTGGGCCTGACAACTGATCAAAGTAGTCGTGCCTCCCCCCCTCCCCTGCCCCCTGCCTTATTAGAGGGGATGAGATGCAGACCTTATCTCTCCATGAGAAGAGGGTCAGAGAATCTGTGGCCATCTTTAATGATCTTCAGAACCATAAGGCAAAGGTGGTTTTCTTAGTTTAGCACATTTTTTTTCCCCACCAAAGATAGTGTATGGCTTCTCAAGGTGCCTACATTGATATAGGTTATCACTCACTTTGATTTCAGTTCTCATCCAAATAAAAACCCCAGCATCGTGTTGCACTGTGGTCACATCTCACATGTCTTGGTATTATTATAGCAGGCAGCCCAGGGAAGAAAGGGTTAGACCAATCACTGCATTTCCCTTGAGCTCCTCTCATCAGACCCTTTCTGAGTGATGTTTACTAATGACCTCCTCTTATCACTCCTCACTGCCCCTGCCTTACCTGTTACAAAGTCATCTCTTGAAAGGCCATGCAAGCAGCGCATCATGTCTTGCTCAGAGAACTTCACTCTTCTCATTTCTCATATAGCCCAGACATCCACATAGGCCTTTAAGGTCCCCACAGCTGAAAAGGCATAGCTTCCTGGTTAAGTTTTCCCTGGATGGTTTCCCTACTTTTTCCAACAGTGTCACCCAAATACACAGCCATGCATGCCTGTAGACCCAGCAGCATACACACACGGACTCAAGTCATTCTCTCAGCTCATGTTTATTCAGTGTCTGCCTGAGCTGGGGTCTGTGCTCAGCATTTAGTTCCAGCAAGCTCAGTTATTCCACAAGCATGCCTTATGTTTTCGCCTTTCTGGGTCTGGCGTACATTCCTGAAGCTTAGGCGCATTGCTTATTAATGTTTTATTGTTTCTCTTGGGTAGCACTGTGCTACCCAAGTATCAATGTAGCAATAAACATGAGTTCCAATACTACATGAAGGAGTGCTTCCTTCTCTCTTACATTCTGCCTTATACTTTTCTCTGCTGCCTGTGTCACCCTTTCTCTGTTGGAGGCTCATCTAGTCAGCAAGCTCGCTCATCCTTCCTTATTTAAAATTTTAACATACTTCCCTCTTACTACCTCAGAGACTCATGGTAAGAGTGGAGTAGGTGGGCATAATTTGAGGCACTATGGAAGTCCACAGAACCCGTGGCATAAGATCCCATTGCAGCCACAGTCACTGAAACATGGCTATTCAGGACCACAGGTGGACTTCTGGTATGTTTCAAGCAGCCTCCCAGGCCTAGAGCAGACCATGAAGAATCAGAAATGGTTGTCACATCTAAGAAATTAACCTCTTAGAAATACACAGCAGTGCTGCTGTACAGTATACAAAATTTGAGCTTTTGGCCATCCGATAAGCAGATGAGAGATGACAAACTCTGCTCAACTTTCTTGTTTTGCTTTAACAAATTAGAATTCTATAAACCCAATTGTTGAAGTGACCCAATTAAGCAGCTGTAGAGGTGAGGAGGCAGACATGTCATGGAGTGACTCGGACAGGGTTTCCAAATATACATCTACTCCACCTCCTCTCTCCCAAGACTCTTCACTGAGATCATGGGACACTTTGCAGAGGTCGGGGTGGGGAAGATGTAACACCTGAGTTTAGCGAAAGTTCCCAGATAATCCTGGTGTCTGATGCCCCATCTTAAGCCTCCCCTGTGAAGATAGACTCTCGCAAGCTATGTATGAGTAGGTGTCCTACCTTGGCTAACTGTAGACCTGGCTGTTTTTTAGGTTCATTCGGCCCCTGGCCACTTCAGGACACCAGGTGCTGACCCCAGAGACCTGCCATGAAACCACACCTGAAGCAATGGAGACAACGAATGCTCTGCGGGATATTTGCTTGGGGGCTCCTCTTCGTGGTGATTTTCATTTACTTCACCGACAGCAGCCCTGCTGAGCCTGCGCCCAGCTCCTTCTCCCTCCTGGAGACCAGGAGGCTCTTGCCCATGCCGGGGAAACAGAGGGCTATCATGGGCGCCATGCAGGAGCCCTCCTTGCCCAGAAGCGTGGACGCAAACAAGGGGCTGCTTGATGGACGTCCCTCTGGCCCCTTCCTCACAGGGCCGCGTGACCTGCAGAGATGGGCCCAGGTACAAGATCGTTTTCAAAACGAAGAACTCTTTTCACCTCAGGCTGGGAGAAAGTCTCAAAGTGCTTTCCACCCGGGGGATCATGACTACTTTTTTGCTGCTGGTCAGCCAGGGTCGCACACCCATACTCAGGGCACGTCGAGGTCCCTTTTCCCCGGTGACCTAGACCGGCGCGAGGGGGTGTCTCCGGCTCTTGAGGCCCAGAGAAAGCCGGTGAAAAAGAAGCACCGGCAGCAGGGGAGGAGTCATGTATTGGATGAAGGCGACGACGGGGACAGGCTGTACTCCTCCATGTCCAGGGCCTTCCTTCACCGGCTCTGGAAGGGAAATGTCTCCTCTAAGATGCTCAACCCACGCCTGCAGAAGGCGATGAAGGATTATCTGAGTGCCAACAAGCACGGCGTGCGCTTCCGCGGGCGGCGCGCAGCTGGGCGGAGCCGGGCGGCGCTGCTGTGCGCGCTGCGGCGCCGGGTGCAGGTGCGCACGCTGGATGGCACCGAGCCGCCCTTCTCGGCGCTGGGCTGGCGGGCGCTGGTCCCCGCTGTGCCGCTTGGCCAGCTCCACCCACGCGGCCTGCGCAGCTGCGCCGTCGTCATGTCTGCCGGCGCCATCCTCAACTCTTCCCTGGGGGAGGAGATAGGTGAGTGTCATCGTGGGGACTCTGGTCGCAGCCCCAAGGTCGGTACGTCATTTGAGGTTGGCAACGTCTCCACCTGCCTCTGGATCGCACTGACAGGGCACACCCTGGGTCCTGCACTGGATGTTACAGACATTAGCTGGAGACTGTTTTTCCCTCGCTGGGACAGAATGAGCCTGTTGGGGACCCGGCAGAGGTTTTCTTTGGCGCAATTTTAGATCAGAGGTGTTTTCCCCCGTAGCTGGGTGCCAGGGGGCGTGAAAGGCCAGCACCTCGCCTTTTGCAGCCTCGTCCTCTCTCACTGCTCCTGTCTCAGGATTCATATCTCTTACAAACTGTTCTGACTTGTTTGGTCCCCAGCCTGGCCCATAGAAGCTTGATGAACCCATAATGTAGAGTCGTGGGAGAGGAACAAGAGGATGAGAAAGGAAGGAACTCCCATGGGGCAAAGACAGGGGTGTCAGCCGGCTAAATGGATGTTGTGGCCTTAGAGGAGAGCCTGACAGCTCTTGAGAACACTATTTCTGTCTCAACAATGAGTTCTAACCTCCTACCCAGTGGTACAGATCCAACCTTTGGGTCATAGCCAGTGCAGCTAGCAGGGACCTTCTCCAAAATGGTAAATAACATGGCTACACCCCAGGATCCTATCTTTCCTTCTGAACAGTGTCTTCAAAGTCATGTCTAGTGCTGGGGCACATCTGTTTCATAATTGTATGAGAAGAACAGACTGATGAGATGTGTGTATATAGAGAAAGACTATCTCCTATGAGGGAGGGGGGAATGTCAATTCTGACATTTGTAGGGCAACAGGTAGTCTGGAAATTCAGGTAAGAGGAGATACCTGGAGCCAGAAATCTGCAGGCTAGCAGGTGGGAAACTCAGGCAAGGTTTCTCTGCTGCAGTCTGGATGCAGAATCCCTTCTTCCTCAGGAAACTTCAGTCTTTGCTTTAAGGTCTTAGATTTTCCTCTGTCCAGGCTAATTCTCTTGCTGTACCAGTGAGCAAGCAGCTTGGCCCTTCAGCTTCATCAACCCATTTCACAAACAGGTGTTTAGCCTCTACTACGTGCCAACTTCGGTACTAGGTGATAGGGGAACAAATGTGAATCAGACAGCATTGGCTTCAAATGCACATGTAAAGCAGCCGAGTCTAATACATTCTCACAGTAGACTGTGTTAGCTCATAACTAATCTGGAAGTGACAGTCAGGGGGCGTTGCCCACTTGTTAGAAAGGAATGACTCTTGTTTTCTGCATCCATTAATTGTGATGTGTCCCTGAGGAGTGACTGACACTCCAGAGCCATCCTGAAATGGGGTGGATTTCATTGTAATTAGGCTCCACAACCCAGACCTTGTCTTGGATGTTCTTGGGAAGGAGGCTCAATGTGAAATTTTTTAAAAGTTAAAAAAAAAAAAAAAAACGACACAAATCTGGGCTTGAGGTCTGGGATCCCAGTGTCCCCGTTCTGACATTACAGCAGACTCATAATAACATTGTCCATGGTCACATAAATGTGTAGCTAGAGCAAGAGCAGGGCAGCCTGCAATTGATTAGGAAAGAGCAGTGGTTTAGAGGTCCCTGGAGTGAAGTCACACCACAATTCTTTCTCGTTTCCAAGGACCGTTGTTAATAATGTAAGGAGAAATTTAAGTATTAGGCTTTAAAGCAGGCAGTTACTTGCTTCTGGTTTTGTTTTGCTTTGTTTTAAACACCTCTGCATCATGGTTGCATATTTGGATTGCTCTCGTTTGTCAGGGAGAATTCCCTTGTTCTTTATTCAGGCATAAATGGCCCTGACCATAGTGTTTTAAACTCTACTCTGTTCAGAATTTGGAACAGAGTGTGAAACACTGGGGATTACGTTTCTGAGAAATGTGAATGCCAGTTATAGCTTCGTTAATTTTTAGTATCTAAATTTATATTGTATGTACTTATCTGAAGCTTCATGATTAGAACTGTAGAATCATAACTGAAAAACACTTAGATTTTTAAAAATTCTCTTTACTGTTTTGCCTGTTTCTTTCAATTCAGTTTTAAGAATATCATCATAGCGTAATACAACTTGTAAAAACAGACATTTTCATTTTGATAAGCATCAGCAGCAGTGCATGTGAGGTGCTGATGTTTCTCTTCCCTACTCACCGGAATGTATACATGCTTATCAGTACATAGTTGTTAATGACTGTCTTAATAAAAACAAATTCTTGTAGAGGATTCTTCCAGGCATCCTGAAATATTGGGAAATGCTGAACTATTTAGCTAAATTCATCTTGGCCCCGAAACATCTGCTTGTAAACTGGCTCAGTGAAGATCAGATGTACAAAAGGTCATGGTCTTATGAAAACTGAAGGCAGAGCTAGAATAGTACCTGGGGCTAGCTCTATGTCAGCCCTGCCAGGAGGCTCCCTCCAGGCTGCACTGGCCCTGAATACTCAGCAGGGAGTTTCTACAGAAAGAAGGGTTGCCCCCTGGCTCCCTTTGTGGCTGCCTTCCAGCTCCCTCTGCTGGGTCTGTTGGCAGCAGTCTTGTTTCCCAGTTCTGTTAGACTGCGTCATACTCTGTAATTGTTTTTAAGAACGCTATGTT
Source organism: Macroglossus sobrinus (assembly GCA_004027375.1). NCBI lineage: Eukaryota > Metazoa > Chordata > Mammalia > Chiroptera > Pteropodidae > Macroglossus > Macroglossus sobrinus. Next base: position 381,695 of record PVKZ01000866.1, on the reverse strand, counting down.
ATAGCAGTTGTAAACATCTCCACTTTGAATATGTTATTGTAAAGCAAACTGAACAGTTTCAGAAATGTGGAACATTCTTTCCTAGAGTCAGTAAGATTTTTTTTTTCACACATACATAAAAATAATAGTTTGGTAATGAAACACGCTGCAGAGATGTCTACACTGAGAGATCAGGATCTGTATGCTTGAAGCTCGAATTCTGGGAAGTATGTGGGAAAATGGTGGGGGTAGAGTGTGTAGGGAGTGTGGCATATAGTATTTGCTGGTGAGAGCTTGGGATTTGGCGTATTTTGGTACTTAAAAAAAAGTGAGAAAGTAGGTTGGATAGTCATTCAGCAAACGATGATTATTTATTGATCCCACTTCTCCAAGGCCTGATACTATGCCAGCTACTAGTTACACAAAGATTAATAAGGAACAGACCTACACACACCTCAAATTCACTGCAGTCTAGTGGGGAATACAGACTGTGAACAGGCAGTGGCAATGTCGAGATTTGGAGAAGGACAGAGCGATGTAGACTGACAGGGAGGACAGTGGAATCATGACCCACTGTGAGGGCTGGTGCCTGGGCAGAGAGAGGAGGTTAGCAAAGATTCCCTAGAAGAGGAGAACCCAGGCCAAAGGCCAGCATAGCAAGTAGATGAAAAGCAGTGTGTGCAGCCTACAGGGGGCAGTAGGGGCCTGGAGGGGAAAGGAGAGAAAACTTCAGCTAATAATTGTAATCACAGGCAATACTTAATAGGGTATTTACAGCAGATAAGGTCTAGTTCTAAATGTTTTTATATGTTAGGCTTGCAACCCTAAACCCTAAATGATAGATACGATTATTCATATTTTACAGATAAGTGACTTAGTGCTTGCACACCTTCTGGCTGGCTGCTCCTTGAAGGGTTTTAATCTTTGTCAGAGAATGTGCTTAGCCTGGCTCTGTTCTCAAGGTCAATGTGAACTGGCTCTTGCATGGGAAGTCCTCCTCCAGAAAAGATGCTTTACTTTATTCTCTTCATGTTTGCTGTTTGATCCATTTCTTCTTTTCTAAATAGGAGTGGACAGTTTAGTTTTTAAGGTGCATTATCAAGAAGATGCACACACAGCCAGACATACATTTACAAAATATGTCTGTGTGATGGACACACTCAGCTCATCCTCCCCCACACGTTTCTTCATCTCATCTTGATCCAGTTCTACTCACAGTTTACTGACAGCTTTAAGGAGGTTGTCTCCATCCATAGCAGCCTCCGACATGCCTTCCTGCCTCTTCCGTAAAATCAACCTTTTAACTTCCAAAGGCATTAAGACAGATTAGACTTCTGTGCCCTCTGCCTTATGAAGTTGTTTGAAGGCTTAAAACACCTCAGTGTTGAACACTGGCGTTTAAAAGCTGGGACATTTCCAGGAGTGATGCGATGAATTTGGAGTTACCACCTAATTAAACTGAAATGCATCCACTGCTTGGGATCCTTGGTTTGTTCACCTTACCTTTGAATGGCACTGTGTCTGAGGGCAGTGTGGTTTAGTGAGAGAGCTGCGTCTTAGGGGTGCTGGCACCACTATGCTCACCCTAGTGTTGTCCTGAGGACCTCTGAGTGCCTGAAGTTTTCCTCACTGCTTGGAACCTTCTCTCACTCTCTGCCTCTTCAGAGGGTTGTCTTAGGTCAGCAGTTCACACATGGTGGTCTGTTGGGGAGTTCAAGATTCTTTCTGGGGTTCATGAGGTAAAAACTATTTTTATAGTAATACTCAGAAGTTTGTTTGTTTACTGTTGGTTGACACTTGCACTGATGATGCAAATGCATCAGTACAAAAAGCAGCTTCTTAACACAAATCAGGGCAACGGGACTCAACTCTTTTGTCATGATATTTTTCACTACTAAGCATAGAAGTAAAAGAAAAAGGTGCAGGTTTCACTTATGGAGGTCCCTGATGAAACAGTAAAAATTATTGGTTTTATTAAATCTCAATCTTTGATTAAACTCATTTTTCAGACAAAGTAGGAAATGGTCTGAAAAGCACTCTGCGTACCAGCACTCTGTGTGTTTGAGTTGTGAGGGAACACAACTCATCATCAAACTTTTACTTGAAATAAATGACTGACAGACATACTTTTGTCAGACTTGGATATATCACAAGTATTCTCTCAAAAAAGAATTAAGTGACCCTCTCACTTTTAGGAACATAACTGACAGTATTTATTTCCTGTGATAAAATTCAAGCTTTCAAGCGTGAGGTTGGAAGCTTCCCATACTTATAACTGATGTGCAGTCCATGGTAATATTAACTAAATTTTTGATAGTTTATGGTGAAATGCATTAATATTTGTAAGATCTGCATAACTCATTGAACTGAGAGTGCCAAATGATCACTGCACAATATTGCAGAATTGTGCATGGCTGGATCATCCATTGAGAGCAAGATAGATGAATGTGTTTTAATGAAAAGTTCATTGATATTGTGCCACATTCCTCATTGCAACTAACTTTTAAGAAACTAGCACTTGTCAAGTTTTAATGAAGAATCAAAGAAGACTATTCCTAGTAATCTTGAAAGATTTAAAATATTCCTTTCATTTTCAGTGATACCTCTGAATCTTTATACACTTCCACTAAAGCAACATATTGCAACAGATTGAATGCAGAAGCAGCTAGGAGAAACCAACTGTCCTCTAAAAAGTCAGACTTGCAAAAATTTTAAATGGTGTCAGTCATCTCACTATTTTTGTTGTTGAAAATATAGTTATTTTTTGTAAAAAAAAATGTTTTTTTAAGTTAAATTAATAAATATATTTTTTTTCTTTTTTACTTTCCCATATGATATATCTTGATAAATATAATCCAAATAAACAAAACATCTTTGGGTGGTCATAAATTTTCAAGAGTGTAAATGCGTCTTGAAATCAAAAAGTAGGAATGTAGAGATTGGCCAACTTTTTTTTTTTTAAGATCAAGGGAGTAAATGTTTTAGGCTTCGTGAGCCATGGGGTCTCTCACAACTTGGTTCTGCCCTTACAGACAGATAGTGAAAAAATAAGTGTGTCTGTTGCAGTATACTGTTATTTACTAAAACAGGTGGCAGGTCATAGCTTGCCATCTATGGCAAAATTTCCCCTAAAAGAACATTATGAGGTTTTTTTGACGATATAGCCAGGTACCTTTTATGTATTCATTGTGTGTTCCAAAGTTTATTAATTTTGATACTTAAAACTAGAATCTGAATTATTCTGAGTCTAGTACTTGTCAAGAGAGACATCTTTTGTAACAGTTTTAATGGTGGCATGCATGCTGAGTTTCCACTTTTTAAGGAGTAGGAAGATCTCTACCAAGGAGATTGCTCAGGAGGGGTTGGCAGGACTCAAGAAGGCAAGCTGCTTTAGGGGCTTGAGTGGGGTATGGTCACGGTAAATGTGGCATGTGCTCATAGGTTCTCCAGCACATCAGGAATACATATTCTCACCTTGTACTCTCCCACAAATAGGCATTGTGACTGCTTCAAGTTAAGCTTGAAATGCTCATGGAATTCTAGAAGCTAAAGATAACCCGTAGAAATTCCTGACTGCCAATTCACTCTGATTTCAGTCTGGTTTCTGGGAAACACATTAACCAGCACAGGAAATTTCAAGACATATGTATGTATATAGACTGCTTTGTAGAATGGGGTCATACCTCCTATTTCTATCTGCTTTCCTCTACTTCTCACTCTTGTCTCCCTTGTCAGCCTCCATGATATGGGAGCCTTGTTTTTTACTCAGGACCTCAGAGAACTTGGAAAAGTCTGTCTGTCAAGTCAAATGAAGAGATATATAGATTTATGTTCTGATCTGAAGGTGCCCTTACAGACTATAAAGAGCCTTGGTAGCTGATGCCTGTGGTGGTGGTCGCTCCCTTCCGCCAGGGCTGAGGCAGTAAGTCAGGCCATTGCTGGAAATTAGGCATGCTCTAAGATTGCTCACACCTGGGTTTTCTTGGCATCGTCAGCAGTGTGTAAAGCTGCACAGAAATCAGGGTTGGTTTTCTGTTTAAGCACAAAGTAGCACTGTGGCAAAGTTGAATTGAAGGCTGTGGCAGTCGGTGTGTGAGAGATGCACTTGGTCTTGGTGCAGGCAGCAGCCTTAGCAGCATCAGGAGCAGCCTCCGTGCTCACAAGCAGTGAGAAGCCACAAGTGAGCAGCCTGTCTATGGCATCCTTACCTGTTCCCATAGATTCCATCTTCAAAATGTTTTGGGATCTTTAGAGAAATGGCTGCATAAAGCATGTCACTTTTGAAGAATGTGAGCACATAACAAATGTCTAAATATAACTTAGATGATATAGGACTACTTGTAATTGAACAGATTTATATGCTTCCATGTTGATTTGCCCCTAGCCAGGACCTCATTCTAAACAAACAGTATACTAAAAATATGTATATGGATGGATATCTTAATTGTTGGTATCTAATTAGGTTCAGGTATGGAAAGATTAACCTTAACATATTTTCCTAGATTATGTTGATTCTACAGAGGAAAAAAGCATATTTGTCACTTCTGTGCCCTTAGATTCCCATGATGCAGTTTTGAGATTTAACGCTGCTCCTACCCGTGGCTATGAGAGAGATGTCGGCAATAAAACCACTGTGCGTGTCGTGAATTCCCAGGTAAGATGGACACAATGTTTTCACAAACGTACTTTTTAGAGCTAAATTGTCTGACTGGATGAGTGAAAAGAAATTACCCAGTTATCCATGATCATGATCTTGCTTATTTCTATGGATCTTATAATTATAAAAAAAAAAAATGAGGAAACATGAAGATAAATGGGAATTCATGTGTGACAAAAAGGGAAAAAATAAGCAAATAGGATCAAAAGAAAAAATCAGAGTATATATAAAAAATATATGTACATGTAAGACCTTAGACTTGGCACGATGCATTTTGTGAACTTAGAAAAAGACTGTTAAACTTGGAAGAGCTTGTGACCATGAGAAGGCAGTGGATGAGGGAGAGAAAAATGAAGGCACAAATCCCAGAGTCTGTAAGGTAGCTTGAAAATGTTTGTCTGTCATTTGAAAATTTAAAAAATGAAAATGGATTGTTTAATGGAAAAATGAAAATATCTCTTTCCTTTGTGTTCTTACTAAGAACGTTTTCTAAATTATAGCAAAATTATTCTCAGACCAAACCACAACAATTTCTAGAGTTTCAAACTTTATAAAAAAATATGAGGTGATGAGTTGTTTATGGTAAGTTGCTATGGTAAGAACAGAAGATTAGATTTCTTTATAGTATCCTGAACCAGGCAGTGTGCAGCAACATAAAAAAACAATTACTATATTCCTTAATTTATAGAATTGATTATAAGAGTCACCATGTATTTGATAACAACTTTTCAGAAGAAGAGATAAACCCCACCAAATTAAAATACATGCCACCTGTGAGATACATTTTAACTTTGTATATGTTAAAATATGACGGAAGAAAGTACATCTTAAAAGCTGTGAAAAATTGTACCTTAAAACTGAGGAAAATCAAGACTTTTTTTTTTCCCAAAAACTGTAACTAAAAAAAAAAAGGTGATTGACAGGTGAGATTGAAGAGGTCATCAGGACCAGATAGGACCACAAAGTCAGAACTATTGTACTGGGCTGACTCAGATTGCCTCTCTCTGTATCACCTTTGTCCTGAGACTGGTACTCTGGAGGCACCTTCATAACTCAGTTCATCCATGCCTGCAACTCATCAAATAACCCGTGAAGGCAATTATAGGAGAGGTTGGGGCACCTGGATTAGCTAGAGAATTACATCTTTCAGGCACCAATTTGATTTTAAAAAAACCTCATTTTCCCAAGCATTTCTTTTAAGTGTTTTAGCATGCAGTGCCAGCCTCTCTCTCATTCCCAAAGGAAAATGTAAAGTCTGAGGAACTTTAAAAATGAATCAGAGCAAGAAAAAAATTTTTTCTCTTGTCTTAAAATATGATTTTGAAGAACCAAATACTTCTTTTGAAACAATTTTTCTATGTATTTGCAGATTCTGACCAATCCCAAACATCACTTCATTGACAGTTCATTGTATAAAGATGTCATTTTGGTGGCCTGGGACCCTGCTCCTTATTCTGCAAACCTTAACCTGGTAAGTTGCCTTTGGTGCCCCTACCCTGACCCTAATGGTCAGAAGGTGCCTTTGACTGGTTATTAATGGAGGCAAGTCAAAGATTAAGCTTTGATTGACAGAATGAAACTGATCTTGGATGATACATATGCATTCATACCATTTGATACTTACTTCCAGTAGCCTATTTAGTTAACATTGTCTATCTAATGAAAAAGCTTTTGCTCTAGAGGATTTTTAAAATATATACCATGTCCAAATGTTCAGAAATTTTTAGGTATGCTGGAGGTTGGGCTGACTAAACTTGAGAATGTTTCTGGTGTGATAGGTTTATATCACCTTTCAAATAGTTGCAAGGCCTTTTGAAATAAATTGGAAGTGCTTGGCAAGAAAATCTAAATTTGTGTATCAACAGCTTATTTTTATTTAAATGGAACTTGTTACAGGCTTTTCATAAGTGTGTTACTCTTTGGCTTCTGTCTCTAAACCTTATTAATTTTATGTGCTATAGCGTAAACCAGATGATTACTAGCCATCAGAATGTAAATAAGTTATGTTCATGACTGTAAAGTCATTGCCTATCTAAATGAGCAGCTAGTCACTTTTGGTGAAACCTTGGATAAAAAGCAGGTGTATTTGTTTTTTAAAGAGGATGGGGGAAGATGCATGATAGTACAGCTTTGTGACAGATATTATTGGCTGTGCCAACAAGTGTCTTTTGACTTGTTCTGCTATGACTCAAGAGAATATATCTTCTTAAGATGAATGTGGAGGAACAGATATTGGCTCCACCAGGAAATAACTTTCTAAGAGAGCTGCCCAAAGTCAAGTGGCTCCTGCTAAAAGCAGTGTTCTGTCACTGTACATCTTGAGATTGCAGCTGGACTGGACCTAGTGTGATTACTAACTGGCTTTTAACCAGGAGTGCAAATCAGAATCACCCGGAGAGTATTTTTCAAATATATCTGTCAGAGCCCCATTTCCAGAAATGTAGCATACAGTCTTGATGTATGTTTTTTGAGAAAGCACCAGTTGATTATCATATGTACCCTTTATTGAGAATCAAGTGTCATATGGCTGTTTGAACTTCTCTGCTTCCATACTAGCCTGGGGTTCTCTGGCTTTAAGTTCTGACAGCTCTCTTGTTTGTGGACAGACTGAGAACTTCTAGTTGTTGGACCTTGTTTCTTTCTCTGTTGGAAGCATCTAAGCCCGGGGCACAGAGCTGTCTAACCCAGTGGGCACAGGCAGCAACACTGCTGGAATCCAAACGCCAGGCATGTGTCTGCAGGGTCTGTGCCCGCTACTGCTGTGTGAGGGCTGGGAGGAGGCATTCATAAGCAAGGCCCATATTCCTCATGCTTTGTCCCACCACCTCATGGCTCGGGGGCAAACTTTGCTAAATATGACCTGGTGCAGTCATTCTCAAAGTTTTAAAGCCACAGAACACATCCAACCATGGAATATTCCTCGAGATCTTACTATATACACAGGGTATCTGTTTGAAGGGAGCATGAGCCCCCACACATCTTCTCCAAATCCTATTTCATGGTGGCACCTGATATCCTTCTAAAGACACTTTTTTAATTCCTTGAAGTTCATTTTTTCATAAAATAATTTGTATGTAATCAGTATAAGTGTACATTTTGATTCATTTGATGTGCATTTGCAAAAATGCATAGTCATGTATCCACCACCACAATTAAGAAAGAGACTATTTCTGTGTCACTCTAGAGAGTTCCCTTGTCCCATCCATCAGTCCTCGCAGCCCAATCCCAGACCTAAGCAGTAAGTGATAAACTTTCTGTCAATGTAAATTAGATTTTGAAACCATGTTTTTGAAATACACTTATTGAGCTCAGGGGTCATAAAACTATAGCCAATGGCCAAATATAGCCCTGTTTTTTAAATAAAGTTTTATTGGAGCAAAGCTGTGCCCATTTATTATGTATCTTATGTGGCTGCTTTCACAGTTCAAAGGCAGAATTGAGTAGTTGCCACAGAGACTATATGGCCCCAAAAGCCTAACATGTTTATTATCTGGCCCTGTACAGAAAAGTCTGCCAGCCAGTGCCATTGCCATCTTCTTCATTTTACTGAAGAATAATATCCGCTTCTTAGGGCTGGAACCCTGGTCTCTCTTTGTCCTCATTCCCTTGGCCCCTCCCTCAGTGCTGCCCTGTTTCCTTCATTCGGTGTGGTTCTCAGCACTCCATTCTGTTGATTTTTTTTTTTCTCTTAGTGGTACAAGAAGCCAGATTACAACCTGTTCACTCCATATGTTCAGCATCGCCAGAGAAACCCAAATCAGCCATTTTACATTCTTCATCCTAAGTTTATATGGCAACTTTGGGACATTATCCAGGAGAACACTAAGGAAAAGATTCAGCCCAACCCACCATCTTCTGGCTTCATTGGTAGGTGTACATTAAAAAGTGGAATGATCAGGAAGCGGGGTGGGGGAGGGGAAGGGACAGGCAGGGTTAGGCCCAGTATTTACTGTACACGCATTTGTGTTATCTATAAGAGCAATTAAGAGATGTTTTTAGAGGGCAATAGCTTAACTGAAGAAAAGAGAAATGTCTGTTCCAGTTTCTGTTGCTGTGTAACGCAGTACCCCGAAATTTCAAGGCGTAAAGCAAGAGCTGCTTAATGTTCCTCTCATGATTTTGTGTGTCAGGGCAGGCTTGGCTGGGTTATACTACTGTTCCTCCAGCACTGATGAAGGTCACATGGTTTTATTCGGCTGCTTCCTGGGATGGCTGCATTCTCATGTTTAGCCACTCGGCAAGGATGACTGGGAGGCCGGGCTCAGCTGGGACTGTCGACCATGGGGCTGCATGTGGTCTCTCGCATGGTGGTTGGAGGGTAACTGGACCTCTTGAATGGCAGCCAGAGCTCCTGGCGAGTGTTCCAAAAGACGGGAAATAGAAGTTGCTAGTTTGCTAAGGCCGAAGCCAAGATATTTGCGCAGCATCATTGTGTTGTGTTCCGTGGGTCAGAGTAGTCAAGGGCCTACCAGATCCCAGAGGAGGATTTACAGACCCCCACATCTTTGATGCCCCACCTATTCCCATGCACAGTATTGACATGAGGCCAGGGTGAGGAGCTAAATTTGTGACCACAGAGTTATGCTAGGAGTGCCCAGGCTTTGATGGGACTAATTCTAGCACTTCATACAGCTCTCACCACCAGAGTCTACTAGCTCTAATCCAAAAATAGATTTTACATAACAAGATGATCACACTTGGCTTATATATTTTTTTCAGCTAGGCTTTGATCTTCAAAGTTTGTGGTCTTACCCCATTTCTCTACCCATGATTTAGTTTATCACCCAATTATTTCCTTGATTTTACTTGAGAGGGGTAATATTAAGAAATTTCTTAGATCCCCTTGGCAGTATGAAAGCTGTAATAGAACCAAAGGATATTAGTTTTGTTCATAAAAAAACAGTACTGTTCTCCACTCTAATTTCAGTGAATTTTCAACACTGCACATTAATTTGAGCAGCACAGTGGGTCTCTGTGAATATGAAAGATATATAAGGAGGTAACACTGATTTGGTTATGGATGCAGGGCACATCGTGTTTGAATTGAGGATTTCAGATTTGGGAGTGGGTTTTTTGGCATTATAATAAATATTTTGTGTAGAATTCAAGATAAAAATTATGATGACTCTTTGTATATTTTCCTTCCTCACACACACTTTTTAAAGTCATGCCTTTAACATTTTATTTCTAAACGTTCTTGTGAAATCCTAAGCTCATTATCTTTTGTGTAGTTTCATTGGATCCTGTTGATTTAGAAAAGAAAGTATAATCTAGATTGTCAGCAATGGGTAAACAGGATAGAATAATACTTAGCATAATAGGAAGTAGCAGAAGTTTAATAAAATCTTTTTCATATTGTTGCCTTCTCATGAATTCATGTGGGTAGTATTTGATTAGAGCAAAAGTTTTAGGGCACAGTATTGGGGAGCTGTCAGGTATACTTAGTATCTACATATAGTTTGAGGTAGTCGAGTTAGATAGTCATAGCTGGAGAAAAAAGTTCCCCCATGTGTTTTTGTTGAAGGAAATTATGCCCCATATGGTGAGCTTCCTTTCCTAGCTACTGACTGGGAACTTTGAGCAATTTGGTATTTTTAGAAGCTAGTGCTTGCCTTAAAGGCTCCTTTTACCCGAAGAACAGGGATTACAGTTTTATGTCATTGCAAGAGTGCCATTGGGTTGGGCAGACTGGGTGTGAATTTCTTTCTGCCATTTACTAGCTTTCTGATTGTGGAGCCTCCATATGCTCATTTAATAAATGGGTAGAACAAAACCTTTCTTCAGGTGAGTTACTGGGCCAATTTGCCATTGTTATTATTTTCTAACACTGCCCTGTTTGGTATGGCGGCTATTATCCACAAATGACTATTTTAATTTAAATCAATTAGGATTAAATCAGAGGAAAACTTCAGTCCTACAGTCTCACTAGCCCCATTTCAGGTGTCAGCAGCCACATGTTCCTGGTGGGTACCATGTTGGGCAACAGAGAGCAACTCCATTATCAACGGAGGTCTGTAGAGCAGCACTCTTGGGTTTTACTAGTTACAAAAGACTGAGAAAGAGCAAGTCAATAAAGTGCCCTTAAGTTTTCACTGGGGAGGCTGGGCTCTGTGAGAGGGGATACTGATGTGATAGAGGGCATGGCCTGAAACCACGGAATTTGTTTGTCACTCTTGTCTCTTGCCATATTTAAGTGTGAGCCCTTCACTAAGGATAGGCAGGAGATACAGCCTGGGCAAGCTGTGCCAGCAGCCACCCTCTGAATCCTCCACTGATGTTGCGATCTTTATGCTACTTTTTGATCCAGCTCAGAAATATGATGAGAGCCAGAGTCTGTTTTATAATTTATCATACATTCGTATATATCCATAAAATGATGTCACCCACATCTCAATATATCTGCCAGAAGAGTTTTTTAAAAATCAATGATTGTTTTTTCTTTTATCAGAAAGTGTTTTCAAAATGCTGAGGCCATGTTGAAAAGCTAGTGACTTGTCTCACCACATCATTTCCAGATACTCTGCTGTCTCATGTCAGTTACGAACAGAAGAACCTATCGTGGAGCCAGTTGTTCAGCTCGGTGTGCGGGCTCGCAGGTTCTGCCCAGACATGCTGTCCGTGAGACGCTGTCCACTGGAGAACAGAACACCCTGGCAGTGTCCCCAACTGCCTGCTCCCCTAATTAGCGCAGGGCTCCACCTGGCGGTGAAGTGGGTGAATCGCTTTTCTTCACAGGATAATCTACCCGTGAAAAATGGTCTCATATTTAATGTCTTACATCTCTAAACCTACTGCATACGTTTTCCTTATAAGTGCTTATGAATCTAAATGTGTGAAATAGAAGGACTCTAAAAGTTGACTGTTTTAAACATAAAAAGACATTTCTTTTTCTGGAAATTTAGCCAATGGCTATTAGATTACCAGGGGAACACACTTGACCTCCTTAAAAGTAATGTTATTGGTCCTATTTAGACGCCTGTTCTTGGGACCAGGATTCATTTTATCAGATAAAGGCAATGAAACTGGAAGGGAAAAATCATCCTCCAAGTGGATATTAGTTGAGCATCTCCTGTGTGCCTCAGGTATATGGTAGTGGGGAAACCAGGCAAAAGCTCTGTCCCTAGAACTTAACAGTGCAGCAGGTGACAGACATAACATAGATACATGTATATAGATAAAATATACAAACTGATAAGTACAATGAAGAAAAACAACAGGAGGCATCGAGGTCTGGAAAGTTTCTTGTTTTGTCTATCATTGGGTTCCTGCTTTGTTTGGCATACATTAGGTGCAAAAAATAATTATTTAGAGAATGAACGAATATTCTAGCGCAGTGGTTCTCAAAGTTTAGGATGCTTACTAATCACCCAGAGGTGACTGAAAAGAATGAAAAAGAGCAAAGATAATTACCCTAAAACTTAGATGCTGAAAAGAACAATAAACGTTTATTATTTTACACAGTTTCTGTGGGTCAGGGTAATTTGGGAGCAGATTGGCCGACTGACTTGGCTCCGTATCTTACAAAGTTGAGCTGTTTAGGCTTGGGTTGGCCAATCCGCTTCTACATGGCTCACTTGTCAGATGGCTGTTTGCCAGAGGCCTCAGTTTCCTACCACGTGGATTTGCTACTAGGGCTGCTTCAGTACCCTCACAGCATGACGGCTGGCTTCCCTAGAGTAAAGGAGCCAGAGTGAGACAGAGAGATCAGGGAGGAAGGAGGCCGCAGTACTTTTTATGGGGTCATTTGCTGTAGGAGTCAGCCCCATTGTTGTGAGATGGAGCCACACAAAGAGAGGATGCCAGGTAGGAATCCCTGGGGCTTGCTGGAGGCCTGCTGCTACCACAGCTTTTTGACATGGATGCTGAGACCACCCTTGGAGTATCTGAGTGGGTGGAGGCAGCAGGAATTTGCATTTCTAACAGATTCTCAAGTGATGCTCCTGCTAGGACTAGCTTTGACAACCACTCTCCTAGCTTTTTAGAATCTTACAGTTGGAGGGAACTTAAGGAATACAGTCCACAGTTTCTGTATTGATAGATGTGCCTTCAAGATGATATGCATTTGGCTCAGTGTGAGAACAAGGAATTCTGCAAATCCATTTTCCTTTTTGTTCCTTTGAAGACAGAGCTATAAAATTTACTCCCAGCATGGACTCATTTTAAGTCCTGAAAACTTAGTTTAAAGTGACATATGTAACAGCTGATTGTAAATGTTTTTCTTAAAAATGGATTTTGTTTGGTTGGTTGGTTCTGTCATTTTGGGAACCAGGTTCTTAGATATACTTATTAGTGGAATATAAGTTTGAGAACCAACAAGCAAGGTCCCAACCGCCATTAATTTCAGGAAACCAACCTCTCGGTAATATTCAGGCAGATGGTTCAGGCAACAACATCTTTCATTCAAGAAGTATAATGTTATTTTTGCACCTTTGTTAGCTACCTTGAGCTCAGCACCAGCAGCCTCCTCGATGGCCCACAAATCTCATAGTCTTGTCTTAGTGGATAGGAGCTTTAATGGAAGGGGTGGATGGGGAAGTTCCACTGGGAAATGAAGCAATAAATGGAAGGGAACAGTCTAGAAGCAATATCTGTTCAGTGCAGCATTCTGAGCGTTCTTAGTTGGAGTGGGCCTGGAGGTACTTCTGCGTCAGCAGTATCCTTGATCACAATGCCAGAGTCACAGGGCAGTGCTTTCCCTGGGTTCTGTGGGAACTATATTATTATTAGTTCCTATGGAGAAGTTTTCTTTTGGGTAAGATGTCCTAGCAAAATCAGATTGGGGCACAAATACTTAGTTTACAATGACATAAGTTCTTGTTTTATCTGCAAATACAAGGGCTGCTTTTTCTACTTCAGTGAAAAAGCAAGGTAAGTTGTAGAAACGGAGGAACATGTTGACCTAGCATTGCTGAAAACTCTAAGAGCCTCTTCATGAAACTCATTTTATTGTTGGGAAAACATTTCAGAAGTTTTCAATTTACTTACATAGAGGATTTATCAAAGTTAATAATTTATTATGCTTTCTTTATAATTAAACTTAGCACCGATGAACAATTATAATATTGACACAATATAAATACATTTTAATTTTAAATGAGTTAAACTCTTTTTATTACCAGCCTATTTAATATTAATAAGATTCTTATTAAAGTTTTAACATATATGATGTATACTAGTTAGTTATCTCAAATTTCTAAATGAATATTTTTAAACCATATTTTCTACTTTTTTAACATCAAAGAACTTTACCAAAGTATTTCTAAGAATTGTTAACAAAATGAATATTTACTGCAATTAAACAAGAAACCTAACTCCAAGTTGCACATTGATTACCGATAATTATTTTTCAAAACATTTTAATATAACTGTGAATACATTTTGATTTCTGGTAACAAAGTGATTATGTAGAAATTAGTGAAAACTTGATTAATGTTTTAAGAAATCTCATTTTATTAACATATAAATCAAAGGAGATGTAGAGAAATTATTTATCCTCACATAGATATTGGCCCAAAGCTTTCACCAAACCTTAAGGAAGAGAGTGTCTCTGTCTTGCCTTATAAGATTTTTCTTTGCAATTGTTATTGAAGATTCTCCTTTGCAGGACTTATAGAAAGGGGGAAATACCTTTAAACATATTTAAAGTACCAAATAACCTCTCCATTCTGATTTTATTTTCATCTGTAGTCTTCCAAATCTTGACTTCATCTAGATTTGTTTATTCTAAACGTTATGATAAATTAGCTTTCTTAAATTTATGGCACCACAGCACAGGCACACAATAAATGTTTAAATGAATGAAGGAATGAGCAATGGAATGGGAAGGTGTGATTTATATCTCCTTATAGACTCTCACCTTTGGTTCAGCAGGTCATGTATAAAAGGATGCCCTCTTCCTTCTGTATCACTTTATGTGTGGTTAAGACTGTGCTCTACAGAGACCAGAATCAAATATTGCCTCCAGCAACCAACTTAAATATGTGACCTCCAACAAGTTACTTTATGTCTAAAAACCTCAGTTCTTTCAACTAGAAAATGAAGAAGATACTAGTAGTACCTTTATCTATTGTCATGTGCCTAGCACAATAGCTAATATTTACTGTTTACTCTTATTGTTATGTTACCGCATCTAAAACTTTATGCTAGGTCAAATAACACTATATTCCCAAATTTATTTAATCGTTCTTTTATTAAGGTATGTAATCAAGATGAAAATAGACTTTAGTTTTCTCTGATATTACAGAGGTCATATCATTACATCAAATGGATATATTAAAACTTAAGCCTTTCTTTAGTTGAGCATTTAGGTTGTTTCAAAGTATTTATTATTATCAAACAATTATATTGATGATCCATTACTATAGTTATTTACTAATATGTACTACAGTTTATTCTATATGTCTATATAGATTTTTTCCCTCTTAAACTATTTCCTTAAGATAAGCTCCCAGAACTATTAGTGAGAGCAAAGGGCATGACATCTTGATAATTGTTGGTAAGTATTAATATACTGCTTTTTCTTTGAATTTCTGATCAGTTTATATTTGCCCTATAGTTCACAGAAAGAAGCACGCTAGCATACACTGGAGATGTATGACATGTACCATCTTCTCCAGAGAAACAGTAAAGGAGTCCTTACACCTCTTGGACTGCACTTGTGTTTTTCAAATTAAAAGGAAGTAACCAGCATCACAGTTATTTAGATCAGGGGTCCCCAACACCTAAGCTGCAGACCATTACCAATCTGTGGCTGTTAGAAACCGGTCTGCACAGCAGATGGTGAGTGGCAGGTGAGGGAGCAAAGCTTAATGAGTATTTGCAGCCTCTCCCCACACTAGCATCGCTGCTTTGGCTCCCCCTCAGATAATCAGGCCTTAGATTCTCATTGGAACACCAGTCTCTGGTGCCAAAAAGGTTGAAAACCACAGATCTAGATGACCCACGAAGACTTGTTTCTTTAGAATAACTTTTCATCTTACTGAGTTCTTTACCGTCAGCCCACTGGGGAGCTAGTTGTTCACATATGAGTCTCATTTTTTGCTTTCATCCTGGGTGGGTATTAGAGATTTACCTTGTTATTTGATACTGTGAAGTCATTTTGACTCTACTGTAGCCTAACTGAGGATAAAGACTAATTTACTTGGAATCATACAGCTTTCATTTTGCTCTCATAAAGACAGATATTTTTTTAGAAGCTCGGTGAGCTCACCTGGGATTACAAAGTTTGGCTGTATTGGTTTGCTACCTACATGCAGTAGAGCACTCCCCTAGGCCAGTAGCTCCTATCCACCTAAGCCAGCAGCTTCATCAGCCTTGGCTCATAGGCTGACACCTTTATGCAGACAGGCCTGGTAGCGCAGGTCCGATCAGCAGCATGGAGGTGGGGCTAACTTAAAATCTACAGTTAACAATATTTTTATTGAAGAAACCACCCACACCTCCTCCCACCCTTTTAAAAAGCAGTCACTACTAATTATATAAGTGGTATTTCTGGAATTTATAGATGCCAACACTATAATTTCAGGCTATTTAATATACACACAAGAATAATGTACTTAAAAACAGCTCATAACTTTTCTGTTTTATACTGTTTTTGGGTTTCCAATTTTCCAATATATAATCCAAACTCCTGATTAACACAAAAATACTGTCACTAAACATCCATATTTCTGATTGTGTAAAATATGTCACAATTATGTTGATTAGGAACAACTTTTTATATTCCCCTGTAATTTTGAATATGTGTTACCATCAAATAATACAATAGAAATGAGCTAAATATTGGCCTTTAAGTATTATTCTTACATGATATGATTTTCTTTAATTTGGTAGGTGCTTCTTAAATTATTACATGAAGTTCAGATTTACAAACCATCTTTTAATTACAAATATTTTCTGGAAACCTCACTTAAAAAGTCATTTTTGCTCCTTAAATCTTAATTATTGTCTTATAATTTTTTATTTTATGATAAATTTATGGAAAGGCCACAAAACAGCTGCTGGATTTCCATTAGACTGGCACACTGAATACACTCATTCAGAAATATGTTTTGCAGTATTCAATTGGTCATTCTCAGAAATTCTTAATTTATCTGACATAAAAATGATGTTCAGGTGTTAACTGGAATCGATGTAAGCCAGTATTTTTCCTGTCATTCACATTGTGTTCTGTTTATACGTGACTTATTTTGCCACACATTGAAAGGATATGTTCATCAAAGAGAAAATTCTATTGTTTTTAACAATTTCAGATATTACTTAAATATGGCCAGGTGAAAAGCAAAATAATTCTAATCTAATCACAATTAAGGTAAAAGTTGTAAGTATTTAAACTGTGGTAGACTCTGGAAACACCTCAAATACACCAATATATACAAAGCAGAGTTTTTTAGAAGGAAGCGTGTTCATTTAGAATTTGTGATCATCTGAACATGGGTTGAAGTTTGTTTTTTATCCAGGTTTCGGAGTAAATAAATAAGTGTGCATACACTTGTTATGCTAAATCATATGATGGGACATTTTATTAAGACCAATTGAAATGCTTTTTAATTGGTTTGATAATTATATCGCATTATATAGTATTTAAAAACATGTAGTCTGGCAATGAAGGCCTTCTGAGTCATAGTTGCCTGGAAATTTTTACACTTTTTTTTTTCTTCAAATGAATTCCTGGTATGGAGTCATTTGTAAGATCTGGCCAAAGAAATTTAAAATTAATTATGTTTAAATATTTTAAAAAGTTGGTCAGATGCTCATTTGATTGTCTTACAAGAATACATTAAAGGTGTCTAAATATTGATCTGCCTATCAAAAAGTACAGCTCCATGTTGAAAGCAGTAAAATTTTATTAATTATGAAAGCAGTTTCTTTTTGGTAATTTATAAACAAAATTATTTAACATAAAAGTTCTGTAAACAAGTTTTTAAAAATTCTATATTAAGTAACAGAATTAGATATTTGTATTCTTCTTGCTTTTAGGTAATCCTGAGCTATCATAAAAAAGGAAATGAAAAAAATAATAACAACATTTTTAGCATAACCAGATGTGAATTCCCCATGTCAGTCTGGCATGGGGACATGATTACGAAGCACTCCAAGACTTTGAATTTGTACATGAATGGTATCTGTGCAGAAAAGGCCTAACATGGTAGGCCTGCCTGCTGGTCCTTAGTAAGGCCTATTTGTAAGGAATGTGGTATCTGGAAGCTTGGATTTGGGGTGGGTTCCCACCTCCATAACCAATAAGACTGGCCCACTGTGCCCAGACTGTTGATGCCGCACACCTGCTTTCCTCCTGGAAGTCTGGAGTTTCAGCAGGTGTCAGGCAGAGACTGCCTACATCAGTGTTCCCAACCTTTGTGGCACCAGAGACCGCTGCTCCTCTGAGAATCTAAGGCCTGATGATCTGAGGTAAAGCTGAGGCAGTGATGCTAGTGCTAAGGAGTGGTTGTAAATACACATGAAGCTTAATTCACTCTCTTGCCACTTACCAGTCTGCTGTGCAGCCTGGATCCTAATAGGCCACAGACCAGTACTAGTCCATGACCTGAGCATTGGGGACCCCTGGCTATGTGACTAGTTTCCAGTAAAAAGTGTCACTGATTGACAGTATTTCACATATGTGTGTGACTCCACTGAGAGAGGACTCTGGAAGCCTACCCCTGCTTTCCCCTGCTTGGCCACAGCTCATAGTCATAGGAAGCTATTATAAATTCATATAAGAGTGCAAAACGAAACGAGAAACCATCATTGCTAAGTCTATATCAGATAGGCAAAAGTCCGGAGGGATTTCACAGGTATCTCAAGATAAGAGATATTTCTTAGCCTCTGCAGGCCTTCAGTTTGGACTGTCATGAACTGACTGACAGGCTCCTATTGTTCTGAAGTTCTGGAAGTTACTTTAAAGTATAAAATATTTATAAGAATGCTAAAATGTACCTATTTACTTAGAGAGAAACCATAACTTTTTATGTAGTCTTATGACAAAATATATATTGTATACTTAGCAAATACATGATTTAAAATGTAATAATTAGTAGCAAGAATCAAATTTTTCTCTAAACTTAAAAAAAATTAGATTAAAGCATCTAACAGCCCTTTGAGACCGAGAAGATAGCAAGGACATCTAGGGGCACTCCAACTCAAAGGTAGCTGTCTAACACACAGGATGTCTGGCTACTTTGAGACAGCCTGGGGATCCCTTATGGCAGATTTTTTTCAAAGAATATGTATGTTAGACCAGCGTAGTCCTCCAAGCATAGTCAGCGGGCCAGTGTTGGCCCAGGAACACTTGTTACTAGATCAGTGTAGAAATTGAAAGTATTTAGAAACTCTTATAGAAATTTGACATAGAATGGCATCCAAGTATGCAATCATTTCTCTAATAATTCATTGTTACTGTATTTTACAAAAGTAATGGCCTGTGATAGATTGGGATTTATTTTTAGATGGCCTTTCACCACAGATAGTTTAGGAATGCTTATTAAAAATCTTGTTTTTTGTACCCTATTGTAAAGTAGTGGACCTCAGACCTCTTGGACTGGAGACACATCCCCAGCATTTGTATTTAATAAGCTGTCCAGGCCATTTTTTCAGGCTGAAGTTTGAGAACTGCTTTAAGAGGAGGAATAACAAAACTGACTAATATATTTCTTAAGTATAATACTAACTTTTGAAAGCTGTCCACCTTAAGAACCAGTTGCCAAGATGATAACTTGTGCACAGTAGAGTGTGGTCCCCATGGATGAGGGTATGTCACTGGCTCACAGAAATGCCCGGATAAACAGAAATGTATGCAGTTTCTGTACCATTCTACTGCTAGTTTATGAGATGATTTTGTGCCAAAGACACCCTTGAAGCCTTTTCCCTGCCATCTGCAGGCAGATTGCTATAGTAAATATGCTAGAGGATGATGTCTAGGATTTGACAGGTGTCTGAGATCCCCAGTCTCCTGCAGAGCTGGCACAGCCACACACCAGACCCAGGGGAGGGACAGCAGCCAGCATCAATGTGCAGGAACTTGTCCCGACTGAAAACACTCTCCATGAAAACACTGAAAGCCACTCTCCATCTGTAGCACTCGCGGAGAGAACAGACACATCAGAGGGGTTCCCGTTTGTTGCAGGTTTAAAGAAACTGGGAATAATAGAATTAAATTCTCCCTGGGCACATGGCCTTCTCATTTACCGTGTCAGTTCTTTATAGATGATTTCAGGAGGAATAGAAAAATGGTTCACAGTAATTGCTTCTCAGCAGGAGGAAGATTTCTTTATTGCCTGTGTCACACGTTCAGATGCTGGTGCCCATGCCCCTCAGTGAAGGCACTGGTCTTCAGTGGTCCTCTCTGGGCTCCATCCTCACTTTCAGCTAGCCCAGGAAGGGGCCACAGCCAGGCAGTGGGTCAGCCATGGAAGAGAAAGGGAGGAAATGGAGAGGAACTGACCAGTAACCAGAAGTTTTGACATAACTCTGTTGAATAAGTTTACTTCATAGAATTTGATTGCAACATTTCTTTGTTAGGACTGTGTTTTACTGCAGACACAATACTGTATGGTGGCTTTCAAGTCACATCTTTAAAGTTTTCTAAACAGGATGCCATTGTCACCTCTGGAGTAGCACCCCATCTTCTGTTTCCCTTCCCCCTCCCTATCTGCTAGACAGCCCTTTTAGATTCAGCCCTCACCTCCCTGGGTGAGCTTTCTGGATCTCCTAGTTAACACTATGTCCCTTCTCTCTTTTCTCCTGGTGCCCCTTATACAGGACGTTCTCTGGTTGTGGGGATTTTCATGAATCAAAAAGGGTCGATTAATTAGATAAATACTGCCTATAACAGAATCTAAGTGTGTGACTTTGTTATTTGATAACAAGGGGTATCCCTTTAATTAAAGGGACGAGCACATTTTTTAAAAAAAGTTTAGAGGATATTAATGAGGTATTAATGGTATTAGGAAAAGAAGCCCTTTAGCCTAGATCAAGAACTAGATCTGTTCAGTGTCGATTAGATTTATAGCTAGTTGAAACAGTAAAGAAATTAAAGCAACTTAATACTGACAGTATCAGTGAGAAATATAATTTTGTTAATATGAATCTCAAATTGTGTCCACAACTCCATTTCTTTCCATTGAAACAATATTTTATATTCAATTTATAACCCAACAATTATTTTATAATCTTTTTTTGTAAGACGGGACCTGTGTGTGGAATGTGATACTATGACATTCTAACTTGGGGGATACAGGTCTTGCTCGCTGGACAGTGGTCTCCGGTAACTTATTCTTTTCACGTCTCGTTTCTGGGCCCATGGTGGTCGAACACGCCCGTGGGTGCGTGCGCGCATGATGGAATGACATCTCAGCAGGTCTGCATCCTCTAAACCACCTCTCACTGAAGTCCTAACACTGCCAATGTAAAGAGAACAAGCGCGGAGCAGGTCTCTTGCCGCCATCATTCCCTTCCCCTCAGCTGCTCCAAATCTCCTCCTCCAACACAGAGTTGCTTATCAGGTCCTGATTTTCCTTCCCCCTCAGGCATCCTCATCATGATGTCCCTGTGCAGCGAGGTGCATGTGTATGAGTACATCCCATCCGTCCGGCAGACAGAGCTTTGCCACTACCACGAGCTCTACTACGACGCGGCCTGCACACTCGGGGCATACCACCCGCTGCTATACGAGAAGCTGCTGGTGCAGCGTCTGAACACAGGCGCCCAGGGCGACCTGCACCGCAAGGGGAAGGTGGTCCTGCCAGGGCTCCGGGCCGTGCGCTGCCCCGCACCCGACTCTTGAAAAGGACTCTGGGGAGTCAATGTGCAATAAGGTACTGCTGTTGTCCTCTGAGTCGCACAAGAATACTTGAAGATGCATTTTCGGCGATGTAGTCTTGAGTCTTTAAACTGTAGCTTAGTGATGGCCATGGGAATTATTCTCTTTCTAAGCCATTGAGTATTTATTATTGCTTTGGATATAAAATGGAGTTAAAAGGATAAAAGGTCAAGAACGATGAAAAAAAAAAAAGCTGGAAAGAAAGCAAATACATAAGGTGAAGGTACCGCCCAAACTGTTCAACTCTCCTGCACTGTGGGCACCACTTAGCAGTGTTGCTATTATGAAATGGTTTATACCTTGGAACACTGGCGTTGAGGTACAGTGTCTGTAAGCATCTAGCATGTCCCTTGTACATGCATTCACCATTAAATATCTGAGAGTTTACAACGAACCCCTGAATTATCACTCAGATGTGTTTAACAGCAGAATATCCAGGATTGTCTCTGAGGGGTCCATATTTCGAAACCATTGCATTCACTGTCACTGCTTCTCGTTGCCCACTGAGTGCTTTGTTCTTTGTGTATCAGCACACATTTCTAAAATTATTCTGAGCAGCCCAAGGAAAAGCTAACCCCAGAATAGCACCATAGAGGAGACACTTTGTTTTTTTACAGTATTCCCTTAACTCAGCTAAGAGCACCATCCAAGAAAGGAAAGTCACTGGCAAGTAATACAGAATCACAGGCTGCAGGGTGGCTCTGGCTCCAGTTTCTCTGCCTTGTACCTTCTCCCCTGCCAGTCCTCCCAGCCACCTTTCATAGCTACAGGCACTGACAGTTAGGACACATCTGTGAGAGAGGGCTCTTGGATCCAGAAGGCAGGGTTGTGAAGCAGTAACCTTGTGCTTCTGGAGGTGCGCATCTATCTCTTTTATCCTTGCAGGGCTGCTTGCAGGTAAATATCAGCTATTGGGAACCCGAAAGTGATTTAACAGTTACAGATTCTTCCTACAGATGGAAATTTAAGAATCTCGTCCTTATTTTCACAGATACATTTTATGTCAGCAACATAACAAAGCCATATAATTAAATAGAATGTGTGAAAGCATGGCTCTTTAACATCAAGGAAACTACCTACATGCTTCAGAGGAAAGGCAGCTCGAGGGAGAACTGTCATCCCAGTGCTTTAACTGTGTATGGTTTTTGCTTTCTTTAATCTCAATTTTTGTCACTGATACATTAAAAAATAATTTCGATATGAACATAGTGAACCAAACATTTTGGAAGACGATAATTAAACCTACTGTTATTTCAGTATATAACCAAAACATATGTCAGCGGCACGGTTAAGATTTCTTGACAGTGTCCAAGAAATCAACTTAATTAAATATGGTCTCTCTTGTAAGTGAGCAAATGCCAGGACAGTTTATGGAAAGTTATTTTTTGTTGTTCCAGTATTTGTGTGTGTGTGTGTGTGTGTGTGTGAGCCCTCTCAGGACTGCTTTCTTGAGCAAGAATGATCCACAGAAACTGACAGCTCTTTGGTTAGTCTACTCAGCAGAAACCCAGTGGATAACAGACATCTCCTATGGTTTATTATAACAATTAAATAGGAGTAACTGAAAAGTTTTAATCATGGCAGTGTCCACTACAAGCTTATTCCGAGGACTTTGTTTCTGGACCTATGAGAAGGGATGGGTAATTTTGTCTTATACATTAGCTTATGTCTGAGCAGACATGGTCAAGCCATTCTTCTTTCTGATTTCCTGAAAGAGCTTATACTTGTCCCCATGTTTAGTGAATTATGAGTTCAGTGACTCTGGATGCCAGTGAGGTAGCTATGATGCAAGATGAGCCATCCTTCTGTAGCCCTTGTTTCTACTGGGGCCTTTCAGGCTCTGTCTTCAAATGCCCAAGGCAATGAAGTTTTCTTGATAGTTGTCCTAGTGGATTTCCTTACTGGCATCCTTATTATTTAGGACAGCCCCCTTTGATGACATGAAAAATTGGTTAGAGGAAAATTTATTAGGGTCAGTGTAAATACTCAAGTTTAAAAGCTCCAGAAAACACTTCAAAGATTTTTAAATAGCATTATGTTGTAACACATGTACTTTGAAAAAGTACTTTTAGCCTTGCTGAGGTTATAAGAAAGACTGAAGAGCATCAAGGAAATTTAATTAAAATTTTTAAATTTATTATGGCCTTAAAGACTCTTGGGAATCAAGGTCTGTGAAACATTCCAGAAATATTGAACACATGTTAATATAGCAAGGTCTGGGCATTCCTTTTAAAAGTTTAAATTGTTTAGCCTCTCAAAATAGTAGGCAGAGTTAACATGATGACTGCTTCTGATATTAGACAAATTGGTCTAAGTGCCAATATTTTGCCAGACATTGATTAAGTCTTCATTTGCTACATTTAAGGAACTGCAATAAACACACAGGCCTTTTGTGGCATAGTTAACAGTAAATGGTGTCCTACTGTGTTTCTTCCAGGCTCTATCCTTTCTAAAACCCTCCATCCTCTACTGTGAAGGGACACTGATAAAATCATTATGGTGCAACCTAAAGCCCTCAGGTGTCCCTTTTTTCACTCTCAGGACTAAGAAAGGTCACATTGCTTTATATTTCAAGATATTTTCACATTATCTTTTTAAAAAATTTTTGTTGTTATCACAAAGAAACAAATGTCGACCGAGAATGCCAACTCACTTTCATCTAGATTCTCCTGACTCGTTCATCAGTCCCTCCACCAGGTACGAGGGTAAGGCTTAACAGGTATGGCGTTTCTACTGTCACCATGGAACACAGGCTGGCCCTGTGTATCTGACCTCCCCACGAAGTTCTTACAGAACTGATTTTATCAATAATTTTGTGCACAGGGTCAATAGTCAGTTAAAAGTTGTATGTAGGTATCCTGCAACATCGGGAGTATGCATTAAAAGGGGCCAAGTGAGGGGCTTTCGCACATCTTTCATTCAGTGGGTCTCTCCTAGTCCGCCGGGGCACACATCTCAAGGAGCCCAGCTTGTGCAGCAGCACCTCCCGTGAGTCATGCCTTCAGTCTCTTAGACAGACACTTAATCAGTTCTAGACTCTGGTAATCATATGTCATTGTAGCCCTAGCATCTTCACAAAGCAATACTGAAATAATTGTTAGCATTTTCAAAATTGGGAAATAAATGAAACTGTTTAAAGCTACCACGGGGTGGCTCTGCTCCATGTTTATGAGGCAGCTCATTCTGGTGGAACAGATTAATACCTCCTGTCGTTGGGCAGGAACACTTCTATCCACTGAATTAATTAGGTCCTGTTTAGCTGCCTTAGGTGGGATCAGTCTCACATGAGTAATGGTATGTGATGGATACTTTCATATGCACAAAAGATGTGGTTAAAGTTTTCTCTGCAGCCTTTCCTAGAGATCAACTCACAGTGCATGTTTGAGGCTGGTGGCTAAAGTGACCTGGTCCCGTTTCTGCTTAGCTATCAGAAGAAAGAGAGGTGAATTATCGAGAAGTATGTGACTGAATATATAAGCCAAGGAGTCTCTGAATATATTCTATCATACTGTCTGTTTCGACTTCTCACTTTATGATAGTTTAGAACTCGACCCAGTGGTTACATAGCTAATGAAAATAGCTACATTTAGAAATGAGTTGTTTAGATAAAATGTGCCTGAGTTCAAATTTGTTTTTTATACTTCAGATACTTCCATTTTGAAAATATTCTGCATGTTTCTGTCATTGGGGCAATATTTACACAATTAGTAAATGAAAGCTATTCTCTGTCAATTCAAGGGTAAAATGTAAGTGCTGGTTTTTGTTTTTATTAAATGAATGAAGCCTTTTAATAAGAAAAAATCCAGCATATTCCTCTACAAGCTTGGACTAGTGGAATTTAAAGAATTAAGTAAATTGATATAGTTCTTACTCTTGTTATAAAAAGTGTGCATGTAGATATAGTTATATAATTGTATATATACATATCTACACACATGGTTGGTTTTATATTGTCTTTTTTCATCACACTTTATTTCCGAAAACTTTATAATAAATTTTAATTATGGAAATGCCAGTTTTTTAAGAGAAGGAAGCAAGTGTTATAAATCCTTCTGTTAAAGGAAAGTCTTCCCACACACTCTTATTTAACACATTCTGGCTACATTAAAAAGCACAGCAGGAATATTTAAAAGGTGCTGTGAAGATAGGTCCACTACCTGAAGGTTGTATCCTAGTCAGAAGCCTAATTTCACTCTGAACGTTGATGAGAAGTTTATAGCTCATGGATTTTATAAAATGAGGGAAAGAAACATTAGTTCTATGGAAAATAGTCTTCTTCCTAGGTCGATTTTCAGCAAATTCACTGCATTGGTAGCATTAAAACCAAACATTTATTATACCGCATGTCCTGTTTTACCCTAGATAAAGATACTTAAGAAATTTTTCCAGTGGAAACCAGTGAACTTTTTTAACAGCTTTGAGAATTTTTTTGTATGATAATTTTTAAGATGAAATGTGTACTCTTCAAACTGAGGCTTGAGGTTTTCCAGAAGTCACATTTTAAAAGTGTTTGTACACATTTTAACATTTTGATATTTTCTATTTTGGTTTTGTATATTTTTATGTATACACAGTGTACAGACTTTTTCTTGTAAATAAAACATGTTTTCATTTGTCTAGAAGTTTCTCTGTTTCAATTTGTAGAAGTTGCACATATAAACGAGTGGCAAAACAATGAGCTGTCTTGAAAAAAATAGCACAGCGTGAAAATCTAAGGAGATGTCTGTCAAAGAAGTAACAACAGCATGCCTTACAACTATGAATGTGACACACCTGGGCCTGAAACAAGAGGCGGGTTGCTTTTCTTCGTCCGGGGATTAACTGCTACTTGTAAGAGAATGGTTGTGGCGATATCACCCAGAAAAGGCATATTTTGGCTAACATTCTGATGTTGATTTAGCCCAGCATTATGACTAATTTATTGCCTTGGGAGACTTTCTCAGCTTGACAGAGCTTTAAGTCAGAAAATAGAAATAAGTTCTTAATTAGAGGAAAGCATAGAGATGGTGAAATCTCCTTAACCTATGGCAATGTCAGATTAGTTTTGCTATTTTCATACTTGCCGCAGGATGGGCAAATCAATTAATTAGGCTCCTAAAAAGTAATTCCTGGGCATTGATACCTCTGATTAGAATGTGAAGGACTCCTTGAAGGAGAGCATTAGGATATTCAGTGTGAGGGCTGATGTGAGCAGTGAGGGAATTTGGGTGACATAAATCACCTCTGACAGTTGTGCTGAATCAGAGAGGACTGCCCCCCCCCCACTTTGCGTTATCTTCATTTTTCTTTTCTTACAGGATGACTTCTTGGTTCCAGATCATTAATACAAAGGCCTGGCTCTGTGGGGCATGGTTAGGAAGGAACAAGAAGTGGAGCCCTCAAAGGAAGTTGCTCCACACTAAGAGGGCAGCCTGGGATGGGTCCGCCCAGGACACGTTGATGCACAAGCAGACTTGCAGCCTCTGAGATAGAAAGGAATTACTTTAGGTAGCACTCAAAAAAATGAAGGAGGGGCCAGCAGGTGGAAGTGGAATGAAGAACAGGGAAGGGAAAGAGAAGGCTAAAGCGAAGGGGAGTGAAAAATAAATTTCAGGCATCTTCAAGTCCATTTGCATGTCAATGGCATTAATTCAGAATCAAAAATGCCTCAAGACTAAAGCCTTATTTGGTTAACCCAACTTCCTACACCGAAGTGCCCTGTTTAGGAAACTCGGATACACAGAAGCTGGCAGCGGGCAACCCTCCTGCACGAAACCTCTGTCAGTTATTCATTTTCTATATTAGGAGTTGGCAAGCCACAATGCGCACAGCCCATTTTTGTAAATAAGGCTTTATTGGCACACAGCCATACTCATTTGCGTACATGTTGCCTATGCATGCTACATACAAAGGCAGACTTGAGTAGTTGTGACACAGACCTTGTAGCCTGCCAAGCCTAAAATGTTACCTGGCCCTTTACAGAAAAGGTGTACTGACCTCTGATTATAAATACAATTTACTGAGAACTGTTTAGGCAAGGTTTATGACAGATGGTGTGCATGTAGTCTGCACAAAACCACCTTCTAGGGTGGATGTCATATTAGGCCTAGGAAAGATGGGGTCAGAGAGGTTCACCAGCCTGCAGTCATAGAGCTGCAAAATGACAGAGCCTGGCTTGCTGTCCTGGCCGACTTCAAACCCATGCTCAAAAAACTTAGGCTTTTGAAAGCAACCCCCATCCTCGAGATATTGCTCTAATACTCAAAAATCCTATTCCCCAACCTACTCCAAGGGCTCAGTATGAGAGGATTGTACTTTTAATATTTTGAAAAATTGTGCTTTGAAATTTATGGAGATTAAAACAGGACCCAGGCTCTTCAATTTTTAAATTATAAGAACGTTAAAATATTTCCTAACTACATGTGTAGTTAGTCAAGTACAATTTTTTTGTTATTAGAAGCCAATCTCTCTCTTTGTCACAACCCAATGGAAAGAGTACCTCTGATGTGGCACAGAAAAAGCAGACGCGGGGTTTAGACCTTCTGTCAGTTCTCTTTCCAGGTGCTTTCCTCACTAAATTGTATCATGCTGGAGAAATAGCACTGAATTTGAAAAATGAAACGCCAGCTGAGAAACTAATCACAAAAGTCAAAGTAAGAGAAAAAATCAGTGACCAGAAAATGCATCTTCTCCTTTCAATACTGATTTCCTGATACAAGGATATAGTTAGAATAACAGCACGCCCCTTGGCTGTTCCAAAAACAATCCTGGCATGAAGAGATTGGAGAGTGTTCTTTGAACTGCATGTCTTCACCTACGAAAGCTGTTTGGAAGACCTCCGAAGGACACTGAAGACCTAGAGGAACATGTGCAGAGGCCTTGGCAGCCTGTTGGGTCCCGGTAGATGAAAAGTCAGTAGCAGCAGTAGTGCTCCTGCTGCCCCACTGTAGGGGGTCAAGGAGGCTGACTCAGAGAACTTATTTAGGAAGACTAAGCCAGCAGTTGTCTGGAGGGCTGTCATTGAAACTACATAGCAGGTATGTGTGGGAAATGTGACTTAACCTTTTCATAACTAAACTTAATTTCTATTTTGAATTCCCTTCCCAAGACAAGATAAAAACTACTTCTGGATATTGAACACTTGAAACATGTCTCCTCAGAATTGAGATGTGAAGTGTAAATTACAACCTGGATTTCAAAAACCTACTATGAAAAGGTGAACATAAAATATCTTCATAATTTTGTTATATCGATGACAAATTGAAATGATATTTTACATATACTGATTTAAGTAAAAAACATTATTAAAATTAACTTCAGCTATTTCTTTTTACATGTTTAACATTCTTAGTAGATTTAAGATGATGTCTGTACTCACGTCATATTTCCAGTAAACGATAGTAATTTAATACTTTAAATTTGTTGAAAAAGCTTTTAGACTTATTTAGACACAAACTTTGATTACATATAACCCTTGTATATACAGAAAAGCAAAATATAAGTGAAACAAATCATTTAAGTTATTCTTAAAACATTCATATTCAGACGCTTCATCTTCTGAAGCATTTTTTAATGAGTTATTGATTTCTGTGTTTTTTCTCTCCCCAAAATGCCCTCTGCACCATCAGAGGCAATGGTGATAGACCATGTTTTAAAGAGTGTTCCATTATTATCTCCAGGATTTTCTTCTAAGCTACTGTTATGTTCTGCAATTTGTTTTCCTCAAGTAGACAATGACAAATTCCTTAGGACCACTGACTGGCAAATAGTGACTGCAACATGCATTTCAACCTTGGAGATTAAAATGTGAGGGGAAAAACAGATCTGGGTATTAATGAAACAATATTTCTCATCCAGCTTGAGTTCAACCCCATTCTTTGAGTCATATTTAAATTCTGAACTACAGAAAAACACTTCTGATGTGTTAGAAAGCCACTTTCTCTATAAAATCAACCAGAACACTGGCAGAAATTATTGAAATCAAAATTTTCAGACATTAGGAAATTAATCAAAGTCTTACAACAATCCAAGGCACATTATTCAAGAAAAAAATGGCTAAATCTCACAAAGAACAGTGAACTTTGTGGCATTTTAACCTGCCTATTCCCACCTCTTTCCTTAGCTCCATGAGAGGCTGAACAATAACCTCACAAATAAGGTGGTTTGAAAACCAGAATGCTAGCAGCCACTGCAGGGTATTTCCTCAAAACCTTAGAGAACTGTCACTGTTTGACCTTTCTTGCAGGTCACTGAAAAGCTCCATTCTCAGAGATTGTGGTCACTTTACCTGACTCAGCACATTTGGGGCTAACAGAACAATCCTAGAATGTTTGTTGAAAACAACCAAAGATAATTGTTTAACATCGGCACTGTATGAGACAGGGATACCAGCTGGGACTAACAAGAGGCTGGTAAAAGACCTTATAAGGAACAACTGGGAACAGATATCAGGCTCTGAAAGTCTATGATATAATCCTGTGAATCTGGAAGGTCACACACATGTGTGGGATGTGTGCATGCCCAGGAAAGACCTTAGAAGGCCCCAATCTGTTGCATCTGGCCAACCTGAGGTTCAAGTGTTGAAGACATGCTTCAATACACACATAGACACTTCAATAAAGGCTAAGTGACATTTCAAGACATTTAGGAAATTAATGTCCAATTATTAACTGAGCAAATACTTCAATCGCTATGTACAACAAGGAATACAGAATTTACATAATTAGTCCAGGAAAGTCATTAAACATAAAGAGCAAAAATAAATAATCATGGCAATGGGGAAGAATCTGACTTCCAGAATTACCATATTATATTATTTAAAATGTTTGGTTTTCAACAGAAAATTATGAAACATAAAATGAACAGGAATGTATAATCCAAAGACATTGGGGAAAAAAGTCCATGAAGAAGACATATTTTGGACTTACTAGACAAATTCTTTTTCAACTATTATAAATATGTTCAAAAACTACAGATAACCATGTCTTTATATATCCACATAAAAATCTGTACATGAATGTCTATAGCAGCCATATTCATAATAGCCAAAAACTAGAAATCATTCGAACATTCATACTGATGAATGAAGAAAAAGTGGTATATCCATACAATGGAGTGAGTTATTTTGCCTTAAAAAAGAATGAAGTAGTGAGATATACTATTTTTGAACCTTATAAACTATATGTTAAGTAAAAGAAATCAGTCACAGAAGGATAAATATTGTACATTTCTATTTATATGAAATATCCAGAATTAGGCAAATCAATAGACAGAAAGTAGATTAGTAGTTCCTAGAGGCTGAGGAGAGGGCTAAATAAGGAGTGACTGCTAATAAGTATGAGATATTTGGTGGGATTGATAGAAAGGTTATGGAATTAGATAATGGTGATGGTTGCAGAAGCCTGTGAATATATTCAAAACTGCTGAATTCTGCACTTTAAAGGGTGAATTGTGTGATATGTGAATTATGTCTAACAAAGAATAAATAAAAATACTCTGTTTTATTTATAAAAATTATACTCGACTGTATTGATACTCAAAAATAAAACTGAAGTTTTATTAAAATAAAATTTTCAGATACGTGAGGCACCAGGAGGAAGTCTCCAGTCTTCAGCCATCATGCCGAAATGTCTCCCTGGTTATCTAGTGCCCCACTCCAGGCCAGACCCAGCAGAATTGTTGCCTCCCTGCTCCTTGTAGGCTCAAGGCCTCTGAAGTCCAGTTCTCTCCCAAACCACTTACTCTCTGCTTTGGCACTCGGGGTTCCCAGCTATGTCTTGCTGGGCATTGGGACACCCACAGAGTGGCACACTGCTCAGTCACATTTTGCCATTCTATGCTGTTCTTCCCAAGGAGCAGAACTACACATCTTGCTGCCTCCTATAGTTCCTCAGGACAGGCCACATGTATTCTCTCTGGGGATCTTCAAACCCACCTTTGAGTTCTCTCTCAGCTCTGTGTTCTGAGCCCACCAGCATTTAACTCCCTTGATTCCTCTCTAACTTTTCTTTCACCTCCACTTTGGAGAATCTTTAGCCAAACTGGACATAGATAAAAACTATAATAATATAATCTTTCAAACCTTTTTTCTTAAAACCCAACTGAAGAGCCAGAAATCTGACTCTTCTTAATTTTTAAATTTTAAATTAAAAAGAAGGAAAAAAAAAACTATTCCAATACCAGTATTTTATATATTTTCATATGAAAATATGAAGGTGTTGGGTGTATTTAAATTGAAAATAAAATACAAGTGTATTATTGTCAATTGAGAAAAATATAAGGGATTTTCACTTTTTGAAAAATCTGACTTTTTATTCCTCTGTATTTAATAGTTACATTACTTCTCTGAGGAATGATGATAACATGTCTTAACTCCCTGAGCCAAGGATAAAGCTTAGGGTTTTAGGGATTGCGGGAGGAGAACCTTAAATTACTGTTCACAACATTATTGCCGCATACCAAATTGCAAGATGGCCAAGCTCTGGGCGAGACACAAATCAGAACCATGGTTCAGGGACTTGCTCTTTATCCATATTCTGCTTTAACATAGTAATTCTTTTTTAACACCTGAAGATTTTTGTGAAACTTTAGCATAAGGATATGCTAAATTCATCTCATATACTAGAAAAGTTTTCTTTCTGCAGAAAATCTGTCTCTCACCAGTGTTCGATATAAAATGATAACAGTGGGCATACCTGAAGAGCAATGAAACAAATTTCTGAGCAAGAACAAAAATTCATTCTTTAGGTGTGTAATTCCTGAGCTACTTGTTTATTTGTTTTGTCATTGGCTGACATAATTAGCAGACAAATAATACTCGGTGCCAAAGGTTTAAGAAAAAAATATAGATGACACAATTTACATGGAGGAAAATCTATCAATAAACACAGATTTTCAAAAAAACCAAACTAATCAAAAACAGACTCACAAATATAGAGGACAATCTGGTGACAGCCAAGGGGAGGAGGGCTGGAGGACTAAGAGAAAGGAGTGAAGTGTTAAAAAGGTATAAATTAGTAGTTGATAGATGGTCACAGGGATGGGGAGTATGGCAGAGAATGCTATTAGCATTAATGTATTGGCTAATTAGAGAGCCAGAGGAGAGAAAGAGCAATAAAGGGGATCATTTTTATAAACTATATAAATGTCTAACCAATGTCATGTATACTTTAAACTAATAAAATTTTTTTAAAAAAGGAAAGAGATAAATAAATAAATAAATCCAAAAAATAAAGAAATAAACACAGATTTCCCCACTCCCTCTCCCCACGCTGCAAATTAGGGATAAGTGCTGTATTAGTAAAGTAGGTTGTTGTTGAAACAACTCCCAAATGTCAGGTGTGGATTTTGCTTACCTCATAGCTCAACCGGGTGTTTAGCCAACATCTTTCCACAAGTGAAAAGGGACGGTGACTTCAGTTTTAGGCTCTCCGCCTACTGAGGATGTCAGGGCCTTCACACATCTCCACAGGTGCTCCCTGGGTGAGTGAAGAGCCTGCAAGATTGCCTGGGGTCAGGGGCCAGTCCACTAGAGGATGTCTGTTACTTGTGCCCACAGTCTCCAGACCTGAAATTGGTTATGGGCCCTGGCCTAACATGAGCTTGGGGAACGCAGCCTGGCTGTGTGCCGACAGGAACAGGTGCATCAAAATGTCTCTGCCTCAACTGCTGTTAATTTAAATTGGCCAAAAAGCTCTTTGAGTGTCAGCATTTTAGAGACTGAAGTTTGAGAATCATGACATACCCAAAGTGCTAAGCAGACCAAACAGAAAAGAAACTATTAAGATTCATTAGATCTATAGCCGAGTGAAATGCCCACAAAATAGGAAGTTCTGGATCAAAAGAAAGGCTCTGGAAATACCTTAGGTACAGACACTGTATACTGACTTTGAAAACTCAGCAAGCTCATGCCAATCAGAGATCTATGAATGACTTCTGTGGTGAACAACACCATGGACATGAGGTCCCAAAAGCAGCATGGCCTATATTTTTCACACAGAGAAAGGCACAGAGCACTTTTAAAGAAAAAAGTACTCCTGGACTCCCACTGCTAACTCAAATTATCTTTAGTATCACAATACTGTGATGTAGTCCAACAAAAAATTATGTAAAAGCTCTGTATGCTTATAGCTTTTATTGCATACAACTATGCAATAAAATCTTTTTTTAATGCAATATAAATTTTATCAAATGAATTAAATTTCTATTAACAACATTAATGTGACATACTATTATTTTGTTGAAGTTGGATCACACAAATAGGGTACAGACTGTTATGGGGCAGATTCATTTTAAATTCTTTTATTTTTTTATTTTTTAAGTAATTTTCTTTATTTTCCAATTACAGTTAATGTAAAATATTTTGTTAACTTCAAGTGTACAGCATAGTACATCTATATAACTTATGTAGTGATCTCCTCTATTAGTCTAGTACTCACCTGCCACCATACATAGTTATTAGACTATTATGGACTGTATTCTCTATTCTGTACTTTACATCCCATGACTGTTTTTGTAACTGCCAACTTGTACTCCTTAATCCCTTCACCTTTTTCACCCAGCCCTCCAACTCCCCTCCCACCTGGCAACTACCAGTTCATTCTCTGTATCTATAAGTTTGTTTTTGTTTTATTTGTTCATTTATTTTGATTTTTAGATTCCAAATGTAAGTAAGATCATGTGGTAGCTATCTTTCTCCATGTGGCTTATTTCACTTAGCAAAATACCCTCCCGGTCCATCTATATTGTCACAAATAGCAAAATTTCATTTTTTTATGGCTGAACAATATTCCATTGTACAGATGTACCATATCTTCTTCGTCCATTCATCTATCAAAGGTACCCTGTCAGAATGGCTATGACAATAAATCAACAAACAAGTATTGAAGAGGATGTGGAGAAAAGGGAAGCTTCATATACTGTTGGTGGGATTGCAAATTCGTTCAGCCACTGTAGAAAACAATATTGCTGTTCCTCAAAAAATCTAAAATAGAACTGCCTCATGACCCAGCAATCCCACTTATGGGCATTTATGTAAAGGAATCTGAAACACTAACTCAAAACAATAAAAATGTTGCTATGTTCACTACAGGGCTATTTACAAAAGCCAAGACATCCTTTTAAATTTTCTAATCTCTCCTATCATGGACCACTCTCCTGACACTTCCTTCTAGATAAAATTTATTTATGTAGCATATTTTCACATAACTTGGCATTAAATTTGTGTTTCTGTCTCAATAACCCACATTTGAAATTATATTGAACAGTGCCAACTTGAATATTAAAAGAAAAAAAGAGCAGATACTGAAATATGACAGTGCTTGGTCAGCAAACCATGGCTGCGGCTAAATCCGGCCTACTGTTTGTTTTTGTAAGTACAGTTTTATTAGTGCACAGCCAGGCTCATTCATTTACATGTTTTCTATGGCTGCTTTCAAGGGTACAACAGTAGAATTGACTCATTCTATCAGAGGCTAGAAGTCTTTCAAAGCCTAAACTATTTACTTTCTGGTTGTTTACAGAAGATATTTGTAGATACGGGTCGAGATGATTTGGAATAAACATACACCATTGGGCTAGTTATCTATTGCTGCCTAAAGTGCTCCAAACATTAACAACAGCCTTTTTATAAAATCTTGTAATTTTGTGGTTAACATACTTATATAGCACTTAGTTGAGTGATTCTTCTGCTCTCTGTACTTACCTCATGGCTGAGCTGATCTGGTCCAAGATGGCTTCATTCATATGTCTGGCACTATGTTAAGAATGGTTGGAAGGCTGGGCTCACTTGGACTGTCCACAAGAAGGTGTGCATGTGCTCTACCCAGCAGCCCAGTCTCAGGCTCTCAGGTTTCATAAAAGGCAACTAAGGTCTTGTAGAGAGAGTATACTATACCTAGGAGGTAGGTCTGGACAGTGAAGGTTTTTGATGCTCTACCTTTAGAAGTCTCAAAATGTCACTTCTGCCATATTTTATCGGTCAAGCAAGTCATTAAAGCCAGCCTAGATTCAAAGGGAGGAGAATTAGATCCCACCTCTCAATGAGAGGAGCAGCAAAGGATTTGCAGCCACCTTCAATCGATCACATCTATCACTAAAATGAAAAGTATTCAACTTAAAAATACCTATGAAGCAAACTCACCAAACCCTAAAAATATATCTGAGAAGGCTGATGAGTCCGTGGATCCTAGTTTGAGAAATACTGCATAGGAAGATTGCAGGCAAAAGACTGGAACATATGGGCAGGCCATCTAAACAATTACTTCATTTCAATTTTCAAGGTTTATATGTAAATGTATGTATTTGTGTGTGTGTGTGTGTGTGTGTGTGTGTGTGTGTGTGTGTGTGTATATATATATATATATAATATATATGTGTGTGTGTGTATGTGTATATGTGTCTGTGTGTATATATGTGTATATGTGTCTGTGTGTATATATGTACACATACCATGTACACACACACACACACACACACACACACACACACACATTTGAATTGAAATAAAATAGTAAGCCAGTGAAAATAAAGATTCCTGGAGGTCTTTATGGATCTTCTCTTTGGAGATAACAGTAAAGTTCTTTTGCTCAAGGTAATATAAGAATTAGAGAATGAAAATACAAACAGATAATTCAAAATGTCATGTGGATAAACCCAATGATAACTTTCCTGGACCATCAGCAAAGCAGGGAAAACAATGAAATAATGTATTCTGTTCTAGTTAAATGAAGTCTTATTCTCTTAATAGTTGAATAAATGGAGCTGCAGACAGGAGGATCAACCATCTGCCCTAATGTTTGCTTTTATGAGCTGGCACACTCTGGGACATTGCTCAGAAAATAAAGTGCCAGAGAAGCAGCTGCCAGGGGAATTACAACCCCTGTGAGGTGCAGATGTTTAACAGTAAGAGCTAATGTTTATTAAGCATTTTATTCTAATATCCTGTTATAACCGCATTACATTATACTCACTTCTTTAATCTCGTAAAGGGAGTACCATTGTTTTGTTTTTTTTTTTTTTTTTTTTTTTTTTTTTTTTTTTTTTTTTTTTTTTTTACCAGACAGATGAGAAAACTGAGGCAAAGTAATTTAATAAAAATTATAAATCTGTTAACTGGCAAAATCAGTATCTAATCCAGGCAGATGTCTTCATAGACCTTATTTACTTTGTTGTGTTGCTTGTGTTATTGACTGTTAACAGGAGTCCACTGTAACTTCGTATTAGTTGTCAGACATATTTCATGGACACTATGAGACAAATAATCTGTATCTGAAAACTAACCATGCTCTCTCTTCCCCAAAGAAAAGAAATCTGGAGAAAGAAGTTAAAAAAATGTCAACACTGAAACCAACACTCACCACTCAGTGTGTAGCAGATGCTGCACCAACATTATCTGATGAATCCTTATAACATCCTTGGGAGGTAGGTATCATCACCCCCATTTGACTCTAACTTGACTAAGATCACCATGACAGAGCAGGATTTGAGTGCAGGTCTTTTTTTATCCAAAGCCTGTATTTTTTTTTTTTTTACCTAACCGTTCTGCCTAAGGAACAAAGTAAGTGCAAAAATGAACAGTGGGGCTTGCCCTATGTCTTAAACACCATAAATTAATAGTATTTTTAAGTAAATTGTCCTAGACTCTGTTGAAACATCGTAGAGTGATAGAACCATAAGTCTTGAGGAAATTTCATGCAGCCATACAAACCATGGCTCTAAAGAGTATTAATAAGATGGGGGAGGGTTCACAATATAATGGTGAGGAGACAAATAGAATAGAAAACTATGCATATTGTAATCTTTTTTTTTTACATATATACACCTATATATTACTTTTACGTTTGTACATGTGTGCACAAACACAAGTTATCCACATACAGTAAGTTCTCACCTAGTGTCGTTGAGAGGTCCTGTGACTTGAAACAGAACAACTTACAACAAAACCAGCTTTACCACAGGCTGATTGATATACACAAGAGTTAAGTTTGTATGGCATCTCATCAATGCTATCATGAAATAATGTTGAATGAAATGACGTTATTTGAGGACCTGCTGTGTGTGTGTGTGTGTGTGTGTGTGTGTGTGTGTGTGTGTGTGTGTGTGAATGACTTAAAAATCTTTAAAACTGCCAAGATAATTACAATCGAGATCATCTTTCGATGGTGGTAAAATGGGTGGTTTCTATCTTATCCTAATAATTTTACACATAGTTTTTTAAATATCTGTAAGTACAATCACAGAAAGCAAATTTTAAAAATATTTGAGAATTCTTATGGTCTAGTGGAAAGAGCATGGGCTTTTATGATATGGGTGATAAGAGTAGAAAATCTAGGTCCTATATTGTGTTTATTTATTTATTTGATCCAGGCATGATGGGGATCAGAGTTCCCAAATGAGCACAGCAAATACAGGCTGGCACAGCACCTAGACTTTTGGAAATGTCACCACCAACATCTATCAAGCCATGTAGCAAGTACCTGGGATCACATTATTGGTTAGAAAGGCAATGTTCAATTCTCTGCCTCCTAAACAAGTTATATGACCTTGAGTAAATTACCTACTCTCTCTAAAGTTCAGTTTCCTCATGTGTAAAATGGAGATAATAACAGTACCTATTCATTGAATTATTGCAATTATTAATTTAGACAGTGAATGTAAGTTATTTAGCACAGAGCCTGACACCTGGTGAATATGAATTGTTGGTGATATTATTATTATTATTGTTATTATTATAATTTGATTTTCTCTGTATAATATATCTAAGTAATTATTAGAAGAGAAGATTGATGTGTGCTAAACATTGCAGATGCTTGTTTTTTCATTTGTTTCATTTGTTTAAATTTTAAAAGTAAAATAAAATTGTCTTTATGGTGATAATTTGTTTTCAAGGCCCTGTAAGCCAAACTCTGTAGGAATTCTCTTTCATAAAATAAGAAAACACTGTTAAATATCTTCTTAAACTTTTTTCTTGTTTCTGTTCCTTTTTCTCCCATATATAGGATCAAGATGTCTGCAATGTATTGCTCCATAAAGGGGGTTAAACATCTCTAAATTATTCTTGTCAGAATCTACACACTCACTAAACAAACTAAAGCAAGCAAATAGAGGAAATGTCGGAAGTAGCACAGTTACTATTTTTTTCCTCTTCTTCATAGATTTTCACTCTTACTTCAGTTTTCCCACCATTGGCTTATCATTTATCTATTGCTACATAGTAAACTGTAATGGCTAAAACAAGGGCCATGTATTATTCCTCACTCTTCTGAGGATTAATTGGGCATTTTCTCTGTAGTTTCTCCTACATACACCTCCCGGTCTACATTCAGCTGGAGAATCAACAGAGCTGAATGGTTCATCTCATTCACACACCTGATGAGTGGTACTGGCTGTCAGATTCTCCTCTCTGGGGAGGGTTACACTCCAGGGAACCATAGAGGGGCTCTTACAGGTGACTTTGAGGCAGAGAACTAAGAGGTTGAAGGTGGAAGGTGACACTTCCTTGAGGCCAAGGCTGCCCAGCTAGCACAATATCACCCACATTTGTTAAAACAAGGAGGTGACATTAAACTAAGAATAGAGGAAAACTTTCTCAACTTGATAAAGAATATCTGTAAAAAAAAAAAATACAGCTAACATGATGCTTAATGATGAGTAACTAGAATCTTTCCTACTAAGATCAAGGCAAGGGTGTATTCTCTCACCACACCTTTTCAACATTGTATGGGAAGTCCTTGCAATAAGATTTTTAAAAAAAAAGAAATAAAAGATATACAGATTAGGGAGGAAGAAGTAAATTGTCTTTATTCACACATGACATGACTGTGTAGAAAATTCAAAGTAATGACTTTCTTGGATATAACATCAAAGACATATCCATGAAAGAAATAATTGATAAGCTGAGTTTCCTCAAAATAAAAGCACCTTCTTCATAAAAAACAATATCAAGAGAATTAAAAGGTAAATCATACACTGGGATAAAATATTTGCAAGAGACACATCTGATAAAGGACTCTTATGGAAAATATACAAATAACTGCTAAAAATCACCAATAAGAAAACAATCCAATTTTTAAAAGTTGACTAACAACCTTAACAGACAGCTCACTAAAGAATTGATGAAAAATAAGTGAATAAAAAGATGTTCCACATCTTATTTCAGAGGAAATGAAAGTCAAAATAATGAAATACTACTACTTACCTATTAGAATGGTCAAAATCTGGACCACTGACAACATCAAATGTTAACAAGAATGTGGAGCAACAGGAACTTTATAGATTCAGAGTAAACCAAAACAAAATCCTAGCAAGTTATTTTGTGGATATTGACAAACTGACATTAAAGCTTATACGGGAAGGCAAGACTTGGAAAAGCCAGCATAATATCGAAGGAGAATATTATGGAAATGCAAAATGGTACAGCCACTTTAGAGAACAGTTTGGTTATTTTTTACAAAACTAAGTATGTTCTTACTATATGATCCAGCAATTGCACTCTTTGATATTTACTCAGAGGAGTTGAAAATATATGTCCCCACAGAAATCTGCACTCAAATATTTATAGCAGCTTTATTTATAATTGCCAAAACTTGGGAGCAACCAAGATATTTTTCAGTGGGTGAATGAATAAGTGAAAACTGTGGTACATCAAGAAAATGGAATACTATTCAGCGAAAAAAAGAAATGAGCTATCAAGCCATAAAAAGACATGGAGTTACCTTAAATGAACATCACTAAGTGAAAGAAGCCAATCTGAAAAGATTAGGTACTATATGATTCCAAACTATTTGACATTCTGCAAAAGGCAAAACTATGGAGACAGGGAAAACATCAGTGATCGCCAGGGATTGGGGCAGGTGCGAGTGAGTCCCCTAGTAAGACAAGGTACTACAGCAAATTTATGCTGCTGGTCAAGATGCTCAGCAAAGAGGCCATATGTCTCTGCAGATCCCCTGGAGTCTCTAGCAGATCCTGATGTATATCACACGAGCATAGTACCTTTGAGTTTTGGAACAAAATTATAATCTCTTCTTCTGATAACTCCTCTCCTTTAAAAATTATAGCTCCTAGCTTACTACTGGGCCTGGGTAGCTCCTATGTGACCCAAGACACACTCTAAGAGCTGAGTATTCTATAAGTTACTGAGTTACAGAAACAGGAACAAGCAGATACTGTCCATCATCAGGTGGACCTGATATGTGGTAAGGTGGGCTCCAGCAAGTCCTAAAGGCACAAGTCTGTTGCTTGCACAAGCACCTTCTCCTGTACTGACCCTTTTCCTCAACTCATACAGACAGCCCTATAGTGGATTGCCGGTGACCAGTTAACTGAGGACCCGAAAGTGTGGGGCATGTTTTCAGATGGTTCCACACGTTATGCTGGCACACTCAAAAGTGGACAGTTACAGCACTACAGCCCCACCAGTGATGCCTTTGAGGACAGTGAGGAGGGAGGTCCTCCCAGGCTTGCAAGGAGAGATGCCTGACGTATAAAACTACATTGATGGAGAGGTCATGGCTAATGGTTGCACAGGATGATCATGGACTTGGAACAAATGAAAATGAAACATCAATGAAAAGTATCTCTGGGGAAACAAAGCACTTGAATGGACCTTTCTGAAGACATAGAATGTGAGGATATTGGTCCTTTGGGAATTATTCGCAAATAGCAACCACCAGTTACTCTCTGGGTTATCTAAACCTGTTATTCAGTGAGAGCCACCTCTCACTGAATAACAGGTTTAGATAACCCATCCGTGGGTGTCAGTCACTGTCTCTGTTCCCTTCCTGAAGCCTGCCCAATAAGCTTATGAGCCAGTGACAATACTGGAAGGTTTGGTCATGCATGGGCCTGAAAACATGGACTTTCACACAAAGGCAACAATCTCTGTCGAGTACGGAACCTGTCAACAGCAGAAAGCAACACTATCCTCTCTGATTCAGCAGCATTTATTTGGGTGGTCATTGGACCACTTGATTTAGTGCATTGGACCCCCATCATGGAGTGGGAAGGAATGTATGATACTTCTCTGGAATCTTCACTTATACAGAATGTGGACTTTCATTCCTTGCCTGCAATACTTCTGCCTCTGCCTGCCTCCACCCATGGGTTTTTAAAAGCTTCATCCACTAAAGGCTCCATTCCAGCTAAGGAACCAAAGAAACTAGGCTTTGGAATAAATGGAGTCTTAAAGGAGTAGGGGAGAGAAAGCCAGTTTGAAAAGTAAAAACTAAGCTGAGAGAACTTAGAGAATTAGGA
This sequence comes from Macroglossus sobrinus, assembly GCA_004027375.1. NCBI lineage: Eukaryota > Metazoa > Chordata > Mammalia > Chiroptera > Pteropodidae > Macroglossus > Macroglossus sobrinus. Next base: position 340,008 of record PVKZ01000866.1, on the reverse strand, counting down.
ACTAGTCTCTTGGGACCAGGCCAAAGTAAGTTCATTTAACTGGTAGGAGGAGGCAGTCAAAGTTTTTCATAACATAGTTCTTAGGACACCCATATCATGATGCCACTTTCCAAGCCACCTTCCTGAACCTCCTGAATCATAATTTCTGGAGGTGGTGCCCAGAAATCAGTATTGCTTAAAAGGCTCCATGTGATCCTTATCACTAACAGCTGTGAGCTACTTCTCTGTCCAATAGTAGATGCTCAATAAATGTTGATTTTCTCTCTATGCTTTTAAAGGACACTTGAAAAGATCCTTATGCCTGGAGAATTATATCCTGGCTCTTACAAAGCTGTGTATCAGTAAGAAATTAAAATTGAATCCTTTATTTGCATATAAACATTTTTTGCCCTGATTGTGTTTCCAAAAGATCTATGTTCAGTTATCTCTTTTTCTTTTATTTAACCTCTATCTATAATCTTGGAAAGTCTAAGGTCTTAGCATCCTGAGGGTCATATTCACTTGTATGCATGTGTACCTGTGTTTTATTAACTTTGTATCTTCAGTACCCAGCATACAAAAGGGTTCACAATGAGTGATTATTGTAATGTGTTGAATTTTAAAATTATAAGCAAACTAGAATTTTGGCTTAGTTTTTTGGTAAAATTCTATCCACATCATTCATTAAAGCTCTATCAAAAAAAAAAATCAGCATCTTTATTCTCTGTAATGAAATAGCATTGTTCTTGGTGTTCTTTCCATGCATTTTATTAATCACTATGACTCAGTGATATATAATTATAAGGCCAAGCTTTGCATTTATAAAAGCACTAACAATATGTGTGTCTATTAAGAAATGCCACAGTTTATAATGGTACTTGATAAATTATTAAAATTGTGGGAGGTATTATTTACTGTTTTCATAGTGTGGGTCCTAGGCCTGGCTGGTCACAGGTCTGACTGTGATCCAGGCTCGTGGCTTGGAATAGTACCTCTGATTTAGAATGTTACATCAGTGTAGTAGGGTACCTGCACCTAAAATGCGTAAACATAATTCAGCTTATTGTATCACACATGTGTGGCTGAATGACATTATTGTACTTGGATATGTGTGGAGCCATGAGGTGCCCTGGGAAGCAGAAGGGGAGCACAAGAAGGGTTGCAGAAGAAGAGTAGAAGCAGAAGCGTGCTCCCCACAATAGGACTGCTCTGCCTGCAACAGAAGTGCTCTCTGCACAATAAAGTTGGTACCTGTCTCGTGTGCATTCTTCCAAATATGCAACTCACCACTGAAATCTTCCTTTCTCAATCAGCTCGGTGCTGACAAATGAAATGTGTCCAGTTAAGACTGTTGATGTCGAATTCATTTTTGATAGTTTTACTCTTACTATACTCAAAAAACTTTGAATAGAGTACTGTTTTTCATAATTCACAATAGAGTGGGGACATATCAGAAAAGAAAAAATAATAATCTTAGCATTGAACAAGCCAAAAAATTTTAAATGAGCTCTTATGTGATGTATTCATACAAATATATATATATAGGGGCTGGGGAGGAGAGAGAGAGAGAGAGAGAGAGAGAGAGAGAGAGAGAGAGAGAGAGAGAGAGAGAGAGAGAGCATGTACTATGTACCAGGTACTATTCTAGCTGATGGAGCACTCAAACAAGAGAAATGAAGTCTCTATTCTTCGGAGATCTTACAGAATAGTTATAAAGATGTGTAAACAATAATTGTTTAATGAACACTATCCCTTGTTCTCTTACTCCCTTGAACCCTGTGCTAGTCGAATCCAGGACAAGTGAGAGGACACAGTACATATAGCACTCCAAAGAGTATGACATGCTTTGTTAGCTACATGGGGGTTCTTTAGGAGAAGAAAATAAGCTCGTAGATAGAAGGCTTTGGGTCCTTGCTCTTAGAGAGCATCCTCTCTGGCGGGGAAGGGAACTGCAGTACTTTAAGAGTTTTAAATCCTTAGGAAAGTACAGTCCTTCTATGCCATAATACAGATGGGGCAGAAGCTGAAGGGCTGGGCCATGCTTGCTAAGCAGCCAGCTGTTTGGCTTTGCTTCATCACGAATGGCTTCCTGTAGCCCTAGAATGAGTGCCCTGAAAAGATACCTGACCTGTAGAAGCTTGCAGTCCATGTGAATAACAAAGAAAAGAAAATTTCCAATTAGACAGCATGTAAGAACCAAATGAGTTTATTGTCTGGATTCTGGTAGCCTAGTCCACTCCTACTCCAACACTAAATTAGTTAAGCTCCCTCAGTCTCTTTTTCTGCAAAGTCAGGCAATACTAATAATTCTGACCTTTTAGGCTGTCGTAGTCAATGAGTGAACCTGGAGAAGGTGCTTAGCGTATCACGCATGCTAAACAGGTAGGCCATTCTTCTCATTTCTCTCTTGACCAGAGCCCACTGAGAATCTGCTCCAGCCAACACTCAAAAAAAAAAAAAAAAAAAAGTTGCCTAAACATTGCTCACTTCCCACTGCAGAAGAAAGATGTTGGTTTTCAGGAAGAAGAAGAGTGGCAGGCCATGACTAAACATGAAAGGCATCTTCACCTCTTTTTTGGGAGCAAGACTGTAAGGGGTATGGGGGAATCTCTTCTGCACAGGTGCAGGCTGGCCGTCCATCATTGGGCCATCCTCTCCAAAATTAGTGGCAAAGTTACAGCCCCCAGGACGGTTCATTTTTTCTCAAATGAAAGACTCTTATTGTTGCCCAACAAAAACTGTTCTTCAGTAGCAGTCCAGTTGAATTAAAAGCATCTCAGGGCTTAATTGAAAGAGAAAATAGAGTTGCCTCAGTAATTAACCAAAAAAGAGATGAGACATCTTAGAAGAGAGATTCAAATTACCCAGTGCTAAAGTTAATTGGAATGCTTTTTTTGCTTTTCTCCCTAGAGGTTATGTTGATCTGGCAAATTAGTAGTGTTCCTCAGCTCATCAGTACTCTCTGCTGAGAACTTCTAGAAGCTGCAAAATAAAAGGTGACTATAGAAATAAGACTTTGCAATATGGCCTTCCCCTGAGCTTTCCTAGGGGTTACCTGGTTTATTTACCCTTCTCTTTCTCAGTCTGATGATTCCTGACTATAAAGGGTGGAGGATTAATTTTTACACCATGAGGAAGAAAAGCCAGGAACCCATATCTTAAGAAATGGTCAAAATAGTCAAGAAAATAGCCAATGAAAATATGTGAAGAAGACACGGGGACACCCAATCGCTATAATCATAGAACCCCCAAGCAATTCAACACTGTCTCTGGGAAATCTGACTGCCTTTTCACCAAGTTTTATTCATTGATCCATTCATTCATTTGTCAGATATTGAATCAATTATGTTTTAGACACTCTGCCATATTTTGGGGGTACAGGCATAAATTAGATACCACTGTGTGTCTTTGAGATTTCCCAGCTCCAGTCTTCTACAAATCTGTTTACCTCTCTCAGAATCCCAGTTATAAGTTCTGTCTTTGTTATTCCTTGGGTAATGATTTTTAGATTAATGTGTCCTTTCATTTTTCTTGGACCTACTTAACAGATATTTAGAACACTAAGTTTAATAATAGTTTTAGAGAATCATATTGTTAGGTAATTAGTCAGATATGAGCAACAAGGAAACAAAGGAACAGAGATCCAGCCCAGATACAGCCCAGAGACCAACCAAAGAGCACCCCACTGGTAGTTAAAGAATTCTTTCTGCATCCTAAGAGACAAAAGACTGGTGGTCATAAACCTATAGGTAAATCCGTCACAGATGCATGCACAGAAAGTACTACGCTAATCTTCCCACAACCTCAGCCTCATTATTATCATCATTATAATACCATGTTTATGCGCAGAGTGTATGAATCTAATTATAACGACTTAATTCTGAGTACACACATGTGAACTAGGCCAAATGTTATATGTAGCCAAATGACCTGACATGCCAATCACCTAAAAATGTCTTTGTAACCACCCACTGTGGCCCTAATATAATACAGACCTTCCCACTTCTGCATTGTTATAAGTCTCTTCACTGAAAACCTGCTCCTCCCTTGGAGTATACTCTTTTATCTTTTCACCTCCCAAATTCCACAGGGCTACAGCCTTCCTTAGCCTATCTCCTAAAATATACTTTAATAAATCTTAGTTTTTCTAAATCTTTCTGACCTGTAATTCCTTGCTGCATTGAGGTTGGGAAGAACTGAAGAAAAACGCAAATTACACATCTGCATTGTTCCTCACTCCATGCTGCTGGGGTGACGCCAGAGTTCAAATTGTCCCCCAAACGGTAACAGTATCTGGTTTATAGCTTGAAATGCTATTTAATACCAACAAACCCCAAACTGATTCTTCAGCACTTGTTTCTAGACTTGTGCATCTAAAGGCTTTGTTGAACTCCACTTGGGTATCTAATGGCATTCTCAAAGTTAACATATTCTGAGTTCACAGTCTTGTCCCCAGAAACTTCCCACAGACTTGATAAATACAATGTTCTTTCTTCTATTTGCCCAGTATAAGAACCACAAAATTATTCTTGACTCTTCTCTTTCTCTCACACCCCAAATTTGATCATTTAGCAAATGTTGGTCCACTGTTTTTAGATCACTAGTCTAAGTTATTATTCTCTCTTCTGAGAAATATCTCAGGAGACTTATAACTGGTCTCCTTGCTCTCTCTCTTGGTTCCATTCTGCTTGATAACTTGAACTATAAAATTCTTCTAAATCTGGCACAGGATGAGCACTCAATCAATGTATGCTTATTGAATAAAGAATGTTGGAAAGCTCTCATAATTTAGTAGACAACACGCATTTCATGTGGCTTTAGTATACCTGTGGTACATCCTGGATGGTTTTTTCCCTGAACTTTGATGTAGGATATTCAACAGAAAAATCACACCATCCTTTCTATGTAAATTCTGCAGACTCCCACTACTACATTTATTAACTGTATCTACTGTATTCCTTTCTTAAACAATGAGTGGTTTCACTCCTTCAAAAGGAAGTGGTGCCAAACAGTGACCAATCCCCACTTCACGGAATATGAAGGCTGCTGCGTGCTGTCCCAGCCTGTCAGTCCTGCATTCTGGCACAGATCACCTAGCTTAGACCCTTACTCTATGAGTTTTCACGTCTGTTGCTGTTGTAAACTGCAGACTGACAGAGAGCATTCCTGTCTGTTTTCTGGATCATTGATTCCCTCGTTTAATTTTAAATCCCAATAGAATATCTTTTGTACTTATTGCTTGGTAGTCTTTTGTATGTTTTGAGTCCTGTCATTATCACCTTATTCAGTGGAAGAATTTCAGTAGAGATTTAAGATAAACGACAATCTTAATGAAGCTATAATGTGTGTTTTCATTGCTGCCATTACCTTCATAGCAATAAGAAATTATTTTTAAGAGATTAACAAGTGATATTGAGAATTTAGGAAAGGTAAGAAATATGTGTGATTTGATTTCTGTTAGAATTTGTAACTTACAGGAATAAAGCTTGGCTATTTTATATAAAGACACAAAAAGAAAATGAACTCATTTACAAACTTCCCAGGAGAGAATTCACAAGATTATTTTTGACAACATTATTTCTTCAAGTAAGGGGTTAAAGTTTAATACAGCCTTTGATAACTTTTATAAAATCTTTAAAATCTACTGTATTTCAATTTGTAAGAAAATTTCTAGAATAAAAAAAATAATAGATTTATAAGAAGGCATATTTTTTATATATACAATGTTACTACTCAGCTATATTTATTCACATTCACATTACAGCCTGAGGGAAAGCAGAGTTTGCCAATCCCATATATGCCTTTTTGGAAACATTCATTATTTTAAGCTGGTTATATTCTGAGAAACAAAAGACTCAGAACCACTGACCTTTCCTATAATAGTTTTAAAAAATCTAGATAGAGGACCTGCTCCATGAAGGGAGTTATCACTATAGTTAACTATATTTTAATATAAACTAGGTGTGATAGAGAGGAACCCAGCAAGGTCCCTTTGATCAAAGTTCTCTCTGTGTCCTATGGTTAAAGACATCATAGAAAACTTTTGTTTGTAGAACATTTGCTTCTCCATCTCCATGTGAATTGCCTTCCTCCCTTTGAAGTCCAAACCACTACCCCTATCTCTTTCCCCTTAGCTCAAGATGGCACATCAGCCCCAAGAGCCTAACTTGTCCCATGTCCCATATTCTTATGGAATCCCCATAGGTACATATATAATTAAACTTGGTTATTCTCTCCTGTTAATCTGTTTCATGTCAATTTAAATTTTAGGCCAAGTGAAAACTTTTCAATAAGACACAGCTCACTCTAAAACCTCCAACAATACCTAACAAGAGAAAGAAGGATGCAAATGGGAAGACCTAGGAAAGTACAAGGGAGTGATGGAAATTCACCTGCACCACCCACCAAGGTGTATGAGGGGTGTGGAAAGAGCAGAAATCTAAGGATTAGAATAGAGTGTGCTTCTGCCTTAAATCACCTCTGAAAAAAATAGAAACAAACCCCAAGCAATCCCAAAGAGTAGGAATAAACAAGCTTTTAGCAAAATCAAATAGATGCAGTTAGGATGCAATTTTGTTCAGAGCAATTTACAAGTAGTACATTTTACACTTATGAATGGGAACATTGCAACATCCCATGCTGCCATTTCAGGACTATAAAAATTTTTAAATTATAGTGAGAATAGAGGATCTGAGGAGGAGCTTCCTCAAATGCCTCAGAAGGCTATTCAATGCTGCCACTGATTTTCAACAACATTAGCACATATAGTAAGTTCAGAGTTAGGTCTCCTTCAACGAGTTTTCAATTCCTCAATCACAAATGATGGAAATTAAATTGTACTTATTTTTCTCTTTTATATCACTCAACCTATGGACTAATCAAACCAGACAGAAAATGGATACACTTCAGGGTTTCTTCAGAAACCTAAGAAATATGTGGGAAATGCAGAAAGTCAGAACTTGACTGTTGCCCTGGTCAACAATTTATAGTGTCCTTGAAAAAGTTAATCTTTCTACCATTGTTGGTTCCTCTGCTAATTGAAAATGACAGTTTTAATCTATATCCTAGGAGAGCTGAGAGGAGTAAAAGCTCAAAATATCCTGAGCTGTAACTATCTAGGACACCCCAGACAGTGAGGTCCCCATGTTATATAGGGCATGAAAGACCCTTTAAAAAAACATAATGGAGAACTTTTAAATTCTGGAAGTTTAACATATCATATAGAGAACTTTGAAACAATATATTATTCCCTTAGTATCACAATCAGCCATTGATTTGGTTTGGATGAAGTTTATAAAGACAGATATAAACAAACACTTGGGGTCCACAGGGTGTGTGTGTGTGTGTGTGTGTGTGTGTGTGTGTGTGTGTGTGTGTGTGTGGACTTTGTGTCAATCAAATCCTAGCAAAAAACAAATGTCACATTCAAATTGTATCACTGAAGAAATTCAATAAAATGATTATTTGTAAAGATGTGGGCATGGTGTTGAAGATCACAGGGGATATCACAGCACATGGGTTATTTCTGCAACCAAAAGAACAAAATAATCTAATAGAGAGTGCTTAGGGAGAGAAGTCGTGACCTGATCCAGGGTCATAGTCCAGCCAGAAGTGATCCTGAAGAACAGGAACAGAAGAATAAATGTCCCAACCTCCTTCCTTTCCTCCCCCATCTTCTACTGCTGATTCTTATTTGGTCAAATCAATATGAGGTAAAAGGCAAGGAAACCCACTGATGGCATTCATACAGGCCTGCCTCCTGAGAAAATGTCACATAAACTACCCAATTCTCTGGGGTATGCTATTGGGGTATTTCTCCATTTAAACCCTCCCTACAGGGTGTAACCCCACAGAACTTCACTTAAAGTGAAGAGTGTGCATCTGATGTGGGAAGAAAGACCCTGGGTTGCTGCACAGGTTGTCCCAGACCATATCGGCTGAGGCTCTGGATCGGCTGTAGCCCAGAACGTACTGGTGCAGGATACAATCTCTCATTTGAGTGAGACTGATTTGACAAGTAAATTAGAACAGGGACTAGTGGGAAGTAAGCAGTGTAACTAGTACACTGTTGAAAGTGGCGCTCACTATCAGTGTCATGCAAATGTATATGGACACCTAGGAGTGAGGCTTCCTTCCATTTTAGTAGATGTCCCTCATATCACAGGACTCACATTGAGCCTGTTGTCTGGTTCTCTGTTGTTCAATATGTGCTCAGGAAGCAGTGCCAGGTTCACCTGCAAATTTTCATGCCCCACCTCAGACCCACTGAATCGTTGTTTGCATTTCAACAACAACATTATTAGGTGAACAGGTAGATATTAAAGTGAGATGCTCTGCTCTTATTCTCTGCAAACTTTCATGTCATACTGTAATTAATGGTTGAAATGGAGGCCACAGTTTGGTTTCACATTGCCACAAAACTGGACAGGAAGGTGATATATAGTGCAAGATACATATACAATTGTTTTTGACAATTTTCATATGTAATCTGGTTTTCAAGGAATATACTGTAATTTTTTAAATTTTTTTATTTTTTAGATGAGGCAACCCTTGGTTGACCTCACAGATTGCAAGGACCTTGTCAGCTTACAATCCTTTAAATTTTTATTTTATTTTTTACACCTACAACACCTGGTCTTCCTAGATGGTCTCCCATCCAAGAACTAACCAGAGCTGACCCTCCTTAGCTTCTGAGATCAGATGAGATCAGACTTGTTCAGGATAGCATGGCTGTAGACTCAAGGGATATACTTTTAAAATGCTCAATTCCTTTTATATTTTTGTGTACCTAATTCATTTGGGTTCTTGAGAGTAATGAGTAAATAGATGGTATGGTATGTGGTGTTTGGAAAATATTGAGTAAGAGTTAGCTCTCACTATCCTAGGTGAGTCCTACTTAGGAAGAAAAAAAATAACTGAGTTATGCATTGCATTGATTTTGATGCAGGACAGGGCAAATATCCCAAAGTGGGGGCAGACCAAGCCCTGCACTGAGAGAAAAGAGAGTCCTTTCACAGAGACTGTAGAAAGAATTTAACATATATGCCAAAGTTAGGGTCAAAAAGAAAGATGATTAGAAAAGGGGCAACACTCCACAGACATGGTCTCCTCTCGGAAGCAGAGAGTAACAGAGCCTAAGGGAGATAAGGACAGGGAGAGAGACAGTAAAGAGTACTGAGAGAAAGACAGTGAGAAGGACTCAGAGAAAGAGACAGAGAGATGGAGAGAAAGACAGTGAGAAGGACCCCAAGTGTTCTGAGAATTGTTTATATATCATTCTTTTGTTCCTGTGAATTACAGTTTAAAAACGTTGTATACCCATTTTTTTTTTTTTTGCTATAGACATACAGTGAGGAAGCCAAAGGGGAAGAGTATGTAGCCTGAAAAGGTAAGACTATGCAGCATAAAAAGCCTGCTGACAGTTCTCAGCCTTTAAGTCACAGGTACTCCTTGGTTTCAGCCATAGAGAATGAAAAATTTTACTTGTGTAGGGCGCCATTTAAAGTCTCTGTTTTTCATTTTTCCCTTTCACAGGTGTGGGAAATGGACTGTTAGCAACCTCAGCAGGAATCATCCTTTGTTCTGCAGGTGTCCTCCTGGCCCAGCTACAGGGATGATCACTGAATGTTGCTTGATTTAACACTTTAATTCTCTTGCCTCTTTTCTACATTAATTTGAGGGAATACATTGAGAAATTTTAACTATTAAGGGTTTTTACCTTTAAATTCCAAAATCAAAGGCTTCTCATCCACTTTTGAAATTGATATGCAGATAAGTACACTTAAAGAACCATGAGGCAAATGAACCAAACATAGTTAAGGAAGATGCACCACAAATGACCATCCTTTATATCTTTTACACCTATATTTTAGGATTATTGATTTACAAAGGGGACCTGTTGTATATCGAGGCTGATTTGCTCATCAGTCTGTACCAGACTGAAAATTTTTAAAGGTAGATTTTATGCCAGTGCTTGATTATTAGAGAAAAGCCATCTATGACCTCATGACGGGTTATAGTTCTTCAAGTTTGGCAGTAGCCAAGCAAAATAAACAGCAAATTTTAATTTTAAAATTTAAGTCCACCATTTCTATTCTATTGCTAATTTATTGTATGTAGAGTTAACAGGGTGGAAGCTGTCATGTCTGATTCATTTAAAATTATATTCAAAAACTTAAGTCAGGGTAGAGCTACTGTTGGTGTTAGTGTTTTATAATTTTTTATAATAAAACTTTTAACCTAAATTCTTGGATATGTAATTAGCAGCTCAGACAACTTCTGTCACTGACATCTTAGAAGGTTTTCCTCAAAGAATTGTGAGGTTCAGTCAGGGTGACACAAGTTGACCATCTTAAAAGAGCCACTGGGTCACTCAAACTATGTCAGCAGCTTCATAATGTCAAAGTTGAAGCTGATAAACACTCTTGAAATGGTGAATTGCTGGGAGAATGACAAATATTTTATCTACTAGTTTGTGAATTTTAACACTGAAATTAATTGCATGTGAAAAAAGAAAACCTTGATTTTCAGGAAATTAATTGCAATATCAATCTGTGGATTACCATTCAATCCCCACTAACTCGCATAACAAAGAGGCTTTCATCTAGACAGGATGGCCTTTACAATGAGCATGACTTTGATAGTAAATGAGATATGTTCGATTTATTATGTTAGTATTATATTAAGAAAAAACTTTTCTAAGAAAGGTGCAAGATAGTTTAAAAGAAAATTAAAAACCAAACTAAAAATTAGGAGAGTAGAGTGAGGTTGAGTGAAAATATGAGATCACAGCCAGTTTCTAAAAAATTTCGCTAGTTTACAATAAACTTAAAAAGATAATGAAATATACGGGCTGGTGTTCAGGTTTGGAGTTCAGTTATAAATAAATTGATTTAAGTTTTGTGGGACTTCACATTAAGTTGTCTCATAGGTAGTTACATTTACTGCTATGATGTTCGGAATATTTTTTTTTAAAAAAAATTGAGCAGTGATGCTGTTAGGAGGTGGTAAAAAAGTTAAAAAGGAAAAGTGGAAGTGTTACAAGAGAGTGAGGTTCCCCTTTCGAAGCATTGTCCAGGCTCTTGATGTCTTGATCAAAGAATTGAGCAAGATACCGATGTACAGCAGAAAAGGAATAGCTTTATTGGAAGGGAGAGTAAAGCAACAGTACACTTCCAGATGTGGAAGTTGCCTGAGCAAGAGAAGGGTGACTCAGAGCCCAGTAACAAAGCCTTTGGGGTTTTTATCCCTATTTGCTGTGGGTGGTTACTTTTCTCAATTAACAACTAAATGGACAGGACTCAGTGACTCATCATTTTCTTTCTATGCATGTTTTTTCTCAGAATTCAGTCTGTTATAATGATATTAATCTACGTCCGGATATTTACATTATATTATAATAATGATATAATGAGGCTAAAGTGAATTGAAGGTGTGAGTAACTGGCTTAAACCAGTACCCAATTTTCTGCTTACTTGTTTTCTTGTATGAGTTACTTTTAGCCCCAAAATGCCCTCTCTCTTGCTTAATTGTGGGCAGATTGGGGCAGACCCTTTCTAGAATAGGATGGCCTCAGCATTTTGCAGGCAGACCTGAAACCCCACTAACTTTCCTTCTTAACCTTTTTCTACGAGCTATGACTCTCTTCTTATTAGTATGAATGCTGAGGAACAAGAGGTCTCTTCTGTATCCGCTTCCTGCTGAGGGTCACAGTACAGTCCCTGTTTAGTAGGGTTTCATGGAGCTCTTTCTGTCTCTGTTTCAGTCAGAACTGTGTCTTGGGTATTTTGCCGAAATGCCACCTCTGTCCTTGTACAAGTTAAAAAGAAGATACAAATTTATTATATAAGTCAAATATCTAGTTATGTCTCTATTATTGACTTGTCAATTAAGATAGTAAAGGTAAACGTGCTTGGTTAATATATTTCTTTAAAAAAAAAAAAAGAAGAACTCTTGGGTTAAAGATCCCTTCTCCTCTCGAACTCTAAGGGCCATTAAGGCCTACACTAAAACTAGTTCTGTCTACATTGGACCAAGAAGAACGCTGAGCGTTAATGATTTTTATCAATAGCCAGAGGCCCGAGTCACCAGTTTCAGTGTAATTCACTGAGTTTGAGGGAGAGGGCCTCTTCCCTAAAGGAAGAAGAAAAGAAAAATACTTAACTGTGTATACTTAAAAAAACACACCCACACAATTAAAAGTTCTGGAAGTATATTTCGTAAATGATAGTTCATATTAGAAGCATTGAAAGCTAATCATTTCAGGTTTTGATCCTTTGCCCAAGGTTATGGCATCGTAGCATAAGCTCTACCTGCCTCCACCACAGGGACATGTGATGCTGTTGTAGGAAGCAACGCTTGACAGAGGAAATTAGATGCTCAGACAACTTTGTTAGAGAAAGGAGAATTTATTGCTTATGGAGTGCATGGGGCTTTAAACAGCACCAAAACATAAGCTCCCCTTGGTTAGATTTCTTACAGCTTATATACCTCTGTAGTATTCATGCAAGGGACACATGATTCCTTTGTCTGAGGTTCTACGTGCACTTTTTGACTCAAAATGGAGAAGGGGAGTTTTAGGTGGAGGAGGCAAGGAAGAAAGAATTCCTGGGCCAACAGTCTTATCTTGTTACAGATTGTTTTTCTTGTAGGTGTGACAAGAGTTTCCAGGAGGCCATTCAGAGGTCTATAGGCTATGGTTAATCTATAACTGTCAGTCAATACTATATGCTCATTTGACTCTCAAATTAATGCCAAGTGTCAGCTGTCATCTCCTTGGTTTCCAGAGAAGGAAGCAGACCCAAAATAGTTAAATAACTCAGGGCAAGTTTGTGTAGTTGGTCAGTGGTAACTCTAAGGAGTGTCTCTGTATTTCTTTGATACCAGAGCAAACTCTTCTCCCATAATGTCATTTTGTTTGGGAGTAGGGCTCAGGGTGAACCATGAGAATTTAGTAACCATAACAAATTTTAAAAATCACCGGAGGTCAAAAAGGACATTATATATTTAGACAAATTATAAGTAATTTATTGAAAAATTTCTCCCTTTGTACAGAGATTGATATGATCACTGCAATATTATTATTTTCTTACATATAAATTGGTGGAAGTGAAGAATTATCTATCCACATTCCTTGCTCATTATTTAATAATTATGCATGCATTCATACATGTGCATTGATTTTCCTCCCTTCCACCCACTCACACACAGAATACCATGTTCTCTTACCTCAACTCATCAATTACCAGCACTTCAATCAACTTCATATAGAAATGGGAGCAACATGCACAAGGAAATCCAGGATTATATAACACACCAAATCTACCAGTGTTCTGACTAAGTTCTTGGCAAAGATGATTTTAGAGAAAAATGAACATCAAAATGATTCATTTCTAATTCAATAAAAGACTCAATTTGGAACTCAGTTGAAAAGTTTCAAACTCTCTGTTACACTGGTGATTTTCTCACATCCTAGGTTTTTACTTACAAAGAAGTCAAAGCTCAGAATTCTTCATAAATGAAATCTGTCTTCTGCTCTACACTGAGATTTTATACCACTGGGAGTCTGACCTGGAGTCTCACATTCCTGGTACCAGAGCTAAGGCCTTTCAGGACTTGATGTAGGATAAGTATTTACTTTCTTCAACTAAAATGGCAGTTCTCCAGCATTTTTTTTTTATAAGTTAGCAGTCAGTGTTAATTTCAGCATTTATGTATTTCTCTTGTTCAGCCAAAAAATACACTTGCTGTTTTGACATTAAAGATTCAGTAAAAATGCATCTTTTGAGGAAAATTATTATTTTTGAATTTTATCAATAGTAGAGACACTTTCAAGAATATCATTTTTATTTCCAAAGAGACTATACACGACTTTTTATAGATAATGAGAATCTCATCATTTCAAAATAAATGGACATTTTATTTCCAATTTTAAAGTTCTTTGAGTTATTAAAAAAGTTTCCTGCTATTTATCTCATATGTCTTTTTTTTTTTTTGGTTGGGACTATATATTTTTCCTCAACTGATAGATTTGATCTTTGAGTTTATTAACTATACTATACAGACAAATCTTATCTCCATTATATAAATATACCATTTTCCTTTCTTTGAGGATCCATTCATTTATACTCATTTTTTCAATAACAAATATAGACAAAAAGTCAAATAAATTTACCTGTCTTCAATTTTTTTCCTATTTTCTTAAGTTTTTCCCATTACTTGATTTTCTCCAAATTTTAGTTTATATTCATCTCTATTTTACAATCATGAGATCATATTTATGTTACCTTAAAAATTCATATTTGTGTCTGTCCCATAATACCTTAATCATCTGTCCTGTGACAATTGTTGCAGATGAAAGCCTAACCTATGCACAGGCTACTGTCAAGAGAGCATCTCCCATCCCTGATCCTCCAGTAGCCGCCCTGTGGTGCTTACAAGTCCTTTCTCCCTTGAAAGAGTTTGTGCTTCCTGCATATAGTCTCCTTTAGATTCTTTGGTGGCCACCTAAACAAACCCTTAAATCTACATATCCAACATGGCTCCCCAAATCCACACCCCATACCAGTATTTTGTTAAAGAGTTTGTGGTTCTGTCTTTAATATTCATGCCTGTGATCTTCTCCATTAGCTCAAGATAATAATGAATTGTCGAAATGGGTAAAAGACCTTTAATCAGTTCTCTTTCTCCAAATAACACTAAAAATTCTCTCACACATTATTATAACCAATCAGAGAAAGTAGATTAAAATCATGGGCACTTTTGTATCCCATTGCTTTGTTTTACAAATTTTCTATTAGGCACTCTTTTTTGTTGTTGTTGTTTGTTGTTTTTGTTTTGTTTTATTTTGTTTCTAAATAGCATCGGCTACATCTTATGGGGGGAAAAGTCCCTAATTTTTATTTTTTCTGATTCATTTTAGATAAATTCTCTCTAAATGTCAATATGTCTTGTTTTCGTTTATCCACTTCTGATTTTTTTTAAACTAAGACCCCATGTTTTCCCTTATTTCTGAATCCTTCAACACTTATTCTGCCTGTAGACAAAGAGAGGGGCTCCAAGTTCAGATGGATCCTGACCAGGATGGCCTAAAATATAACTTCCAGCAATTAGAGTCCATCAACCTTAGATGTATTTAATGTCTATGGTGGGCAGACCGGTGGTAACCAAAGATGTCCATGTTCTAATACCTGGAATGCATGACTATGTCACTTTAACAGTGAAAGGGACTTTCAGATGCCATTAAGTGAAGAATTATAAAATGGGGAGATGATTCTGGAATATCTGAGTGAGCCCAATGTAATCACAAGGGTTCTTATCAGAGGGAGGCAGAGCGGTCAGAGTCAGGGTTGATATGAAGACAGAAGCAGAGGTTGAGTAATGCAAGAGCTGCAACCTCGAGAAGCTAGAAAAGGAAAAGATTTTCTTTCAGAGCTTTTAGAAAGAACATAACCCTGCTGACACCTTGATTTTAGCCCTGTAAGACCCATTTCAAACTGCTAACTCTAGAAATTTAAGAGAGATTGTGTGACTGTAAGCCACCGAGAAAAGAGTCTGTCTTGAGTGCCTGATCTGTAATAGATAAAAACTGAGAACTATTAGATTATTTTCCTATCTCCTCTTAACTCACCTGGTGTCTCTACCATGTGATATAGGTAAGTCATATTTATACACTCTGCATATGCAAGGTGTTTTGAAAGTCCAGAAATAGATACTCTTATTTTGTTGCAGGTCGTAATATAAATAAATCATTTATTATGTATTTATAGTAAATATATATCATAAAAGGATGTTACATAAATATCCATGAGTTCATGTTTCTGAACTTAGTGGCCAACCTATAGAATGAAAAAGAGGAGAGCAGAGTCTTTTTTTCACTATGGCATTTGAGTCTCCAGATCTATTTGATCCAGATGCTTCCCCTCTTGTCCTTACCCCATTTTTCTTGCAAAATAATTTAAGATTTTACAACCATGAAAAGCCTAACTAGTATAAATCTTTTGAAGACTCGTCTCTGCATTGCCCTGTAACTGTGAGCCATCTTTGAGCACCTTGACCTCTGTGCAGCCTGGAGAAGTTAGAAGCAGCCTATAGGAGTCCACATGTGATGATTTCTCCAAAAGACCCAGGTGGCTCAGCAGGACTGAGAGGGCAAGAAACCAAGGTCTGGGAGCAAAGAACTAACCTGAACTTACTGGCCTGATTCCACTTATTAGTAAAACACTAGTGAATTAAGGCCCCAGTAGGTATATCAGAATCGTTGTAACCAGAGGCCTAAAAATTCTTTTATTAGATCTACATAGATTCAGGATTTTATACTTTCATGCCTGTCTTGACTTCATTTACTTAAGACTCCAGAAACAAAGTCATGAGACTTAGAGAAAATCAAAATTATAGCATATGGTCGCTAATATTTATTTTCTAAATATTAATGGTTATAATATGCTTAACACACAAGGTTCTTTAATGGTTAACATGTTCTGAATAATTATCTTTCCCTCTGTAAATAATAAATATTTTGAGGGAGATACTTTGAAGCTATGTAAATTTTTATTTCTCTTTAAACTTTTGTTCACTAGTTTTAATATTCCTCAGTGGTTCTTGCCTACAGCAATTATTACTGTGGTGTTCTAGTGGTAATTCGCTTTTTCCTACTGCAACATGTATTAATTGGAATTATTCTGTAATGAAGAGTTGTCTCTTTCCTCCATTTATTATTTATTAGGTAATGTATGTAATATGGACTCACAGATATTTATGTTATTCATTGGATGATGATATATATATATGTATGTATGTATATATATACATACATACATATATATATACATATATTTTACTTAAATTGTTCCAGTTTTGTACACTTGGATTTCTTTTTAAAATGGTTCCTATGCCCTTTTGACAGTCTCTCATCAGTCTTTTTTTTTTTTAACATTTCCTTACTCTCTGACATCACCAGGCTCATTTTGTATTATCCCTGCCCTAGCCTTAGAGTCACCACTTCTTGTTCTGTTTTTTATTATTATTATTATTAGATAATAGTATTTTGAAACCAAATTTTGGGCATTTATTGTGCTTATTTCTACTGGGATGTCACAGCTTCCAGGCCCTCTCAGCAGTCAGAGCTAGAAAATATATGTATGTCTACAAACCCATGTAGACATATATTTCATTTTAATAATAACTCAAAATAAAATAATTTCAAATCAGTTAGTACAGTATTTTCATGTGTGTGTAAAGATGTTAAAAATGGCATGAATTCAGACTATGCCTCTGATATCATGGGATTCGCTGTAGCCTTGCTCTTTCTTTCTTTGCGTTGATCCTCTATTAACAAGCAATAGGCAGCCAAAGGGGCCCTAGACCTAGAATGTTTCTGGAGCCTGAAATTGTCAGCTGGAGCATGGTGGTGTCAGGTGTGATGCTGGGAGCAGGTTCTCAGATCCTCAGAAGCAGCCTGACTGGGACCCATCAGATCTCTTTTGACTGTGATAATCCATGTGACTTCTTTGAAAGCCTCAAAAAACAGCTTATCTTCTCTCTTACAGAAAAAAGTAACTATGGCACTCATACTCAACGTGAAACCTAGATGGGATCCTTCAACACAGGAAAGTTATTGCCATGACTGCCAAACCATTTATAGTCTTATTTAGAATTGACTAGAAAATAGCAAAGCATAAGAAAAATACCTTTTGAAATAATAAATGTCACTTCAAATCTTTTGCTATGGGTTTGGTTCTTTGAACTTGAAGACTTCTCGAAGCTATCTACTTGGGTGTGGAGTAGAGAAATGTTGTAAAGTAAAGATGATAAATTAGTAGTTAGAGAGCAACTTGATAACCATAGGGTCTGAATCCAGGTCTGCTGTTGCCTTGACTCACTATGAGACACTGATGTGTGTTTTCTCAGCTTTACTGAGAGGTCAATGTGAGGGCTCTGACAGGTGATGAATATTCACATGCACCTCTGAGTGCTTCAACTGACCCAGGTGTGTCCAGGTTGCTCTCAAAGCAGCTCTGGTTAGTGCCCCTATGGCGCTGTCTTCTAAAAATAGAATATTAGGCACAAAAAAGTGAGAAAAATAAGTCACAGTTGCCCAAGCTGGCCCAGACCTTAGATCATGGATATGACTTTTTGCTTCAACATTTTAGAAACAGTGAGGTTTTAAATTTTAATGGGCAGTTTCCAAGGAATTGATTTCCTGGCAGCAGAGGTATCAGCTCAGAAGGAAGCTCATATGACTGCCAGGGGTACATTTTAGGGCCAGTGGGGACAAGGCTGTATCTTCTTTATCACAGCCCTCGTCAGCTGTCACTGAAAATTATTGTTCTCCTGACATTTTGCCAACTGCAGGGTTAGAAAAAGTTCTTCCACTATGTTTATCCTTCTTTCAGACTTCTATACTTTGTATTTTTTTAATGTTGATCTTTAAAATATTAATGCCCATTAATTCCACCTTTAGAAATTTATCCTAAGTACATACTAAGAAATGCACATCGTAATTTATAAACTGTGATGTTAATTATACCAATATGTCTATTATCACAAAATGTTAAACAATCTAAAGCTTAATCAATTAGTGCTTAAATAAATTATTATTTACTGATAAGATGGAATATACTACAATTATCTTTAATGGTTTTTAAAGTAACATCTCTCTTACTTATGTGCACAAGAGATCTCATTGAAGTGATGAAGAAGTTCTAAAACTAATTTGTGATGATGATTGCACAACTGGGTAAATTTGCTAAAAATCATTGAATTGTATACTTGAAATGGGTGATTATATAATGTGTAAAATATGTCTCAAAATAAAACCCCCTATGCTTCCTCTGATTATTCTCCTAGTTCTTCAGGAGAATATGTATGTTTGGAATTGTTATCTTCAACACCTGGAATAATTTTCATGTTGGCTCCTGGATCCATTAAATGGGGAGGAAAAGTTGGAGGTCTGTGAACCTGTTGTAGCAATCAAATCATGTTCTAGACCTACCACATAAGATGCAAGAGATACGTGAGATGACCTTGGAATACACAGGTATGGCAGAGGGTGAGATGAATGCCATGAACCTATGGTGTTCTAAAGCAGTACAGCAGTAGAGTCTGGCATCCTGGGGCATTCCAGGGTACTCCTCCCAAGTGAAGAGCAAGCTGCTAAAACTAGCACTCTCTACCACTAAGAAAAAAAAGTCAAATTTGCACTTTGGAGGTAATCCATTTCATAACTTTTGATTGGTTTACTCTGTCTCATTTACTGTCTTTTCAAATTACTTCCAGTCTGAGTGGTACCCAGAGGAAAAAAATAATTTTTCAAGTGATCAGCTGCAGTGCAAGCAGCTGGGTCAATCAACTTCTGCAAGCTGGCAGAGCTAGTGGAGGGCAAAGTGTCCACAGAAGACTGGGCAGCTGTCTGAAGCCTGCAGCGAGTACCAGTGGAGAATGAAACTCCAAGTCCTCATCGCTAATTATCTCCCTTCTGAAAAATAGCTCCTAGTTTGTTATAAGGCCCTCGTGGAAACTGAATGCCTGACTATGATTACCAGGTGCGGTAGGCACTATTGATTGCCAAACCAATTCCCATGCGCAAACTCTTACTCCCATGTCTGTGCCATTAGCAGAACTGGAAAAGCTACATTATCAATTTCCCAGCTACTTTTGCAACTGAGGGTGAAGGTGTGGGTGGCCTATGACACAGTTGTGGCCAGTCAGACCAAAGTAGAAATCTCTGGGGCATCTGGTGAAGATGTTCCTCCCCTGATCTAAGAAGAGGCTGAAACTGCACTCTCCTTTCTCTTCTTCTTCCTGCCTGGGATGTCAATGTCCAGATAAAAGATATTTCACATTTCATTCTGAATGAAGGAGCCATTTGAAGACCAAAAGGAAAAAGCCAAGAAAATCGTAGAGGTGCTGGTCTTGGCTCAGCTGCTAAACCAAACCAGCAGTGCCGGCCTTTCCTTGAACTTCTGTCTCCATGAGAGAAACAAAGCACTATCTGCTTAAATCATCATTTGTTAGGCTGTCATTTGCATGCTGGAGCATTTCTAACTGAGACACTAGGGAGCTATGTGGCCTGAGCTGCTGATAATTACTTGGGAATTACCTGGAATTATGCATCTTGCATAAGTTTTGTATTCCATTATCCAGCAAACCTGCAAATCCTGCAAAGCCTTGTCTCACCACCTTGTTATCTCTTCCTGAACCTTCACTTTTGTCTTCAGGGAAAATTCCTGATGAATTATTCACTGGGAGGATACAGATAGCTCTGTGTGGCATTCTAGCACCAGCCAAACACTGCAGTACCATTCAGTGGTAGCTCTGAAGGACCACGGAGAGACATCGCCTCATTGAACAGAACTTCAAACTGTATATTTTATTCTCTCACATTTTCTAAAATGAGAGGTGGTCATAGATAGGGGTGTGGTGATTCATCACAGTTTAGTTCATTGGCCAAATATCCAGGGATTTAGAGAAAGCATAATAAAAGAACTAGAAACAATAATTTTGGAAAAGAAGATGCGGATTATCTTTTTAGAATAGTCCAAGAGAGTCGGAATATCTCTATTCTATGTGGTTGTTTACCAGCTGGATAAGTTGTTCACATGACTTAGTGACTATTGATTAGCATTCTTCTCCAGTTACACCATTGCTTGTTCAATGTGATGCTAGAGAGTGGCCAAATGTCAGGAAGGGAGGCTATACACAGACTCAAGAACAATTTTACCAGGCCATGCTTTGCCATACCCACTGAGAAGTGCCTGGGAAGCTGGCACCATTAACCAAACTGAAATTACAATAGTTTTGCCCCCAGGGGAACGGCCACCTTCCCCATGGCACTGACCACTCAGAACTGTGCTTCCATCACAGAGGCACAGCCATTTTCCCTCACTAGAATTATTATTTATTTTGTGTTTCAGTTTGCTTTCATGATTCTTTTAGCATCACCATTCCTGGACTTCATAAATATATTATACATTATCATGTCGATTCATCGTATATTATTTCTGGCAATATAAAAGACAGTAAGGGATTAATATTTGTGGGGTTCACTGGTCATAGCAGGTATATTGTCATTCAGTTATAGACAGTGTATAGTTTTGTAAATATATAATAATGATGTAGTTTTGACCTGGGTGTGAGTAAACATCTTGAAAGTTTTGGATTTGTCCTGTGAATGTGACATATGCACTGAACAAGCAATCCATATGTGGTGCTTTCTTACCATTGTCCAAAATACACAGAGCTAAGGTTGAGAATAAAGGTGTTACATCTCGTGATTATACCTACTGCCTGAAGAGGGGCAGAATATGCTACCCCCAAATATACCACTTTGGCATAAGGATTATTTTGAGCTAAAAGCACTTGAGAAATAGTGAGTGCAAGAAGGATGTCTGATCTCCTATTTTCTTCTTGAAGGCAGGAGATGAAACTGCCATTTGAAAGATGTTCTTCCTTTACCAAGAGATAAGAAACATTCTCATCACCAGAGATGAGGAGTTCAAGACAAGAGAAATCTGTACAAACAGATCTTGTTAAAATAACTTTTTTTTTTCAGGTAATGTTTCCTCTGGCTTTCACATTTTTTTTGCCAAATTTTTATTAAGGCATAATTGACATATAACATTATATTAATTTCATGTGTACAACATAATGATCCATTATTTGTATATATTGCAAAATATTCACCATAGATCTAGTTAACATCTATCACCACACAAAGTTAAATCTTTTTTGTTATGAGAACATTAAGATTTACTCTCTTAACAAGTTTCAAATAATGTACATTACACCCCCATGACATTTATTTTATAAACAGAAATTTGTATTTTTGACCCCTTCATCCATTTTGCCCACCCCCTACCTTCCACCTCTGATGATCACCACTCTGTATCTATGAGCTAGGTTTTTTGTTTTTCTTTTTCTTTTAGATTCCACTATTATAAATAAGATCATATGGTATTTGTCTTTCTCTGTCTGACTTACTTTATCATAATGCCCTCAACCTTCATCCATGTTGTTGTAAATGGCAGGATTTTCTTCTTTTTATGGCTGAATAATATCTTATTACATATATGTATAACACAATGTCTTTATCCATTTAGTTGCTAGCGTACATTAAAGTTGTTTCCATGTCTTTGCTATTGTAAGTAATGTTGCAATGAACATGAGGTGCATATATTTTTGTGAGCTAATATTTTTACTTTTTTTGATAAATATGCAGAAGTAAAATTGCTGGATCATACAGTGGTTCTATATTTTTTTTCTAGAAAACTTTCATACTGTTTTCCATGGTGATTGTAATAATTTACATTCCCACAAAAAGTACACAAGGGTTATTTTTCCTACATCCTCTCCAACACTTATTATTTTTTGTCTTTTTGATAATAGGATTCTAACAGGTGGTTTTGATTTGTATTTACCTGATAATTAGTAATGTAGGGAACCTTTTCACGTACCTGTTGGCAGTCTCTATGTCTTTGGAAAAACGTCTATTCAGGTCATCTGCACAAATTTTAATCGAATTTTTTTTGGCTATTGATTTGTATGACTTTTTATTTATTTTGAATATTAACCCCTTATTAAATATGTTTTCTTCCTCTTAGTAGGTTGGCCTTTTAACTTTATTAATAATTTTATTTGATGGGCAAAACCTTTTTTGTTTGATATAGTCTCATTTGTTTATTTTTGCTCTTATTGCCTTAGCTGTTAAGGTCAGATCCAAAAAAAATGTTGCCAAGACCATAGTGAAGGCACTGACTACCTACATTTTCTTGTAGGAGTTTTATGGTTTCATCTCTTACATTCAAATTATTATACCATTTTGAGTTAACTTTTGCACATGGTGTAAGATGGTGGTCCAGTTTCATTCTCTTTCATGTGGCTGTCCAGTTTTCCCACCACCATTTATTGAAGAGACTGCTCTTTCCCTATTGCATATACCTGACTCATTTGTCATAAATTATATGTCTGTGTTGATTTCTGGACTCTTTATTCTGTTCCTTTGATCTATGTGTCAGTTTTTATACCAAAACTATACTATTTTAATTATTATATTTTTGTAACATAATTTTAAGCCTGATGCCTTAAATTTTGCTTTTTTTTCCCCCTCAAGATTGTTTTGTTTAAGCAGTGTCTTCTGTGGTTCTATACAAATTTCAGAATTGTTTGTTCTATTTCTATGAAAAACGGTATTGAAATTTTGTTAGAGATTGCATTGAATCTGTAGATTGTTGTGGGTAATATGAATATTTTAACAATATTAATTTTTCTAATCATGAATATGGTATATCTTACATTTATTTGTATCCTCTTCAATTTTTTTCTTTAATGTCTTATAGTTTTCAGAGTACAAGTCTCTCACTTTCTTTGTTAAATTTATTTCTAAGTATCTTATTCTTATTGATGCAATTATAAATGGAATTAAATTCTTAATCTCTCTTTCTGATAGTTTGTTATTAGTAACACAATAGATTTCCTTGTGTATTAATTTTGTATCCTGCAGCTTTATTGAATAAATTTTTTGATGGAGTCTTTAAAGTTCCCTACCTATAATATCATGTCTTCTGCAAAGAGTGACAGTTTTCTTTCTTTCTTTCAATTTGGATCTCTTTTATTTATTTTTCCTGCCTAATTGCTTTGGCTAGTACTTCCAATATTATGTTGAATAAAAATGGTGAGATTGGCATCCTTCTCATGTTCTTGATCTTAGAGGAAAAGTTTTCAGCTTTCCATCATTGAATATAATGCTAGGTATTAGTTTGTCAAGTACAGCCTTCATTTTGTTTAGGTATGTCCTCTTCACATCCACTTTGTTAAGAATTTTTGTCATAAATGAATGTTGAACTTTATCAAATGCTGTTTCTGCATCTATTGAGATGATTATATATATATATATACATATATATATGTATATATATATATATACATATATAGAAACCAACACAGAAAGTCAAGAAAAATGAAGAAATATAGAAAAATGCTCCAAATAAAATATATATATATATATTTTATATCCATATATATATATATCCTTCATTTTTGTTAATGCAGTATATCACATCAATTGATTGATTTGCAGATGTTGAAACTAGCTTTAAATCCTTGGAATAAAAATCACTTGATCATGGTGTATAATCTTTTCAATGTATTGCTGAATTCAAATTGCTAATATTTTATTGAGAATTTTTACATTTATATTTACCAGGGATATTGGCCTGTAACTTTCTTTTCTTGTGGCATCCCTGTCTGATTTGGTATCAAGGTAATGCTGGCCTCATTGAATAAGCTTTCTTTTCAGCTTAAAGTGGTTTTTAACATTTCTTCTAAGACCAGTGGTGGTTATTTCCTTTAGCTGTTGTTTGTCTGGAAACACATTATTTCCTCCTTTATTTTTGAATGATAACTTTGCCAAATAGAGGATTCTTGGTTGGAAGCCTTTTTCTTTCAGCACTCTGAATATATCATGTCACTCCCTTCTGGCTGCAAAGTTTCAGCTGAAAAATCCATTGACTTAGGGATTCCCCTATAAATGACAAGATGTATTTTTCTTGCTGCTTTTAGAGTCTTTTTTTTTTGTCTTTAAATTTTGACAGTTTAATTATAATGTGTCTTGGTGTAGGACTCTTTGGGTTCCTCATTTTTAGAATTCTCTAGGCTTCTTAGGATCTGGATGTCTGTTTCCCTCCCCCAGTTAGAAAAGTTACTAGCCATTATTTCTTGCACTTGATGTCTTTCGAGTGTCTTCAGCTCAAAATAATTCTTCAATTACATTTTCTGCCTCTTTTTATTCCTTCTGGGACCCTTATAATGCAAATGTTAGCATTCTTGGTGTTGTCTTATAAGTCTCTCAAACTATATTCACTTTTTTTATTTTTATTTTTTGCTCTGATTAAATGTCCTGTTTTAGAATTCACTGATTCTATCTTCCTTTTCATCTAGTCTTTTATAAAGCCACTGTAGTATGTTTTTTAAGTTCATTTATTGTATTCTTCAGCTCTGTGACTCTTATTTGGTACTTTCTTACATTTTCACTGTATTCATCCATTCTTCTACCCAGTTTGGTGAATATCTTTACAACCATTAGTTTACATTTTTTGTCAGATAAATCACTTATCTATTAAATTAAGTTTTTTTTTCAGAGGTTTTATCTTGTTATTTTATTTGGAGCATTTTTCTATATTTCTTCATTTTTCTTGACTTTCTGTGTTGGTTTCTATGCATTAGATAAAACAACTACTTCTCCCAGTCTTGAAGGTGTGCCCTTTGTAGGAGATGGACCTTATAATTGGTTGTCTCTCAACTCTTTGATGATTTTCCAAGCAGCCTATTTTGATTTTAATAGCTCCCAGTAGTTGAGGATGTGCCAAAACATGTCAGTGGCCCAAAGAAGAGGATCTCAGCCCACACTTACATTCAGGCTCATTGGAAGCCAGATACTTGGACATCAGCTTTTAAAGTATGTGGATATATACAGTTTTGTGAGATTTAAAGACATAAGCTCCACTGACCACCAGAGCCAGGCAATCTGGAGGTATTCTTGAGCAGCAGTCAAAACTCAGGGCTCCAGATGATTGTATAAGGTTTCTTTCTCAGAGATCCTGGTAAGCTGTAGTGAGGCATAGGGAGAGAACAGAGATGGCATCCATCAGCCAATGTAGGCTGAGAACACTTCTATAGCTTTCTAGATCTGTGCCAAACCTGAAGCCTGCCCATCAGGCCAAAGTTCTGGGACAAGTACATAGGCCTCTTTCACAGAAATACTGAGGGTATGCTTTAATCTGTTGTCTGTGAGTACCCTGGGGGTTAGTAGCCAACCAAGAAATGTCTGCTCAATTGTTACAGTTCCATGGGACCCAGAAATGCAAGTACCCCTGGTCTCCAGAGCCATGAAATCAAGAGATGTCTTCTGGGCAGCAGCTGCAAAAACCAGGACACTAGGCATAAAAATTTGGGCACCTGGTACATGTAAAAGTTTCTCTTCAGAAAATACTGGCACTCTAAAATATAACGAAGGGAGAATATAAAGATGGTGCCCACTGGCTCAAATCAATAAGAAGGAGAGTGTAAAGATGGCACTTGCTGGAATTAAGGGAGAAAAAAGGCCTATAGTTTAAGAAAAAATAAAAACATTGCACAGAAAGATGGCAGCTACCAGCCCCTATCTCAGGATAGCATTCTAGCTGGCCTCTAGAAGTGTATTAAGTAAGATATTTGCCCCTCAGATCAATGCTTTAAAATTGGCAAATGAGCCTCTTTCACATAAAGTCTGAGTGTAATTGGCTGCTTCTATACTGGTCCCTGGTCCAATGAGTCCAAGCACATAAGCTCTTTAAAAGCTATTTCTCAGATCACCATAGTCTTATGGGTCTCATGTATGCAAGCTCCATTGATTTTCAAAGCTAGATGTTTTGGAGCCTTCTCAGGTACAGTTCTTAGAAGCTGGCATGCTCAGTATGGAGTTCAAATTCTATAATCCACTAAGAGAAGCTTTGGATTTTGAGTTCCCTTCCAATTGTGAATCACTATACTAAGAGGAAGGTCTATGGTTAGATTGTGTCTCAGCTTCTCCTCTCCACTTTGATGTAGTATTTTTTTGTTTGTTTGTTCAATGTGTAGTCAACACTCAGCTAGTCTTTAGAGTTTTGTTTTGTTTTGTTTTGTTTTCCAGAAGAAATTACTCCATATGTGTCATAGCTTTGGTGTGTCCATGAGAGTAAGTGAGCTTAGTATCTTCCTACATGGCTATCTTGAACTGGAACCCTAAAATAACTCTTAACTTCCCTTATCTTCCCTATATTTCAGTTACTTTTTCATAATTGCCTCTTTTTTTTTCTTTGTGGCATATAAACACTTAAGCTTAGCCACTCCTTTGGGTCTTCATTTTCCTATAGAGGCTCCCATGTATATATAAAAGTCTGTATGCTTTTTTCTTGCTAATCTGTCTTATGTCAATTTAATTATTAGAACCAGCTGGAAATTTTAAGAGCATAGAGGTAAAGTTTTGCCTCCCCCACAGTCCCAATAAAATATCTTTAGGGCTTTAAAGAAAAATAAAACTAGAGTGTTGGGCAAAGGCCAAATCATGGATAGCTCTCTATATTAAGTGTTGATATTTTTCCTAAGTGTAAGATGAATGTATTAGTTTTCTAGGGCTGAAATATCAAAACACTAAAAACTGGGTCAGTTAAACAACAGAAATTTATTTTCTCACTGTCCCAAAGGCTGTAAGTCCAGGATCAAGGTGTTAGCAGGCTTAACATCATTCTGTGAGATAGCCTTCTCACTGTGTCCTCACATGGTTTTGTTTACAATGTTCACAACACTGTCAGAAGGGAGAAGTAAAGGGGAGTAGGAGAAAACATACTGAAGCAACACTAACACAAAATCAGAGAGTGCCTATATATTTTTTCTTTTTATTCTGTGATTGATTTTAGATGTTGAATCACACTACCAATCATGAAGTTCTAAATGCCTTTTATTTGAAGATTCAACTATTTTAAAATGCAATGTCCTATGTATCTCTATTTCTCTAATTTCACCAAAACTCTTTGAATTATCAAATAGTTTGTAGATAGATAGATGATAGATAGATAGATGATAGATAGATAGATAGATAGATAGATAGATAGATAGATAGATATAGATATAGATATAAATAGATAAAACCTAAAATTATCAAATAGTTTCTTAAGGGCTATAAATTCTAATAATTTAGGTATTCTCCAGAGTACCTAGCATAGTATTCTGAGTGTTATGTATTGCTCGAATATATTTTATTTGATAAGGCTTATTTACTTAAATTTCATAGCCATTACATAAGTTAAAATATTCTGTGACTATATAGAGACATATGTTGTGATCACATAGTAAAATTTATTTTAAAACATTTTGAAAACTATAGATAGTTATACTAATACAAAACACAGTATTAGTCTATTTCACTTATAGTAGCCCTCTGATTATTTCAAACCATAATTACAAGTGGACAATTTGTCAAGCCCAAGAATTCAAATGGAAATGTCATAGATGTTAATCAAATGTCATAATTTAAAATGAGCAGAGATAAAAAATCTAATTCTGAAGCTCAAGAGAAAGTGTAAGAAAATTTGTGTTTGGGTGGAAACTACACACACATATTAATATTTGTACATATACATATATGTATGTGTGTGAATTATATTTTATTCCATTTCTTATTTTATAACAAAATTTCAGCTTTCATCAGTCTATCCTCAAATGTTGGAGCAAACCATAATTTACATTACAATACTAGCTTTAATAAAGTTTATAACTGACCAATTTGTTAATTTTCAACTTATGAAATGTTTTAGTGAACAGATTGTAAATACGTATGCTTTATAAGACTTAATATTTTCTACTTCTATGGAAGGTTTTAAGAGAGTTGATTTTCCCCTATAACATATGATGGCAGTAATTTTATGAAAATTATTTCTATGATTCACATATTGACAGTATTATTGAACAGGCTGGTTGATAAATGACTTGTCATCAATGCAGTACTGTATTTATAGAAATATAAAATTAAAAACTCAAGTAATTCAATGATTCACATCTTGAAAAAATGAGTGTAAGAGGCAAAATTCCAAGTCTTACATAAAGGCACATGGGCCTTTGGGAATCCTAATTCTTCAGAGAAATGAGGACAATTATATTCTTGTCCCCATTCCTCATGTCTTGAATCATTCTCCTTTCAGTGGAGGCTTTCTTGACACAGGTGCTCCTATAATCTCCAAAGCAGAAATGGGGGAATGTGGCAAATCCTCTGCTATCTCCTGCAGTTTCCACCCAGAAGTGGCACATGTAATTTTTCACATTTGATTTGACAAAACAAGTTACCTGGTTATACTTAACTTTTAGAAGGACAAAAGTTTAATTCTTTTCTGCTCCCATATGGAGAAAGTCGAAACATTAATGAACAAACAGCATTAATGAGAATCAACCCACTATAATCTACAAAGACTGGCAACAGCTCTAAAAGGTCAGCATGACCTAGAAGAGCAATGACTACTGGATTTTCGTCAATACACTCTTAGAAGTAGTACAGCTTGCCTCTTACATTTATGCCATTCAGAAAAACCTGATGATGATGTCTATAATTTTATTGCCATTCTAATTCCACAAGTCTGGTGAAAAGCATATATTCCATGATGAAGCATAGGTACTTCGTTATGGACATGGCTGGGTTGAGACACTGAATTTTCTAGCTGAGTTATGGGAAAGGTAAAACACAAGGCCTCGCCTGCCTGTTTATCAATAATTGGATTGTATACAAGGTGATGCTCTTTGTCAGAATGGATGATATAACATTAATCACTAGCAACATCATTCTAGGTGGCAGAGGTGTGGACAGTAAGGCACTACTCCACTGCCATCAGCAAATAAAGGAGCAGATAACCTTAGTGAAGACATGAGGAGAACATGGCAGGCTCTCTTTTGGGCATCAGTCTCCTCACTTCCCCAACGTGAATGCAAAATGATGTTGTTTAAATCTTTCTATTAAAGTTTTAAGTTTGTTATTAAAGTCTCAAAACATAGAAATCATAGGTAGTATTTTTATCCCCAAATACAGTATTTTTATTGAATATTGAAGCTGATTAGAACCAAAAGTCTTAGTTTATAGATGAGATTATAAAACCCAGTAAATTCAAAAGTCTTATACTTAAGGGTTTAGTATAAGAACGTTTCTGTCTTTCATCATGTCACAGAAACTCTGTTCACCTAAAGACAATAATAATAATAATCTCAGTGTAGAAGTAATTAACATGACCTTTGGCTACATAAGTAAAAGATGAGCTAAGGTCAGTTTTGGTTCACCAAAGGGCACACTAAAAGTGTCTTCCCTTGGTCTGGGACCCAGGAAAGCTTTTTCTGCTTCTCCTAGCCATCTATAGCACACTCTTGCAACTGTAGTCGTTTCTCCTTATAAGTCAATAAGGTCCTTGAGGCTTCCAGTAAAGAATCTTGAAACTTTATTTTGTACTAAATAACAAGAAATTCCTAAATTCATCTGAGCAATATTTTACTCTGTTTTCCAAAAAACTTGATTTGATTAGTCTGCAGCCAAAAAATAAGATTTGGCCACTTAAAAAAAAAAAAAACTCAACAAAGGAACATAAAAGTGTTAATGACTTTAAAGAGCAAGTTTCCAGTAACTGTTCACTTACAGAAAAAGATGAATAATATAGCGCTTCACCCCTTAACAATGGGGATACTTTCTGATAAATGCATCATTAGTCAATGTCATTGTTGTGCAAACAGCACAAGTGTTATATATTATACATCATTGTATATGCTATGCTTTTATATGAGTGGCAATGCAGTAGAATTGTTTACATCAGCCTCACCACAAACACATGAGTAATGCGTTGCGCTATGATGTTTTGACAGTTATGATGTCACTAGGTGATAGGAATTTTTCAGCTCCATTATAGCCTTATGAGACCACCATTGTACATGCGATGCATCGCTGTCTGTAATGTTGTTATGCAGGACATGATTGTAACAGATAATAAGAGCACTAACTCATGTAGAGTTGCCACAGATTACAGTTACTCAAACACTGCAGTATATTTCTGGTTTCACCAACTCAGTAAGTTAATAACTTTTCTTTGGCTTCTCACAAAGTTGTTAGTGAAATTAAAATAACTTAGAGCTGACCACCGTTAATACAGAGAATCATATATCACATATATTAAACATAATATGAGTAGTTTTTGAAAGTAAAAATAAATAAATTTCTATTACTTATCACCTTTAGTTATTAACCATGCACTATTTTGAAGAATTATGGAAGTAAAACTTTAATAATAATAAAGAGTGAAGGAATTAAAGAATTTCTACCTCAATGACAACACTGTAGTGTTACTGGAGCAAGGTAAACTAGTAGATAACTGTTTAATAATAGTTAAAGTACAAAATTTAAATGTAATTTACCTTTTAAAAATACATTAGTTCCATTTAGAAGAGTATCCAAAATAACAAAACACCTAGAAATAAATTTAACAAAGGAAGTGAAAGACTTTTACACTGAAAACTATAAAATATTATTGAAAGAAATTAAAGACCTAAATAGATAGAAAGATGCTTATGTTCACAAATTGGAAAACAATATTTTTAAGATAGTCATGCTATCTAAAGTAATGTATATAAACAATGCAATCTCTATTATAATTCCAATTCCCTTTTTGTAGAAATAGAAAAGCCAACCCTCAAATTGACACAGAATTATAAGGAAACCAAAATAGGTACAAAAATCTTGAGAAAGAAGAACAAATGTTAAGGTCTCACACTCCCTGATTTAAAAATGTACTACAAAGCTAGCATAATCAAAACAGTGTGTGGTACTGCCATAAGGATAGAGATAGATCAATGGATTAGAACTGAAAGTTTAGAAATAAACCCATACATTTCTGCCTAATTGATTTTTAATGGGGGAAAAAATAGGCTCTTCAATAAATAGAGCTTTACAACTGATATCCATAAGCAAAAAAATGAAGGTGGAATATTACCTCACATAACATGTAAAAATTAACTCACAATGAATCAACAACCTAAAGATAAGAGCTAAAACTATAGAACTCTTAGAAGAAAACAGAAGCACAATTTCATGAACTTGGAGCTGCCAGTGGATTCTTAGATATGAGAGCAAAAGAAAAATATATAAATCATACTTCATGAAAATTAAATTTATTCTTTTTCAAAGGACATTATATACAAGAAGTCGAAAAGACAACCTGTAGAGGGGAAGAAAAATATTTGCAAATATCTGATAAGGGTCTGATATTCACAATCTATATAGAACACTTACAATTCAGCAATAAAAAGACAAGTAGCCCGATTAGAAAACAATGAAAGAATTTGAACAGATATCTTTCCAGAGATACACAAATGCCCAATAAGCACATGAAAAGATGCTCAACATTATTAGTTATCAGAAAAATGCAAATCAAAACTACAATGAGGTACCATTTCACATATACTAAAATGGCTGTAATAATAGAAAGCAAAGAAAAGAAAGAGAGAGAGAAAAGGAGAGAATAAGAGAGAGGGAGGGAGGAAAGAAGGAAGGAAGGAAGGAAGGAAGGAAGGAAGGAAGGAAGGAAGGAAGGAAGGAAGGAAGGAAGGAAGGAAGGAAGAAAGGAAGGAAGGAAGGAAGGAAGGAAGGAAGGAAGGAAGGAAGGAAGGAAGGAAGGAAGGAAGGAAAGACAGGAGGAAGGAAAGAAGGAAAGAAAATAACAAGTGTTGACAAAGATATAGAGATTGGAGCCTGGGTGCATTGCTGATGGCAATGGAAAGTAGGCAGCTGCTATGGAAATAATTTGGTGATTCTCCAAGACATTAATTATACAATTACCATATGGCCCAGAAATTTTACTCCTAGCATCTATCTAAAGGAAATAAATGAAGATATTCAAACAAATACTTGTACACAAATGTTCATAGTAGCAGTATTCATAATAGCCAAGAAGTAGAAACAATCAAAAATTAATCAATAAATAAATAGATAAATAAAATGTGGTACATACATAAATGGAATATTATATAGTCATTCAAAGAAAAAAGTATTTATACATGCTACAACACATAGGAACTTCAAAAATATTGTGCTAAGCAAAAGAAGTCAGACACAAAAGGTCACATATTGTATGATTCAATTTTTGTAAAATTATTCAGAATGGTAAATCCATGGAGACAAAAACCATACATGATAATTGCCTAGGCTTGGGGGAAAGAAAGAATGAGAAGTAAATGTTTAATGGGGTTTTCCTTTGGGGTGATGAAAATGTGTAATAAGAGCCACAAATTATTCTTTTTAAATGATTAATTTCATGTAAATTTTGCCTCAAGTTTTACAAAAGTAAGTAAGTAAGGAAGGAAGGAAGGAAGTAATAAATAAATAAATAAATAAATAAATAAATAAATAAATAAATAAATAAAGTTAGAACCAATTTAGGAAGATTCCACAATTGTATTTGTCTCATTCTCTTGAATTGTGGTCAAAGTTTTTGAGTTGAAGGTGAATTGATAGCTAGAAGTTTTGAGTTAACAGAAGTGACACCAAGGGAGAGCATCACACAGGACATCTGTGGTTGAAAAAGATGATATCTTTATCCAGGATTGTAGGATCTTGAAAGGGCCTTCTAGCAATGGCCATAAATTATTCTAGAACACTACACCATCTAGTTCTGAATAAAGATTATGTGTTATTCGAATACATCTTAAATCCCCTGTCTTGTACATGGACATGAAGGGACGTTAAAACACTACCGCACGTGGAAGCACTTGATCACACTCCATGAGCTGCTGCTGGAGCTGGGGTGTTTCCAAGTGGACCACATGATGTTGCTGCCTTATTTTGAGTAAACACTGCAAATATCTCAGGTGCAATTCCTTTGGATGGTGGCACTTTACAGGGAAATTGTGATGGATGTGAAGAATTCATAGGCATCTGCCACCCACAATTTAACCAAACAATTTGCCAGTCTTGTCTTTTGAATTGGCATTTTTAACACCTTTATAAAGCAACAACATAAAAGACAGAACAATCTAACATCTATTCAAAAAGACAGTTCTAATAAAAGCCCAGCGAGAAGCATGGATTCCATGAATTAATATGCTGCAGAGCTGCACGAGAATTCCTAGAGTCATTATGACAATTAAGTCACTAAATGACATAGAGAACCAGCTGGATTCCTTAGTCAAGAAAGAAAGAAAAATTATTCACTTGATATAGGTTTACTTATCTGTAGTACCATGGGGAGTTATTCTTTTTTTTTTTTTCTTTCTCTATTTTTCCTCTGAATTTGAGCTCCACATTCGGTAGTTTCAAAACAACAGGCGATATAGATCAAGCCTTTAATATCCAGTCAGCAGGAAAAAGAATAGAATAGAGAAAGATTGTCACTAAAAAAGTTACAAAAGGTCCTACAAGTTGTTCCCCATGGATTTAAATTCCCAGAAAACTGGCTCCAGATCCCAGGGGAATTTAACAAAATGAGCATTAAAAAAAATGTTTGATTAAGTGAAAAATACTATTCCTAAAAAAAACAAACAAACAAAAAAAACAAAAACAAAACAAAACACCACCTTTTTATTATGTGTGGAGAATAATAGCTTTAAAAGAGAATTTATAGGTAAGAGTAATATGTTCTCAAAACTTGAGGTAAGCAGAACTGCTTATTGTTGCCTAAATTAAAATTTAGTTAACATCATATTTATCCCTTTTATATAATTTTTGGAATTTTTTATAGAATATTTTTGGAAACTACATTTCTATGTATTAGTGAATAAAATTTGAGGTGCCTCAAACCCCACTAAGAAGTTACCTTCACACAGTTGGAGCCTTGTAGAGACCCAGAAGGAAAAACAATACTAGAAAGGTCATCTGCATTCTATGGGCTTACCTGAAAAGAAAATTTCCAGGTGAATCTGAGGAACATCTAGCTGTCCCTCTTTGTTACCCATTTCTCTGAACTTTACTAACTGTGATGGAGTGAGTGGAGTGTGGAGGGAGGGAGATAGGAGAAATGATTCTGAATTCTGAGTGGGCAACAAACAGTCATTACTCTGTTATTTCCCTCAAAAGTGAAATAAGATAAATTACAAGAATGATAAGTTCTTTTGCTAGGCCCTTTACTCCATAAGCTCTATAAGCTCAGTATTGAGGCATGATGGAATGTCATCTATTAGTGAGTAGGGAAAGGAAAGTGAATCCAGACTGGGTAGAAATAATACAAAGTAAATCAGCAAGAGGTAATTCAGAAAGATAAGTCACTCTAGATATTTAAGAAAAATTCAACTCTATGAACTAGTCACACAGATCATAAAAGATCTGAGAACATAAAGAGCAGGTGATAAGGTAAACCAGAGGTTCATCCCTCCCAGGGCTAGAGGGCCAAAGAGAAGCATTGGTGTCAGTGGATCCAGGACCTTGGGCCACCCACCAGAAGCTGGAACTGCCCCAGGTCCACCTGTTGGGAACTGCATCCACAGAGAGAAAGTTTTTCTAGGGCAGAGCAGGTTCACTAAGGGGACTTAGTCCTGTCTGTGAATGCCACCAAGCAGAACAAATGGGTCAAAAGTATTCTAATTTCTCCCTTCAGCCTGCCCTTCATTCTTGGGCACATACCTCCCAATTGCTGAACCTACCAGAAAGCCAGAAGACAAGGAGACCTGGGAAATACAGTTCCTGGAACACAGTTCAGAGAAAGGGAGACAAGGGATAGATGCCAGGGGAACAGGCAGATGACCAGCCCATTCACATTTGATGGGAAATTTGGATTCAGTGAGTTTCGAGTCAGTGTAGTGAAGAGATGTATCCATGCCACCTTTCATCTTCAGTGGTCCCCTGTCATTTACAGCAACTGAGGTAAATCAGTTTCGTTTTATGTGTCAACTTGGGCCAGTTTGTCATGGCCTCCTGGAGAGCCTCTGTTTTAAAGAATTTTGAAGCTAAGAATGGGCTCAGCGAAAACAGTGCCATGATCTCTTAAGGTTGTTTGCCCTGAACTTGGGAGGGGCTGTGGTGTCACGTGTACTCTGTGCTCATTATCCATCATTCCTGGGTTAACACCTGGTGTTCCCCCATCTAGTGTCACCATTACAGCTCCTATAAGTTCTCTGTCTACCAACATTGAATGTCTGTGGTCCACCAAGTATACCGCACAATATATCACTTCCCTGCCTTTGGACATGTGGCCCCCACTACTGAATGCCCTGCTGTCCGCCCCTTTATCTAAAAGACCCATCATCCATCTTTTAGGACCTGAGTCAGGATGTCCTCCCAGACACCCTGCCTTCCTCCTCCAAGCAGATAAAGCACAGTCACTCCACTCTCATCCCCATTCACTTGCCTGTATCTAGCACTGTATTTCTCACACCACATTGCAGTTATCCCCTCATGTACCCTCCTCCCCATCACCAGATAGAGGCCTCCTTGTGGACTGAGACTTTGCCTCAACCAGCTCAAAATCCCTAGCATTTAGCACAGTGTGTGCCCAACACTTGGTGAGTGATCACTATATATTTGTTGAAATGAGAAATAAGGTAGAGAAGATATTTGGATAGCTACGATTTTATTAAGGGAGACAGGCAACCCAGCCTGCAAGCCATCTGGGAAGATGGTCAGAGGCAGAGTCCAGCCTTACAAGAGGCGGGGTTTGGTTGGAGGTCAGAGTTCCATATCCAGAGGGTACTAGGCTGCAAACCAGGAGCTAGGAAGAGTTTATTGTTATTACTGCAAGACTAAGGCTCTATCTTGGTAGTATATGGACGGAGAGGTGGATCAGGGCTAAGAAAGCACACCCTTGAATGTTGGAAGAGTCTCAGTGCTTTGACCTAAAGTACCTTGGTAAGTCAGTGAATTAAATGTTTTGGTAGTGCCGGGGAATCGTGGTGTGTCTCTGCTCAGGTGAAGTAACAGGTGCCGAGGCTTCTGCTACCCTGACTCTTTAATCCAAAAGCTTTCCTCAGACTCATTCATCCATATCCCTCTGGACAGCAGGGCCCATCTGTGGCCCTTCCCTTTGGAGCTACCCCTTTTTTCACCCTCAAACCCAATACTGACGTGTTTCTTTTTAGTTTGCTTTTGTTCTCTGGAAAATCATAGTCCATTTCTGTCTGAATTCTCAGTGTTATCCTCCTGGTTTTCAGACAAAGGATTCTCCTTATAAGCACCTAAACCTTAGGCATCAACCCTTAAAACCCTGCACAGAACCCCCTTGACTAGTACTGTCAACGTTCTGGGCATAAAACATGCCTCTTAGGCCCCATTTAATTTGGGTCATCAATTACAATCAGCCTTTTCTGATTTCTCAACTAGAACTTCCATTTCCTCCCTTCCCTTCCCTTCCCTTCTCTTCCCTTCCCTTCCCTTCCCTTCCCTTCCCTTCCCTTCCCTTCCCTTCCCTTCCCTTCCCTTCCCTTCCCCTTTTTTTCTCCATGTCTCTTCCATTTTGTTTTTTGAAAGCACAGTTCTAAAAGAAATAAATTCTTGTCAACCCCTAGAAACAAGCTGCAAAGTGGGAACACCAAAACCTAACTCAAGGATGACCAGCAAGCAACAGCCCCCGCCTTTTCCTGCCCCTCAACTATGTTCCTTCCTTCCCATCCCCCACTCCCAGCCTCACACAGTCAGTTCTTTGAGTGACACCAGCAGACACACCTGTACCAGATGCCCACATACTTCTGCCTTATATCTTTTACCTACTTTAAATTCTACATTTGCATTTTCTCCCATGAGCCTCAGCAACTTAGGCTCTTTTAAATAGACCAACTTCAACGCCTATTTCTATGTTTGAATGTTTGCCTCAGTGAATCCCTAGCATTCTTAATTGAGCATTGATTTAGCTGGAAAGCCTGTAATTGAATTAGTTGTAAAGTAGTGCAGAGCAATACTAAATTTTCACTTTATTTTCCTTTAAATGATCAACAGAAACCTCTGAAGATTTCCCTAGATTCACTTTTAATTGCTATTTTAAACATACAATCTTCTTAATTCCTGTTTTTTCACAATTCTGAAGCAGTGAGTTGATATAATTAGTGTACTTTCTCGAATATATCGCTGAGACAACTAATAGTTGATATTCTCTTGAAATCAGTTCACATCGGCAAACGCCCTTTTAACTCCTGCCAACACAGAGTGTGATGATTGGAAAGTATGAACTCATTACTTTTTGGCTTCCTGTTGGGTGCATGGGTAGCCTGACGACCATTGGCAACTTCTTTTGCCCAGATCTTAGTTTTAAAGATTCACCTATTTATTCTTGGAATTCAGGATTTCCCAAAAATTCATTGTACTTATAACTTGATACATAGACCCAGATCCTTCTTTTTTCTCTTCTGGAACAC
This sequence comes from Macroglossus sobrinus, assembly GCA_004027375.1. Classification (NCBI taxonomy): domain Eukaryota; kingdom Metazoa; phylum Chordata; class Mammalia; order Chiroptera; family Pteropodidae; genus Macroglossus; species Macroglossus sobrinus. Next base: position 302,166 of record PVKZ01000866.1, on the reverse strand, counting down.
ACAAGCCTCTTTTAGGTCCTATAAATAACATCTTTTTGTTATGATTTCTATGTTTTTGTACTTTTTTGTTTTATGTTTTTATATTTTTCTTCTACTTGACAATTTAGGCAATTAATTTGGTTCTCGGGAATGACTATTCACTTCCAAATTTTATCAAATAATTTTTTTTAAAATTTTTTAAATTAAAAATCATGTGTCAGCTCTAGAGAGCATTGTTTTGGCCTAAGTGTATCACCTTAATTGCTCCTATTACTTTTTGTTGTTGTTCTTGCTGTTAAAATGGTGATTTTTTAAACTAAGTTTTAGTGGTAGCCCCTTCTCGAAGTGTTTTTCTTTGTCTTCCCCACTCTGATAGCCATGTCTGAGTAGGTGAGATGTTTTGTTTGCTTTGCTTTGCTTTGCTTTGCTTTGGTTCTGCCAGCATTTAGCTCTGTGAGATCTTTGTGTCAGAGACTGCTCTTGCTTTCCCTGTGTCCTCTTCTACTTCTTTCTTACTGAAACCACTCATTTTGCTTAGGGCAGTGATATGTCCTTCCAAAACACCATGGCAGTGACACAGCCCGGGCCAATGAGATATAAGTGGAAGTCACTGGGTGGGCAGAATCAGCTGGCACATGTTGTCTCATGCTCTTTCATCTGGCTGGGGATGGGCATACAATATTGGAGGATGAGAAGCCATCTTGTAACCACACTTCATCTTCTAAGCACAGTAAAGCAGAAAGACAGAAAGAGCCCAAGTGTCTGACAATACCATGAATCCGCTACACCAAACTTGGAATGCCTCTCTCTGGATTTCTCATTACAGGGGAAAAACAAAGCCCCACATTGTTTAAGCTTCCCTAGCTCAGTGGTCTGTTGTCCACAGCTGGGTGCAATTCCTAATTGATAAGCCTCAGCTGTTACTATCTCCTGACAAATCAGCCAGTGTTAGGAGGTGGGACTGCTTCTACTCCTGTGAGCCCACTGCGGACAAACCACAGCACAGGCACATGGTCATTTCCAGTTTCAGGCCTGAGGGGAAACACGTAAGTAACTGAGGTGTACATACCAGCCTCTACCAGCCAGAGACTGACAGAGTATTAGCTCAGCTGCCATAAATACCACTGGCTGGATGGCTTAAACCTTAAACAACTGGAACTTCTTTTGTCACAGTCCAGTGGCTAAAATCACATTGGAGGGGTTAGGGCTTTGGCATATTAATGAGTGGGGAGACACAATTCAAACTATAGAAGACAGTAACGTGGCCCTCCAATGCTGCTCTCCTCAAGTGCTCTGGGGCTAGCAAGAAAAGGCAGATTCTGCCGGGACCACACGCAGGCCATCAAAACACTTTTCCCCATGATTCTGAGCTTCTTGTAGGGAAGTGCTCTCCTGAGATTGAGGTTCCGTAGTGGCCTCTCCAAGGGCTCTGGTTCCCTCAATGATAGAACAGATCCCACCGCTACACTCTCAAACAGGAGTTCCCAGACAAAGCTCTGACAGCTCCCCTGGCCACAGTCTTACTCTAAAGGCATAGTTGAGGGGTTAGGAGATGGCATTAGGTATTAGGAATGAATACTTAGGCGGCCATCTACACCTAAAACAGTGCTTCTCTGATCCAGTGATCTGTAAATGTTTAGCTACTTTTGCTTTTATGTATTCTCACACATAACACAACTGTTAACTAGATCTTGTTCTAAAAATTCTCTGTATTGAAAAGGCTTAAACTACTTAAGGTGTCTCTGCCTGATATAAAGTATCAGGCTCATTCTAGATAAACTGACTGGTTCTTTCAGAGAAGGGATGAAATGAGCTACTTGAGTCTTTTTGATGTTCTGCCAAGCTTAAATTATCCATTCAACCCATCTCTAACCACTGAGTCAAAAATGCTTAGGGAAAATTAATGAGAAACAGATAAATCCTCATATACCAAACTATCCACCAAATACTTGGGAAATGGAGATGGAAAAGGGATTTGTTTTTAGGGGTTATGGTTTGAAGAATTCATGCAATTTCCTCCCTTTTCCCTCTGTTTTTTAAAGCCTTTCTTTTTTCACTTCCTACTTCAATAAAGAAAGGCTGAATAACAGCTGTTTCATCTCTAGCTCTTATAAATTGGAAACGGATTTTTAGTAATGCAGCAAAATTCTGTGCCATAAAAATCGATAAACCTCACAGACTGTGTTAGAGGGATTTGACCTATTTAAGGGAAGTGCTAAAGGATTAATAGAATATAGTGGCAAGTCTTAGAGTTTTGTGCGTTTTTCTGACTTGTCTTCCCTCTACCTGCCCGTATTTGTGGGGCACGAGGAAGGCTTATCTTCTTCTGGCCCCCGCTCCAGCCACTGAGCTCTATGTGGGTGCACATGCTGGGCTGAGTTCTGGTGGCCTATACTCCACTAGTCACTCTGCTTCAATACCAACCCTCCCCGTCTGTTCATCTGTACAGCACTGTCCCAGACTAAGTACCCCGCACTCCCCACTCAGCAATGCCGTTCCTGCCCCGCCCCCGGAAACAGCTTTTTATCCTCAGGGCCCTTGGTGCACTGAAAGTAAACCCATCTCACAGAACAGAGTTGTGCCTCTTTCTTTAGTGTCTGTCCTCCTCCACCGTGAGTTCCTTGAAGATAGAGACCACATGGCAACTCCAGTGCTGGGGACTGGAAACAATTCTGAATTAATTCTTTTAGTTCATTATAATCAGCTGAAACAAGCACACAACGGTCTTCTCCCCTCTACGTTTTGAGTTATTTTGCTTCATAGTTATTTTGCCTTTTCTTTGTTCTCTCCAGCTGTTCAAACACTAACCACCTGTTAAGAACAAGCCCAATTCCCACCTCCTCTAGGACTACTCTTTCTTGATTCTTTTCCCCTCTAAATCCTAGAGCACTCTTTATACCAACCAGTTTGGCTCTTGGAGGGGAAAAAAACCTTTGCTTTGCCTACTTGTGTGTGTCTCGTGTTTATCTTTTCTCTCCAACTGTATTTTGAGATCCTTTAACAGAAATCAATACCACTGAATGAATAAATATGCTTTTAATGGGTCAAAGGTGCATTTCTGCCCATGGATTACTTCTGCATTATTAGGGCCCACCATTGCCCAATCCCTAACACACAACACACTCTCTTCCCTACCTGTATCCCCAGCCAACTAGCTACTGTGCACCGAGAACTAACTCTAATGTCTCTAGCCTCTCCTGCCTTCCTGACTGAGAATGCCTGCATTCTCTAGTTTGGGGTAGAAGCGAAGTCAGTTGGGGGAATTTCTTGTTCTAGTATTAGATGCCAAACTTTCCTGGGCTAGATTGATGAAGACAGTGAATAACAATGAATTAATAAATATCTGTTATTAAGACAAACCATCATTATTTTATAGTTGAAAGAATTGAAATCCTTCCTAAATAATTAATCTCTGTGAAAGGGTTCTTAAACTGGGGTCTATGAACCCACAGGGTAGTGGGTAGAATCCAGGGATCTATCATCTTGGGTGATACACTATTTCTTATTGCCACTGTTACAAATTACCCCAAACTCTGTAGCTTAAAACATCAATTTTGTATTTATAGCTGTGGCAGCCAGAAGTTTGAAATCAAAGTATCAGCAAGGCTGGGTTTCATCTGGAGACTCCACAGAAGTCGTTATGTTGCCTTTGTCTACCTTCTGGAGACTGCTGGCATTCCTTGGCTCATGGCTGTGTCACTCCAACCTCTGCTTCTGCTTCTCTGACTCTGACTGTCTTGCATTTCTCTTACAAGAACTCTCCTGTTACATCGGCCTCAGGGCAATTTCCCTATCTCAAGATCTTTAATTTAATCACATGAGCCAACTTCCTTTTGCCATGTAAGATAGCATATTCACAGGTTTCAGTGACTAAGACATGGACATCTTTGAGGGGCTGTTATTCTGCCTACCCCAGGTGGGGAAAAATATCTTTAGAGATTGGTATTTGCTTTGATTATGAATGTGGGCAATAAGCCACTGTAGCGCTGGCAATACTATTGCACAACTGTTTCAAATAACTTGCAATAACATTTATACTCATCACTACTTAAAAATTACTATATTATAAGACTTACTCTCAATCTTATTGTTAGCTGTGATTATAAAGAAGCACAGATGATGTCACAATTTTAAAATATTTTGACCACTACATTTCCAGTTTCTTTTGTATCTAAGATTAGATTTTTTCAGACAAAAGACCTTGAAATGAGGATTCACATATTAGTGGTTATTAAAGGAAGTGATTGCAGGAAAGATGGACAGGGGTTGGGCACGCAGGACAGGAAAGCAAAAGCAAACAAGCAGATGTCTCACCTCAGGTAAAGTCTCAGCCTTGGCCTGACCCTGTGGGAGTGCCGAGTGAACATCATTATCAGAGTATGTTCTGATTAGAGTTAATGGAACTGAGGTTTCAAACTCAGAGACCAGATAGAATTCATCTGGTAAGGGAACACAGAAGATATAAACTGTCAGATACTCCCGGCATTCTATCTGTGGACAGAGTCCCCACTGGCCAAGGGAAGTCCTCTGAGGAAACCCAAAGGCTTGGTCAAGAAGCAGAACACACAAAATCTGGGAGATGGGAGAAATGGTAAAGGATTCCAAGTGGCTCTGGACAGAGTACCAAGAGTGTCTGGTTATACTTTGTGAGTCTACATATTTTATTTTATGCATTTAAGAAGAAAACATTCTGAGGAAGGGTCCATTATTTTACTACACTGGTGAAAAAAAAAGTCATCTATAAGAAAAAGTCATGGTACAAAAAAAGTTAAGATCTTCTGCACTGTGGCCTAATACCAAAGAGGGGCTTCATAAATTACTAAGAGGTCCCAGTCCCCATGGTAGACATAGAGGGTATAGTCAAGCAGGGTAGTTTTAAAAAATATCCATGGAAACTTCCAACCATAGCATCCCTCTCTACAGAAGCCATGGTATGTTTTTATTTCAACACAATCACAATCGCCACATCCACTTAAGAAGTAATGTGAACTTAACTGAGTACTACAGTGTCTCTCATAAAAGGAAAACATGTAGCAGTGATGTGGATCTTTAACACTTAAAAAAAAATGCCTTAAAAGGTAGAGTCTCACAGGCTAATTCAGAATTTAACGTGCCACTGAGATGAAATGGAAAGGCAAAGCTGCTTGCATTATTGTATTAGGCATGCACACCATCAGATTCACAGCATGCTCAACTGGAACAAACTATGTAACTGCAGAAATAGAGTTTAAAGCAGTATATCACCAGTGTCCATACAACTAGCAAGAGAAACAATGGATTTTATTTAAAGACAATTATGGAATTATTTTATTAATGTATATGAACAACTATCTTAGAGTATATTTTATTTTTTAAAGTTCTTCTAAGTTAAAATATACTTAAAATTTTATTTAAATTTAAAATTGAAAGAATGAAAAGAAACATTATTTTTCTAAATGGAAATTGATTAAAAAATTAGCCAAAAAGATTCCTTTAAAAAATAATGATAGTACTTATCAATTCAAGCAAAATGATAAATTTTGAATAAGAAAAATAAATTTGTAGTATTTTTTTCTTTTAGTTGAGATGTAATTGACATATGCAACATTATATAAGACTTTCAGATGTATAATACAATGATTCAATACTTGTATATATTGCAAAATGATTACCACAATAAATCTAGTTAATGTCTTCACCATAAATAGTTACAACTTTTTTTGTGATGATAAATTTTAACACCTACTGTGTTAGCAACTTTCAAAATATGTAATACTGTATTATAAACTATAGTCACCATGCTCTAAATTACATTTCCATGACTTCTTTATTGTATAACTGGAAGTTTATATCTTTAGACCCAATCACCCAATTCTCTCATGCCCCAACCCCTGCCTCTGGCAACCGCCAATACATTTTCTATATTTATCAGCTTAGGGTTTTTCTGTTTGTTTGTCTGTTTGTTTGATTTTGGATTTCATATCTAAGAGAGATCATAGAGTATTTCAGTCTTTCTCTTCCTGACTTATTTCACTTAACCTAATGCCCTCAACTTCTATCCATGTTACTGCAAATGGAAAGATTTCATCTTCCTTTTAATGGCTGAATAGTGTTCCATTGTGTATGTATGTATGTAGTATGTATGTGTATGTGTGTGTGTGTGTGCGTGTATGTGTATGTATGTATATATATCACATTTTCTTTATTCATTCAGCCATCAGGTTGTCTCCATGTCATGGCTATTGTAAATAATACTGCAATGAACATGGAAGTGCATATATCTATTTTAGTTAGTATTTTCATTTACTTTGCATAAATACCCAGGGGTAGAAGTGCTGGATCATATGATAGTACTATTTTAAATTTTTCAAAGAACCTCTCTACACTGTTTTCCATAGTGACTGCAGCAATTTACAATTCTACTAAAAGTACACAGGGGTTTTCTTGTCTATAATCCTCATTATACTTGTTACTTCTTGTTTTGTTGTTGTTGTTGTTGTTAATAGCCATTCCAATGAATGTAAAGTGAAAACTCATTGTGGTTTTAATTTGTGTTTCCCTGATAATTAGTGCTATTGGGCACCTTTTCATGTATCTGTTTGCCATCTGTATGTCTTATTTGGGGGAAAAATGTCTGTTCAGATCCTCTACACATTTTTAATTGGATTTTTTTCTGTTGAGGGGAATGTTCTTTATATATTTAAGATATTAATCCCCTATCAGATATATGATTAGAAATATTTTGTCCCATTCAATAGTTTGCCTTTTAATTTTGTGGATGATTCCCTTATCTGTGCAGAAGCTTGTTAGTTTGATGTCCTATTTGTATATTTTTGCTTTTGTTATCTACACTTTTGGTGTTATGTCCAAAAAAATCTTCACTAAAACCAATGTCAAGGGCTTATCTCCTATATTTTCTTCTAGGTTGATTTTGGAGTTTTATGAGAGGAAAAAATTATATATACAGTCACTCATCAGTCATATAGATGTGATAGTAGGAAGCATCGTTGTTTACTTGGATCGGCTTTGTGCTTTATCACGTTCATTTTCCACTCAAGGAAAAGTTAAAGAGCAAAGTGTGCAGTGTATAAAAGAAAGCCTCCTTTATAGTAATTAAACTAGTGGAAAAAGGAAAAGCAGTACACATACATGTGCATTGACATAAGACTTTAAAGAAAATTTTTTTGTGAAATATCAATAGATGCCAAACTCTTTCCATAACTAAGGGCACACGAGATATGTTACAAATATAAGAAGCACATGACTATAGTACATATATGAGATTTTAACTTCCTATTGCACTATCTTTGAAACTTGCTAAAATGATTAGTATCACATTAACTGAGAGCAGAAGAGTGTTACATGGGCAGGACAATATGTCAAAGCAATAGAATCTATTCGGCTGAGTTGTTAAAAGTCTTCTAAATTTTGGGGTTAGTCTTCAAAACTCAAACCATGCATGAGATTTTATCCACTCACTGATCCCAGAAAGCTTGGCTATAATGACTTCTTCTCTCCCTTTTTTACAGATCAGTACTCACTATTAAGAACTGTGAAAGTGTGAGATTTGGCCCATATTACAAGTGAACAAATAGTTTGCCACATATTATGGATGATGGAAGAAGACACAAAACTCTGGTGTCAGAGGTAAATGGTTTTATTCCTCACAGCAAAGCAAGCAGCACAAGAATCAGTGTCTTTACATTTGTTACCTGAGTTCTGAGTCTTACAGAACAATGGGAAGAGGGTCAAGTAATACCTACACTCATAAGGGAGTACATTAGAGAAATCCTGGGCTTAGAGAACTCAGATCTTTTATAATGGGCATGAAGCCTGCCAAAGCTTTGTCCTAGAGGAAGACATTATCTTTTTTATAAAACAGTGAATAAATTTGTCTTTTGCTGAGAACAAAACATTATATCTTGTAAGGCTATTCTCCACACACAAAAAAATCTTGAAAAGACAATTCTGAGTGAAGGCAGTCCATTCCTCTGTGAGACATGTAGAAGTATGAGAGAGCCATGAAGAATCGTCTCCTACACTTAGTTAAATTTTTCTCATCACTTAAAAAGAAACCACTTCTTCTGCCCGCTTTGGTTGCTATCTTATCACTATCCTTCCTTCACAGCTAAGAGTCTCAGAGTTCCCATTTGTTCATTGTTCAGTTGCTTCTTATACGATTGCATTTGGACTTCCACTACTACTCCTGAACCTGAGGGACTCTTTCATTCTCACTCACCCTGCCATGTCAGCAGCTTTCACACTATGACGCCTGCTTCTTTCTTGAAACTCTCTCTTCCCCTGGCTTTCCTGAATTCACATGGCTGTACTGTTCTGGTTTACTTTCTTGTTGCTCCTCCTAGTCTGTTTGCTGATTTCTCTTTCTCTACATATTAAATTTGGATTTCCTCTAATGCTCAAGCTTCTCTTATTCTATATTCTATCTCTGGGTGATTTTTATCCATTTCCACATCTTCACCATTGTCCAGGTGGTGTTTCTCTCTTTATCTTTCTCTCTAACCTAAATTTTGCTTTTGAGTTAAATATGATTTAAAAAAAAAAAGCCTTTTTGGCTTTTCTGCCACACAACTTTAACAGATCAAAAACATTGAACCCAAAAACTTTCTTTTCCAAACCTTTCCTGCCTCAGGTGAGCCTCACTTTAAAAAACAGAATTGTCCCCTTAGTTGTGCAAATTAAAAAAAGAAGTAAGCCTTCTCTGACACACCTAGTTCTATCTCTTGGAAATTTTTAATAAAATATTGGCTTTGTTAGGACAAGATACTGTCTCCACCAGGTGGAAAACTGTTGTCATAAAAATAGAAATTCAAACTGTCAGTGGTATAAATGTCATCCTTTAGAAGCAACACTATGATTCACTACACAGCCTCAAAGTATACCTAGTCACCTTGATGGACTGAGATATAGATGATTTCTCTGTTAAATATACAGCAACATTTTACCAAAGCATTAGTTCTAAATGTTTACTTGACAGAATGAAATAATTAACCTTATTATCAAATATTTTTATGTTAGAAAAGAAAAGAAAAAAAGCAGGGCATTGTTAAAAATCATGCCCTTGAAAGCCTAAAGTAAAAAAGAAACAGTGGCGTGACATTCTTTTCACTGTGAAATTTATAGTGAAGAAAATGAAAGGTCTCAGAAAAGCATCTTTTTATTTTATCTTCTTTTCCTGCCCATCTTTTCAAAATGTAAATCTTGACACTGCAAACACAAAGCTAAAAAACAAAAAAGAGAGTCTGTAATTTTTCAGCTCGAAAGAGCAGTAAACAAATTGCCACTATGATGCAGCTGTAGAAATGCTGATTAAAAAGGCAACTTCAACGAGTACAGCAATATTCAAAACAGTTATTAACACTAGAGACCTATAGATGATTTGATAATCATAGCTCAAATGAAAGTCTTTTCCTGAAACCTCTAGTTGTATGTACTTGAGTCTTTAAGAAATATTAAAATGCATATTTTAGCAGGCTTTTCTATCATTTTATCTGTGTCTCAAATACTGTGAAACTTATTTTGAGTAATATGAAATATATTAATTAAGTGATACCATCATTAGAACTATATATCAATTCAGCTTTGTCACTGCCTCAGAATTCTATTCATATCCCATTTCATTAAAATATTAATGTATCATTGATTTTTGTCTATATTAACATTAGATATGTAATAATATTTTATGAACATGTATGATATCATCTAAATAATAATAGTATTACATGTTATGAAATACAAGTATCACATAAGAGAGTTTATATTGTAGCTCATCTGCAGAAATTTGCCAATTTACACTTGGATATGCTAAACTGCCACATTTAAGCTATTCCTTTGCAAATACAGGAAATTATTTGAGGCAGTCCAAAATTATTTACTACAGCCACATTCTGACATCTCCATTCTGACATCTCCATTCAAAATGAGTTAGGCACACTAAGCTCAGTAAAAATAAAATAAAAGCTCAGTAAAAATGAGGAAGTCACCCTGAGTGAATTTCAACAATATATCTGCTAAGAATTTAACTATACAATAAAATAGGAAATAAGCTAAAAAGAAAGAGGCTGCAACAGCATCTTGTGATAAACTCAGACTTTTTTAAAGAATAAAGTAAGAGCTACACACAAAAAAATAATATAGAAACTATTAAAAACTTCTGAGAATCAACACTATCCGACTTCAAGACTTACTTTAAACATACAGTAACCAAGACAATCTTGTATTGTTGAAATAGATGAATAGACTAGCAGAACAGAATAGAGAGCCCAGAAATAAACCCAGTGACAAATAATAGTCACCTGATCTTTGACAATGGAGCAAAGGTAGTAGAATGGAGAAGGGATGGTCTTTTCAACAAATGGTGCTGAAACAACAGGTCATCAACAAATGAACAAAAACAACAACAAAAAAGAATCTAGACACAGACCTTATACCTTTCACAAAAATTAACTGAAAATGGATCATAGACCTCAATAAGAATGCAAAATTATATAACTTCTAGAAAATAACTTAAAGAAAACCTGGGTCAACTTGGGCTTGACAATAACCTTTTAGTTACAACACTAAAAATGTCCCTATGTGGCATCTGTCTGCTGAAGACCCCATCGTCTTTCAAACACCCCTCTTTGTAGCACCACCCACCCAAGACTTGGAAAACTCATCTTGCTCCTCTATGCTTGTTTATAGCTTTGAGCGTACCATACTATTCCTCAATGATTTCTTTTTTTTTTTAATTGTGGTAAAATACACATAACTTAAAATTTACCATCTTAATCCTTTATGAATATACAGTTCAGTGGCACTAAGTACACTCACATTACTGTGCAACCATTGCCACCATCTATCTCCAGAATTCTTTTCATTTCACAAAACTGGAACTCTGTCCCCCCTAAACAACAACTCCACATTTCGCCCATCCCCCAGCTCCTGGAGCCCACCATCCTACTTTCAGTCTATGAGGCTGGCTACTGTCAGTACCTCATATAAGTGGAAACATACAATATTTCCCCTGTACACCTGTCTTCTTTTACTTAACACAATGTCCTTAAGATTCACCTATGTTGTATCATTTGTCAGGATTTCCTTCTTTTTTAAAGCTGAATAATATTCTCTTGTTTGTACATACCACATCTTGTTTATCCACTCATCCATGGACTCTTGGGTTGCTGCCACCTTTTGGCTATTATAAAACAAAAATAAAAGATGCTACATTGATTTCTGAAAATCAGCCTAAATTTTTTGAGAGCAAGTCCTGTATTAAACTCTTCTAAGTTATCAAATGAGTAAAACTCTTATAAGGTATCCAGCAATTGAGCCATCTATTTTCTCTTGGTATGCTGACTGACATAGAAGCCATACTAACCAAGCCATACCCATCTAACTGTCCTGCCAAAGAGAAGAGGAATCAGAGACAGAGAGCTTTTAGGATACAAAGAAATCACAATTCAGAAATAGTTCAATGGGCTGATTGATGTATCCAAATCAACAAGATGAAATTTAATACAAATAAAAGGAAAACTCTTGCATTTCTCTTAAAAATGATTTTGGGAAATGCTCTAGAGCAGTGTTTCAACTGGGAAAATTCTGCCTCTCAGAGGATATTTGGCCATGTCTAGAGACATTTTGGGTGTCGCAAATAGGGGGCACTACTCAAATCTAGTGGCCAGAAAGTGAGGATGCTGCTAAATGTTCTAAAATGCACAGGTCAGTCCCCCATGACAGAAATTAGTTGGCCCCCAATGTCTATAGTTGAGAAGTCCTGCCCTAACCTAAGAAATAAATTCAGAACCAAGAAAGAAGCTTCCAATTTGATGGGAAGGACCAACTTTTACTTTTTACAAATGCCCAGCAATGGGCCAGACTCCATCAGAAAGCCATGCTTGGAAGTGATGCCAGACAGTGAGGGCCTGCTGTCGGGAATGGGGTTGGAAGGTGCCGGGCTAAGAGGATTAGGGGACAGCTGCCAAATGTCTTCCAGCTCTGGGATATCCTACAGCTTTTAGATTGGCCAGCCAGTATGAAGACCACTTGTGTCTAAGATTAGTAAGAGTTTGCAAAACCTTAAGAACAGACAGCTATTTCCAACAGAAAGATGTTATTACATACATTTTAAAACCTATAGTAAAATTAAAAAGTGTTTATAGTGAGCACTTACATACCTACCACCCAGATTCTACCCTTCAGATTTATTGTAAGGTAGAGTTTTTATTTATCGCTTTCAGGTTTTCCTCCTGAAAAAGTGAAATGTCAGTGACTGGCAGACTTTTAAATGATATACTTGCTCATGTTTCTTCAGGAAAATGGAGTATGATAATTATTCTTGACATGGAAATGTTACTCAGGTGATACGTAACTGAATTTACAAAACTCGATTCATAGATTTTTAAAATGCATATTTTTGAGGGCATGTATGTGAATATAATTCTTCTATAAATTCGTCAGAGTTAAGCATAACAAATACAGAGTTAGCTCTATAAATACACATTGAAAATATATCTCTTTGTCAAAATAGAAACCCAAGATCAGCAAATTTTGACTGTTTGTTTACCATTCATCAACCCTCATCATTAGTCAAGTTGTGACAATAACAAAAACCACTGTCACAACCAGTAGCATTACTATATTTGTTTTTTCTCATTTCCATAACATTTTGCTTTTTCAAAGAGCAATGTAATCAGCTTTTCTCCTATTCATTCAAGAGAATATTCTAACTACATTGCATCTTTTCTCTGGAATGTAGAACCACAATAACTGCTAACTCCAGATTCTAACAAATATTTAGAAAATATTTTAATTTATTTTATCAAAAGGAAGCAATCTTAAGAAAATGTACTTTGCAATTAAAAGGTTTCTAAGTGGAAACCAAAGCTATTAGAAAATTTTGTAGAGGTAAATTTAAATGTAGCCCCATCCTGCAGGTCTCATTTGATTGGATTTCACACACTTAGACTGCAATTCTTAGATTGGACTTTTCCTCCCTTCTTTTTAAACCCAAATATTAATCTTCAGGAATATTGAGTGGTTTCATGACCAAAGACCAGTTCGTACTAGCCAAACTTCTCCTCTTTCCCACACCCTTTCATCTCCGTCCCACTATTATATCACATGGCCACTTACTTCACTGGTTTTAAAGAACACTGGCAAACAGTAAATAGAATTCATCAACAAGGATGTCGGATTCAAAGGGTAAAATCAAGGTGGGCAATGGCTCAAGGATAGGCTCAACTTACTGAATGATACAAAGGTCAACATTTTCAAGATCTAGTATCTAAGGGGAAACAGTCACAGGAAAGAAGGACGAAAGAGTACCTCTTAAAGGAGCAGCAGTCAAGGGCAATAGTAATCAGAGCTTATGAAAGCAGCTGAACAGAAAAACAGGACAATTTCAGTACCTTCCAGAGCTCCATCTTCATAGATCAGATTGGAGGATTTCCTGAGAACAACTTAGACTCAAATGTATCATTTTATATGTATCATCTAACTACTGTAAACTTAAAGTAGTTTTAAAAAAATATATGAAGGTTTATTGAAAGGTGAATTGTACCCCACAGCCCAAAAAAAAATCTATCTTGGATTATACACAAACGGTAAATAAAAACAAATTATCTATTTTGCTCATGGTTAGAAATAGAAGTGAAGCCAAAATGATGCAGTTTCCATCCTTTATGCTCATAGAAGGATACTCCAAAGGGGACAGTGAATAACATCATTCCTCTATGTGAATCTGCTGTTCCTCAGACAAACTTTTTTTAGATCTAATAGATGGTATGAGTGAAAATGAACAGGAAATACACTGGCCTATCATTTATAATTTGTATACTAAAAGTAATTTGTATTAGAGATCACTTTAATCTTTCTTAGCATCTTATTTCTTCACTAGACTTTTTAAAGATCCATATACATTAGAGATATTTTAGGAACCATTTTATGCCTTTTTCCAATGATGCACAGTATATTCATTTTAAGTAGCTGTAAGTAGGCAGGCTTAAACATTGGATAGATTTAATATGTATTAAATATTTACACAGACACATTCATGTGCATAACATATAGAGAACTATAAATGTTTTCTGTAGGGGACTGAATTTGAGTTTTCTGCACTTTTTTGGAATGAAAGCCTTCTGATTTTTATAGTAGCATTGATTATCTATTCCTAATACATTTTAAACATATTTTTGAGAAAAAGTCAATAAAACCACATTTAAGTAGGATGTGTGTGTGTATACATTGACTTAAGTTTTTATATTAGATAAGAGAAAATGTTATGTGGAAATTAAATAATAGAATTGTCTAGTGCAGTGAAGCCAAGAATGATATGTATCAAATTGAACGTTGTTACATGAATTATCATATTTTCTATTTCAACTCTAAAGTCTACTTGATCTTACTCCATCAATTTTGTGGAGTAATAAATACACATACTCAGTGACTTAGACTCAGTAACATGAAAGAAGTAATGATCTCTACATTGACTTAACCTGGAGTTTCATTTGTTCATATTTTTGTTTTACAGAGAACATGTATGCACTTAAGTACAGCTTATAAATATTTGTGTCAAATATTAAGATATCATCTTGCAATATCAAATTTGATAATACAAATTGCAGGCAAATGCAAGCTATTGTCTGGTATGTAATTCATCTTAGAGAAGACCCAGTCATTCACAGTCTTTGATTTGTCTTCTGAGAATGCCTGGAACTAAGGTGAATTAGACTGTAGACATCAGCCTATTAACAACCAGAGTAAGATGGCAAAAATGTTATATATGGGATGTTGGTATGTAACTTAGCTAATTAAAACAGATCCATACCAACTGGTAACTCTAGAAACACAATATTGAAATGCCAAGTCATGCAGTCTTCATCAAGTGAAAAATTCTAAAAAACGTGTATTACATTTATGGCATTTTGTCTCTTGCCTTGAGTTGCAACAGGGAGCTTCTGATGCCCTTGCCATTGTAGCTGTTAATTGATTTTCTAAAGCATTGCAGAGTGAATTTTTCAGATAGGTTTCTTTTTCCTACTATAGTCTTCATTGTTATGTTTTCAAATTGCTGAACTATTTTTTCTATATGATAATGTTCTTTGAGGTTTGCAAAAAAATGGCATCAGCTTCCCCGTGCAGGGCCAGGGGCCAGGGGAAACCTAGTCAGAGTGGATGGGCACAGGTGTGATAGGAGATCTCAAGACTTGGGTGAAAAGGAGTACTGACTATGGCAATTGGCAGCAGAAAACCATAGGGCAATGTGCATTGAGACTGAAGAGCATAGTTTGGAAGGTACTGCTATTCATAGTATCATAAGTCCAAAAGGAATGTCCAAAAGGAAGAAAATTCACTGAAAAGCAGGAAGGACGAAAGACAAGAGGAGGGTTGGTAATTCTTACAAGTGCTGACAATTCTCTCTTAAGTGATGCCTGGTGTGGAATTTGTCTGTTGAGCAGCTGCCTAAAGAGCCACATAGAGTCAATACGAAGTATGTATTGTCCCATCCAGCAGTAAGGGAGGTCCCATGGCAAAGCTGCCCTCATAAACATGTTCCAAATGACTATCAATTAGTTGACTGAGCAGCATATGGAGGTGTTGACTTTGTGTCTTCTGCCATCTGTCCTCAGCTGGGGCACTGCAGCCTTTCCAACTGTCCCTTCTTGATCTTTTCAGAAACTACATCTTTTGACTCAACCAAACGGGATCCCAGCATATTACTCTTTATTTTCAATATACAGTGCTGACAATCAAAAAAGTAACTCAGGAGCTGTTCAAAGGTGTTGGCATGAAAGTGGAAGCTAGTGAAATGAAAAGACAAGAGCCTAATTGTTAGCTACCAGGTCTTTGCCCCAAACTTTCTATTCTTAGAGACCTGGATCCTATTGCACTGGGGCAAATATGCCTTGCCACACAAGTATCACTCAAGTTCAGTCCTGGCTTCATATGGGTCAAGTTCACATGGGGAAGTAAGGGAGACACACTTTATTGAGTTGCATGTAACCAACAAAGTATGCTGATTTCCACAGTGATGTTGGGCATATTTCTTAATCCTGGGTAGAGCTGATCCCATATGTCAATATGACTGCCCAACATAGCATTCAGCCATCCACAGAGTCCAACCCTCTTTGTCTGTCTATCCATGTGAGTAGCCTCCTATATCCATAAAAAATTAAAGCCTTGCACCCCACTTGCTGCACTGAAATGGTCATATATGCTAATTATCACAGGCTAAGGAAGCAGCATGAGGGACAGGGCCTAAAAAGAGCTGCATATAGGCAGAGCCATCTTCTCAAGCCCCAAATACACTGCCATGGTGTACAACAAGAGTTTCAGCCTATTCATTATCCCTGGCTTCTCTATCTCAGTAGCTGCGGTGCCCAGTCCTGTACCTGGCTCATGAAACATCCACAGTGAGTGTAGGCTAAGAGAAGAAGTGAGTTGGCTCTCTTTCCAAAAAATTGTTTAATCTTATCTCATCTCTTGATGTATAACTTTTTCTATTTATAAAATAGGAAGAAGTCACCCAGAAGTATCTAAAAGCAAAAAGAAAATAATTCTGATGCTTCTACACTGTCAAGTGAAGACAATGTGACACAAGTACAGGTTACATTTGGACTTCAGGTCTTGACCTACTTCCCACTGTGATCTCGGAGCAATCTTTTCCATTCACCTGATGAGTATTACCCTACATTTACATTTATGGTAAATTTTCTTCATTACAAACATGATACAGAATCTTTCTTTATCTTTCTCCCAGCAATAAAAACTTACAAAAAAAAGTGAGCCCAACTTTTATTTAAAGTTCTTGTAAGTAGATTCTGAATCAATTTGCTGAGTTAGGACTGAAAAACAAATAAAACAAATATTTCTACCAGTCATATGTTCTGCCATTTTATGGATATCTATTTCCAGAGAAAGTGCCCATTTGTATCTGTTCAACAACTCAAGCTGGCTATATTTTAAAACCATTGTTGAGAATATCAAAAAGCAAAGTAAAAATACAAATGTAATCATTACATCAAAAGTAGCTGAGTAGGGAATGAGTTCTCAGAGTAAAAAAAAAAGAAAGAGAAACAACTTAAATTTATTTCACATAAAAGCAAATACCATATTCCTGGAAAAAAATATATTTATTTCTATTCTACATGAAAATAGAATTTTGTTGAACAAACAGGAAGCAAGAATGAGGCATTGCAGTGAAATAGCTATTCTCCAAATATCTATTTCTCATCAGAATTGCAGTATGTCTTGACTATGACTGAACATTTGATTAATAAGAATAAATTGATGTGAGATGAGAGTTTTCTGTAGGTTTGATGTGGACCATTTTGGGAGAACTTATGTCAGGGAAAGGGGACCCAACTGAGTTCCACCTCGAAGAACTAAATGTACCAGCTGAGGAGGTGTTTGCAAAGGGGAGAAATGAGAATATGAGGCAGGCCTTTCTTTAAAAAAAGTCTCAAATATTACTTGAAAAAATTAATACAATCTTTAAAGCTTGAGAGGTGTGACTGAATATTTGAAATGGAATGTTTATTACTATTTGTTTAATGCTCAAGTTAATAAATATATTAGATACAATAAAATTTAGAAAACCAATGTTTCCTGAGAATTTAAATATTGATTACAAATTTGATTAATTATGTCTAAAAACATTTTAAATACTAATTCCATTTAGCAAAGCATATTCATTTCAATATTTAAATAGCTGAAAAATAACATGTGTAATGACTACAAAATCAATTTCTTCATATACTCAAAACTCTTCTAAACTGTTAACATCTTGGGTTTATTTCATTTCTGTATTACTCCTGTTACTATTTTAGAATCTTCCTAGGGTTACTGATATACTTATCTTGATATTTTCCCAGTGGTTAAACAGTAGTACTTTGATTTCTCCCTGATACTGCAGCCATCTTATCAGAACCCGGAAACAAGAAATTCCTTGCCAGCAGGCTCCGGCTCAGGAAGCTGAGACCCTGAACCAGACACACATCCTTCTCCAAAGGGGATTCCAACTCAAGCTGCAAATCATTGAGCTGCATTTCCTTTTAATAATTAAATTTCAAGACTTTTTGTTGTGGTAAGGATATTTAACATGAGATCTACCCACTTAAATTTGTAAATATGCCCTATAGCATCATTATCTTTATGTGCTATGTTGTACACCTGATCTCTAGAGCTCACTTGTCTTGTAAGACTAAAATTTTAGACCCATTAAATAGCAGGGAAATGAGGCATTGATACTCAGTAAGACCTTTTAATTCTAGACCTTCTTTCTAGGTTTGGAGTTTGTTTGTTTGTTTGTTTGTTTGTTTGTTTGTTTTTTACCAATACTATCACAGTCTCCCCCATAGTGGATTAAACAGTGGCCCCCCAAAAGATATGTCCAAACTCTAACTTCTGGGACCTGTGGCCTTATTTGAAAAAAGGGTAATTGCAGATGTAGATAAGAATTTTGAGATGAAGAGATCTTCTTAGAATACTTGGGTGGGCCCTAAATGCAGTCACAAGCGTTCTTATAAAAAAAAATCCATGGGAGATTTGACAAAAAGAAGAGGAGTCAACATGACCATCGAGACAGAAATAGGAATGATGCAGCCACTAGCCACACAGATTGCTTGGAGCCACCAGAAGTGCATTTTGGAATCTTCTCTACAGCCATCAGAAGGCACACAGCCCTGCTGACACCTAGATTTCAGACCTCTGGCCCAGAGAACCATAAAAAATAAATGTCTGTTGTTTCATCCCAAGTCTTTGGTACATTTGTTATAGCAGCCATAGGAAGCTAATACAACCTAAAAGGTATTTTTAAAAATCTTTCTTGGCCTGTAATACCTAGTCTGGCATCCTGTCTTTAAGGTGCAATTTTTTCTGTCATCTGTACAAACTATTAAAATTGAGTGTACTTCTTATTACTGTTGTAATTAGTAGGGACTTAGAGAGGTTTTACTTCCCAGAAGAAGGACTGAGTCTGCATGACTGTTAGTTCCCTTCCTTGGGACATTTAAGCAATTCATCATTTGGAGACAAGGTGTCTTCTATTTGTAGTTTAGCTACAAGTTAATAAATCCTTCTTGTCTGAAGTAACAGTATCTACCCTATTTTTTCTTGGATCCCTTGGCTTGTTTATAGTTCCTTGGTTTATTCTTTCTTACATAAATAGATAGAAGCAAGTACATATTTATTTGTTCTAAGTAGACTTAAAATTAATAGAAAAAACAAAGCACCCATACATTTTAACCTTACCCACTTATTAAAATTATTCCATTATATTCATCCTTCCTTTGTGTTACAATTACATCTCTATATTATTTTTAGCTTTTCTCCTCTGAGTATGATTATGAATCTATTGCTTATAATAAGGACAAAGCATGTTCCCATCCACTGTAGCCATAATTATATTCAAAACCTAAATTATCACAATGTGGCCAGCAGGTATCCCCTCAGGGATTTTCCGTCCTTGCTTTGGGGCCACTGAATTTTTTAGGTTCATCCAAGTTTTTCCTTGCTATGGACATGAAATCAGCTACCTATAAGAATTCCTGATTCTCCTTGTAGAGAATAGACTAGAGACTAAAGTAAGGATGTTGGAGGGTGGGTGGTGAAAAAAATGTCTTTTACTTTGGGCTTATATTTAGAAAAGACAAAAGCTGGGAACCACATTTATTGCTAGAGTCCTATGTGTGCTCTGATGTTCCCAACGATGTCATTATTCATCTGTCCCCTGCGTCCATCCTCTAGCTGTGCCCTGCTCACTGGCCCAGGAGGCTGTGCACTCCAGTGGCTGTCACTGAGCTGCCCAACCCTTAGGCTTCCAGCTAAATTCAACCACATGTGAGGGACTGGCAAGAGGGCAGTAAGTGGGAGGAGAGAGAGGTCAGAGTAACTCGCCCTTTGCCTTCTGCATCAGTTCAGTCTCAGCAGAGCTGTGCCTTTAGGTGGCTCCTGCCCTCTTCCCCTCTTATCCTTCAGGACTTGGGTGGTAATGGCTTCTTGCTGGTATGAGTTTCTCTCCACTCTGTTGATTCCTTTCACTCTGCCCATCCCCCTTTCTCTTTTTAGGTAAAAATTTTCAGTGGATTTTTATTTTTCTTTTGAGATGGTGGCTAAAACTCCAATGTAACACATTACATTTTCATATATCTTAATTTTCTTACAGTAGATGATTTCATCAACTGCTAAAATTTACTTCTACATAGGCAGAAATCATGTTTACATTTTTTATTCCAAAGTGGTTGACAGAAATTTTTTTAATTGCTTAGAGTTTTAAAAAAAAGAAGAGGAAGAAGGAAAGGATCAAGGAAAGAAAGAAGGAAGAAAGAAAAAAAGAAATTTTCAGTCTTAGTAGATTGGTAGTGTTGGAGCATTCATTTAACACTTAGCCAGGCCATTTACAACTCTGCCTTAGCATGGTTCCTGCTTGGACTGAAGCAAAATACCATACAGAGGAGACCACTCAGGTTCTTCTCAGGTATTTCTCAGAATGCATCCTGGGCATGAACGTGGCCCTCAAAATTCCCTGGTTTGCATAGGAACTTTTCAAAGCCCTTATTTCACAAAGTGCCTGATTCACCTTTTTTCCTGGGTTTTCAGCATGCCTATTGTCTGCACCAAATGTTATCTTTGCTCCATGCAGCAGAAGCTTTTTTTTTTTTTTTAACCTTTCAGTGTCTCTAAGGAATGCCTTTCTGTTGAGAGCCATTCTTCCTGAATGCCCTACAGACAAGGGTAAAGTTGCCTGCAAGCTAGAAGTTTGCAGAGCAGGTGGGCTCCTTACTGAAGAGAAAGTTTGGCTTAAAGGAAAGAGTTGAACTTTCCTTGCCCCAGGTAATAAGAGCGGAAAACAGGAACAAGGATGTTTTGAGAGAATTTATGTAAAGTTCAGCAATCATTGGCATATGTATGGATGTTGCTTCTCATGCACATCCAAGGGTATATATATGCTGTGTTAACTAAACTCGGGGCACAGTATTAACTGTTAGCCCTCCCGACTCTATCTTCTGTCTCTCTCTTTTTTTCTCAATCCTCACTCTCCCTCTCCAGAACTGTTCAATCTTAGCCGGCTGGCTCTGGCACCTGCCTATAGCTGCTTCTTTGTCCTGAGAGAGTTTTTAGTTAAGTAAAAAAAACAAAAACAAAAACAAAAAAAACTCAAGTCCTTTACATCATCAGTTCTTGCACTAAGCAGGTCAAAATGAACACAATTTGTTGAGAACAAGTTCTGCTCTTCTCTCCCTAGAACCAGAGACCCACATAGGAAACACGGGTCGCCATCTTTAAGACCATTGCCCAACTAGGAAAGGGAATCAGGCAACAATAGCTTAAAATGCCTCTAAGCTCTCCTACTGTGCTTCAGTTGCCTTTTAATTGATTAAATGTTTGCTTGATTGCTGTAAACCTTTGATTATTTTCCAGAATTCTGACAACTGATATTGACAGATGTTGCCAGTTTTTTTTTTCCTTTGGAGAGGTAGATGTTTTAGAATTTATGGGGAAAAAATGAGCTGCAGAGTTCCTCACTTCATTATTTTCACTGACACCAGTCTTCCCTTTGAGAACAGTGTTTTTCAGGGAATCATTCAAGGGACCAAGGTTCTTGCCATATCTGTTCTTTACAGCAAGCTTGAAGCAAATCACATACATAGAAATAAAGAATCTTCTGACAAAATGAATGTGTGCCCTGATATGATGACATGGCCAAATCTAAAAAAATTTACTTTAAAATATTTTATATTCTGGTTTGAAGAGCATTGACTTAATTTATGAAGTGTAAGTTTGAGCTAGTCAGCAAGATATGAGCACTGGAATGGTTTGTATCCTAGTGTTCATCAATAACTGGCATTTAATATGCAATTCATATGTGCCTAGATCCTCAATAGATATTTTATGTTGTTTATTCCACTTAATCCTTTTGAGAGGGGTATTCATTATTTTATAATAAATAAACTGAGACATAGCTAGATTAAAACTTATCTCAAGTCATACAATGAGTACACAATAGTCAAGATTTAACTCAGACATTCTAACTCCATAACAATTCTTAGGAATAAGTAAGTCCATGAGAATTAAGCATCCCTTTTTCATAGAAAAGGCTTGATGAAGATAGACAGATGAAGTACAGGGCTTGCATCTAATGAATAGTACAGAGGTGTGGGAAGGACTGAGCTCATGATTACAGATGGAGATCCTACAGTCAGCTGTCTCCTTCTTCCCTCTTTGCCCTGAGATCCAACCCAACTCCACTAGTTTCCCCAAAACTGCAATCAAGGCATTTAACTCCACTCTCTTTATTGTCTAAATCTTAATCTCAGCAAAGCAGAGTCTGGACCACAAAGAAAAGAGGAATCAGAACATCATTACCCACCACCGTACAGAAAATAGACCAGAATAGACACAATTTTCTTAACCATTCACCATCAAGAGTTTTTGATAGTTTCTTAGTTAGAATGTGTTGGAAATTAGTATCTACATCATTCAGTTTTATAGATATAATTTCATTTTTGGAGACCTATCCTAAGTGATAAGTACTAGCAAAGATTCATGTATTAGGATGCCCATCAGAACAATCTTTATAATGGCAAGAAATTTACACAATTTAAATACACAACACTCAGGGTATGCTAAATAAAGTGCATGTGTGTATGTGTTTATGTGTGGGTGACATGTGAGCTCTACAAGCATAGGGGTTTATTTGTTTCATTTCCTGTTGTCTCCTCAGTTTCTATCATAGTGTTTACCACACAATATTTCCATAAATATGAGTTCAATAGAGGAATGAAAATAATGGAATACTTTGCTGTCTTTAAAAACAAATTTAGAGACATGGATAATTACTCAAGATATAATTTTGCACATAATGAAAAAAGAAAAATACAAAATTATAAATACAGATGGAAATCTAATTTTAAAATATCAATTGGATAGAAAACTAGAAGAAAATAAACTAAATATTAATGCTAGCTATTTCTAAGTGATAAAATTATTTTAAAATCTTTATTTTCTTCTTTGTTTTAATTTTCAGATTTTAAAAATAGAGTAAATTACTTTTTAAAAAAAAAGCTGATTTTTGATGAACTGACATTGGGTTTTACATTTTATTTCTAGATAAGGTGATTCTAAAGCATGTTGAGGGTTCACTTAGCAAAACTTATAGAGTGCTTTGCTCGAAAAGATTCTTAATTATGGCTTATTAATCTTTTTAAAGCTTACCACCCACCAATGGTTACCTATAGGAGGGAGGAAACAAAATAAAGTGTACAGATACCAGTTAGATATTCTTGAATGTATTTTTTATAGATTTGACTTTAAACTATGGAAGTATTTTATATTATTTATTAAACAAATTTAAATCATTTCAAAAGCAATCTTTAATAACCAAATGCAAATAAAACAACTGTGTATCTGCTTGGCATCATAACCAAGGAGGAACTACACTAAGCTTTAACACAAGAAAATTTAACTGTACACCCCTAGTAGGATACCGGAAGGACAGAAAGGAAAAAGCCTATGAAATTCTAAAACCATTTCTATGATATTGGTAGTAACAGTGTTGGTCAGTTATGTGTTTTGAAAGATATATTGAATAAGTTGGCATTGTGAACTTAGGTCTTTAGTGTGGTGGAAAGGAGACAAGATTAATGGAGGTAAGTGAAAACCCTGGATTCTAGAGTTTGAAACTCATGGGTAGTCTTATATATATTTCCTATTTCTGAAAAGGCCTACAAACAAAGACAAACCCAGTAGTAATGCCTTCTCAGACTGCAGCCTTCAAATAACTTTTCTTGCTAAGGAAAGTAGGTCCCCTTCAGAAATGGCTGACTCCAACATACAAGACAAGCTTAAAACATTTTGTCATAGCAGAAAGCAAGGAAGCTGTTGAGAAGACTAGAGTTCTGTCATAAGAACTTAGCAACTAACTTGAATAGGCTTTCATTGGCCAAAATGGAATAATTGAAATGTTGATGAAGATAATTACAGCGTATTGAAATGAATTAAATGTGAGTAAATCTAGAAGCACAAAATACCTTTTTTAAAAAGGGGAAGAACCTCAGTTTATTAATCAAGCTTAAATATAGGCTATGAAATGAACTCATTGTTTTAAAATTGGTTTTTAAAAAGAGGCAAGAGAAAATCAAACAATTATCAAGCTTTTCCTATAAAATTTATATATCAGAATAATCCAATAATTAATGAAGAAAATTTCCTTTTTAAATTATATCTCATCTTTAACTGAATAAAGTATGATAGAATTAGACATTTTGCAATACTAATGAATTAATGAATCTAAGCAAAGATTATCAATGACTTATAAACATGACCAAAAAATGACCAAACCAAAAAAAGTGTGTCTCGTAATAGAAAGAACCATTATTACATAGTCTAGTAAACAAACAAACAAACAAATAAACAAAAACCCAAATCTGATCAAACATCTAGATCTAGCCACCACTTTACAGGAAACATAGGGAAATAGGATTGTGTTAATTATTCCACAGGGCTGAATAAAACAAAATCTAGACTGTGGGAAATGTTACAAATGACCCAGTTTCTTCAACAGAAAAAAATGATTTAAGGGAAAACAAAAGAGATTCAAGCAATCAAAATGTGGCCCTCATTTGGATTACAATTTAAAGAAAATTTGAATATCCAATTAAAGACATGTGAAAATAGACCAAATATATGAGATTAAGGAATTATTGTTATTTTTTGTGAGATAATGGTCTTAGAATTGGGAAGCTAAGCTATTTTTGTATATAGTTGAAAAATCAAAAACAAACGTTTAAAAATTCTCACCATTGCCCCAAATGTTCTTGCTTAAAGTCATTCAGATAGTAATTTATGAAGCTCAAGTTTAAACACTGTGAATTAAGGTGCAAGTAAACATGAGTTGCTCCAAACAGATGAAAGTTACTCTGCATTTGCTAACCTATCTTTTTAGGTTTCTTGATGTTCTTTAATAGTCTAAACCCTTAATTCTCAGTCTCCCTAGCCATGATATTATTTCCTAAGTTTCCCTAATTTGCTTTGTTACCTGGGAATAAAATTTAGAATGAATATAAGTGTTAGTCCTTCATTTGAGTACTTGCATCTTGGGTACTACACTTGTCAGGTCACTTCACTGAGCAACTTTGAGCTGAGATGTCTGGCAGAATGGCAAATAATTTACAATTTTTTTCTTAGCTTTTCTAGTTAGCCAGAATTGAAAAGAAATCTCTCTGAGTATGCTATGAATAAATCTTTATGATATTTTATTATAAAATGCTTTTTAATGGTATTCATTGTACTTGAAAGTTAACAACCTGAAAACCAAAATTGGATCAGCACAGAAGTCTGCAAGTCTCCTCAGTGGCTTTGATTCAGAAGTCACACTAGGCACAATAACCCAAAGCTGACACATTGCTTTAACACAAGATAGCTTTTTTTCCCCAATGTGACTTAAATCAATAATTTTCCTTTTTGATTATGAAGTATTTTAAATTGTTGATTTGTAGCTTTGAAGTCTATGGAAAATTGTCTAATTCAGCAGGAAAAAATTAGAAATAATTATGTGAGTTATGTCAATGCCTAAGTGTATCACACACAGCTAGATTTTCTCAGTTACTTTTTAAAATAATCAAGAACATTTGTAAAACTGAAATAACTGTAGTATTTTTCTACTAGAATTTTTATAAATACATCAAATAAGAGTAATGATAATGATGATGATACTAATAACTAAAATTGTTTGGGATGATTATCTTCCCAACATATTACTAAGAGCTTTATGTTGTATCTTATTTAATCTTAGTAATACTATTTTAAAAAATGTTATATTAGGTCCTATTATAATTGTTTCACAAATAAGGAAAAAGCTTTGACATTTAGATTTTAGTTTAGTTTAGTTTAGTTTAGTTGTCTAGTTTATGAAATGGCAGAGCCAGCACTAGTAAATGTCAAAGAGTTATTGGGAAAACACAAAACTCTTCCACATTCCCCTGAAAATGATCTATACAAGTGAACTTTATATATACATGTGTATATAATTTTGACAAGTCATTAATATTGGCCCTGTTGTAATGATGTGATCATTTCAGTGCTGGCCATCCGGGTATACACAAAAGAACCTGGACTGCACAGTAATAAAAGAGGTCTGTACCAAAGTGGAAGAGGTCTGCTGAAGGTTTTTCTATCTATGTCTTTCCTATAAAAGACTTAGAAATTTATAACAGATTCCCACTGTCTATCATTTATATTTGTTGGATGTAATTATAGTTATATTAACCTGGTACATGTACATATATGTATGGTTTTCACCCTCCAGCAGTCTCAGTTCACTGTTTGTGCTGCTCTCGTGAAACATTTCCATTTTTGTTATGGGTGGATATTTGGTGCAAATATGACACTTTAAAACAGCCTTCCAATCTCCTTTGAATGCATAAGGTCATATAAAAGGAAAGCCAACTGTTAGTACCTCCCCTTGGCACCTTGAGGAATTACTCCAGTTCTCCTGTTTGCCAAGAATCAGCTCACCGGCTCTGCACCCTGAGCTCCATTGTAGGAACTTCACTTGGAGCTAAGTTCGACTTCTTTCAAGCCCCTTTCAGTTGGGCAGCTGTGGACTGGAGTTCAGTTCTCACCTTTGGCACTAGGTGCTTTCCTCAGACCTCTTGGCTCCAAGCTGTGGAGCAGGGGACAGGATTTTGCACCACAGTCCTGTTGTGCCACCCAGCAGCCTAAGCCCCATCTGAGCCTGGGGCTTTTTTATTCTATTTGATATGGGGTAGGTCCTTTCCATTTGAGGAATAGGGTTACCAGGTATTCATGTCTCCACTGTGGGGCTTCTGGGGTACAGAGAACTAAGCACAAACCAATATGAAACTCTGCCATGTTTGTCTCTGGCCCAGAAGTCTCATGATTTCTGCCTGCAGCTATGAAACAACAGGTGTAATTGTTAGCTTGCAAGTAGAGCAAAGTTCTAAACCCTACACAGTTCTTGAAACTTATCACATTCAAAATAAAAACCAACAGCCAACGAGGCCCCACCACATGCCCTCTCTAATCCAATCCCTAGTTCTTTTCCTCTTGCCCAAGCTGACTCAGTCGCATGGCCCACCTCCCTTTCCTCTGCGCATGCTCAGCACTTGCCAGCCTGAGGACCTTCATGATTTCTCTGCCCTCTAATTGTAGTCCCTTTTCTTAAATGTCACTGTGGTGGGCTCCTCATATCTTTCATGTCTTTTCTGAAATACCATCTCTCTTGCATCTGCTCCACTCATTCATTCTTCTAAAAACTGCAGCCTTCAAACCCTTATCTCCTTCCTTGCTTTCTTTTTCTCCATGGTATCTATAACCATTACACCTCTATATGTTTCCTTATTTACTTGTTTCTGACCAATTCCCCTTCGCTGGAATGTAAGCTCCAGGAATTCAGGGAGTTTTCTTCACTTCATTCACTGCTATTTCCCCAGCAGCTAGATCAGTGCCCTGCACAGAGTAGAAACTCAATAAATCTGTTGAATGAACAGAATTTTGACAAACACAACAGACAACTTACACATTAAATGCATAGTTACATTCTGTGAAATGCTAAGCAATGGGGACACATCTAAACAAACAGTGCCTTTCTGCATAGAGTTTACAGTCTTCTCAGGCACACATATTTATCAAATAATCATACAAATACATAACTATAAAATGTAGAATTGCAATGAAGAACATGTACAAGGCCTGAAACTATGTTACCTGGTGGAAAGACATTAATTAGACTGATTTTTTCACATCTATCTTGATCATTGTGTAGAAAAAGGTTGGGGAGGGTATGTGGAGGAGGGACTGAGAAAATGAAATTAGAAGTTTATCGCTGCATTTCTGTGTACAGCTGGAACAGTGTGGTGGCAGTGGGTACAGAGAGACGATTAATTTTAGAGAGATTTTAAAAGTAAAATTGACTGACTTTGAGGATGGAAAATATATATGGGGTAAGGGAGGGGTAAATGTCACCGATATTTCAGGTTTATTAGACACCTCAACTTATGTTTCTTCATCACTCAGTCATTCTTAACACATCTCCATTATTTTCTCACTGTGCTGCATGAAGACAGGAGCTCAGCAGTATGCAAAAAAGGAGATTTTGTCTATTCAATTTACAGAGATTCTACCATGTGCTGAGTTCTGTGCTCAATAGAGTAGAGGGAGACTGAAAACTGCAGTGGCAAAATGGACACAGCCTCCACCTGCGAGGAGCTTCTGGGCTTATAATGAAATCAAAATATGTAAAGTGAAGCTCCATCAAGAGAAAAACACTTCTTTTGAATTGCATTCATAGTAGGCTGCTATGACGCATGCTGAAATTAATTCCAGAGCTTCAGGAGAAATGGAGCAAAATGATAATCTCTCTCTGCAATAAAAGAATTATCAGATGTCCGCAAAGCAAAGGAAGCAAGACCAGAATAAACATGTAGAGAACAGTTTCCTTCTGCTTCATGCTCATTTTGTGTTAGATATTTTGGTTTCTTCAATTCAAAATTGGTATTTACTTTCAGAATTGTGTTTTAATGGATAATCGTGGAATTTTGGAGAACTTCTGGCCCAAGTCCACCATTTTTAAAGAGTAAAAAACGTAAGGCTTAGGATGGCAGGTGGATAGATGCTTCTTGGGCAGATTTAAGTAGGTATATAACCTGTTTCACTCTATCTTAGTCTAACATATTAAATAGATTCCCATTTCAACCTAATAGCATTTATTTATGATATTCAACTTATTAAATATTATGAACCTTGCATATGAGTTTCTTTAATGTGAGGCTGACAACAAAGGAAATTGCTATTTTTGTAGGTCTAAAGTAGCTGAATATCAGCAATTTCATATGGTTCAAACTGATGGGTAGCATCTTATTTATGTAGAAATAATATTTCAAACATAAAAAATGTGCAATGTAGGAATGATGATTTCTCAGCCTAGGGCCTCTAACACTTGTTTCAATATCAAAAATTAAGTTGTGATTCATTTGGGGAGAAATAAAAAAAATGCAACAAATCCTTGATAACTCCCCTAAGGGGAATAAATATCATTAAAACCTTTTACATTAAAAGATCTGAAAAGAGAAATAAATGTTCTCTTAACAAACATTTGACACCTTCAGCACTTCGAATTAAGTTAAAAAAACTAATTTATTGCCTACTAAGGCACAATGCTATGTTAAAAATGTGTGATGCAGTAGTCCTCTCTTACCTATGGGGGATACAGTCCAAAACCCCAGTGGATGCCTGAAATCATAGATAGTACTGAGCCTTATAGATACTATGTCTTTCTCCTATACATGCACACATACCTTTGATAAAGTATAATTTTTTTAAGTAAGAGATTAACAATAATACCTAATAAAATAGAACAATTATAACAATATACTATAATAATAAATTATGTGAATGTGTGGTCTCTCTCTTTCTCCACCTCTTCCCCCATAGACAGCTACTTAGTGACTAATGAGCAGTTAGTGTATCCATGGATACTCTGGACAACTAAATGATTCACATTTGGGCTAGAAGAGAGCGGGACAACACGAGATTTTATCACATTACTCACAATAACACGAATTTAAAAGTTATGAATTATTGTCAGCAACTAAATTTATGGTAATGACTGAATTACTTGAAATTATATATAGCAAAGATATCTGTAAAAAAGAAATGTTGAAGGGTGGGCAAACTGTAATAGAGGAAAAAAAATTTAGATGAAATTTAGAGTCTGGCTATTTAGATGGTGTGCTTTATGGCTTTCATTGGTTACCTTTGAACAAGTAAAGCAAATTTGAACATCTGGAAGAGTGAGGTTGATTATCAGACAAAATATTAACACATCAAGACAATTGTTATATTATATTCCCATTACATTACTTTTCCCTGGTGACTTAAATAGTTACCAGGACAAACTTATTTTTCTCTTCTTTATTTGTCAGTTTAAAGGCTTTTGAGATATCAGTATTAAGTAGATAAGACTTCTCTAAGTCCTATGACATCCAGGAGAAGTCTAATACCATTTCTGGTGAGCCTGAATATTAATATAAAGAAAAACTGTTGGCTGTCATTAATTGGTAATTAACAAGGGGAATCATATCACTTTATTTTAAGAGATTTACTCCCTTTTCTTATATGAAAAACCAAAAAAAAAGGGGGGGAAAGAATTAAGCAAATATTTTAAATAAGTCATTTTTTTTTACATTGAACTACTTATAAGCATTTTGCTACTATAGCTTTCTTTGAACCCTGTCCTTAAAAACCTTTGATTTTTTTTCATTTGTATGCATACATAGACTTGTTGAAATTTTTATAGTTTTTCTTCTTGTTTCTTTATTTTCTGTTTTTTTAAAATATGTAATAGTTAAGTATACCTGTGTAATAAAAAAGTGAAAGGTTTAAAAAATAAAAATAAAACATGAATTATTTATTTCTGAAATTTTCCATTTGTGTTTTTGAACTGTGGTTGGCCATTGGTAACTGAAACCATGGAAAGCAAAACTGCAGATAAGGGAGGACAGGGATAAAAAACATGGTTATGGCTTTCAATAAAATTATTGTCTTCTCTTGATAGCAATAAATTAACAGTCAAGAAAATGAAATGAGTTAAGTTGTATGAGTTATGTGCTATGAGCTAAATCTAAATACCGTGGAAGCATGTTGGAGAGGTATCTATTCACCCTGGAAGGAAAGGTTGTGGGCAGCGATTTTCTGGATGATAAAGGAAACAATGAACTTAACCTTGAAAGAAAATATCCAGGTGGAGAAAGCTCAGGGGTAATGAGGCTCCCTGCTATGGTGTTAATGGGAACCACATAGGAATCAACAGTAAGAAACTCATTTACTTCTTGTCCATTTTTTATTAGGATCTCAGGAGTCATAAGAGAGTCTATCACTTTCTGCTGAAATGGTATCAGGGAAAGTCTAGTGGAGAGTGAGAACTTTCATCACCATCTGGTAGCAGTGAAGTGGTAATGAGGTTCTCCTATCCCGTCCCACCAAGGTAGTAGCAATGAAAGCATAGTAGGGATTCTGAAATTCCATTCCTGCCCCATAGTAATGAGATGTCCTCTCCACTCAGAGTGAGTCACTGCAGGACAAATGGGTGTCCCGGATTTCCACGTCCATCAGTTGATAGCCCACTTCCGCCATTAGAATATCAGAGGAAACATGATGAATGAGATTTAAACAAGATCCAGAGTCTCTTAACATAATATCAAAAATTTAAAATACCTGAGTCAATTGAAAATCATTTGTTATACCAAGACACAAGAAGATCTCAACTTGAATGAAAACAATTAACAGATGTTAGCACAGAGATAACACAGAGGTTAGAATTATATGACAAAGGTTTTAAAGTAGCCATTGTAAAAAAAAAAAGAAATCTTCAACAAGCAATTATAAAAACACATGAAACAAATAAAAGCAAAGAAGATCTCAATAAAAAAGTCTAAGATATAAAGAAGAACCGACCGAAAGTTTTGGAAATTAAACATACAATAACTGAAATTTAAAACTCACAGACTGTGTTCAAAAGCAGAATGCAGAAGTCAGGGTAAAAATCAGTGAACTTAAAGACAGAAAAATAGAGTACCTAATCCAGACAACAGAGAGAATTAGGCTGAAAAAAAAATTAACAGGGCTTTGGCCTAACTAGCTAAGGCCTTCTCTTAGCTAGTTTGGAAATATGTGGGGTGATAAAAAAAAAATAGGTCTCATAATCATATCATTGATGTTCATAAAGGAAAAGAGAAATACAGTAGCACTGCAAAGCACTTAAAAAAATAATTGTTGAAAATTTCTCAAATTTAGTAAAAGCCAACATTCTATAGATTCAAGAAGTCTCACAAATTCCAAACAGAATAAACTGAGAGAAATCCACACAAGACACACTGTGGCCAAAATTCTGAATACTAAAGACAAATGAAAATATCTTGAAAACAGTAAGAGCATAATAACTCCTGACCTATATGTGGAAACAATTAGAATGACAGTAGATTTTTCATTAGAAGCAATGGAGGCCAGAAGGAAAAGCACAAAATACCAAAAACTTCCCCAATATGAAATAATGTGATTAGGTCTGTAATTAAGAAAAATTAAAAGTAATTTAAAATACTGAAAAAGAAATTTCCAGGCCCAGCTGACTTTATTGAAAAAGTCTACCAAATGCTTAAACAAGAATTAACACCAATTCTACACAATGTCTTCCAGAAAACCAGAGAACACTACTCAGCTCATTCTGTGAAGTCAGTATTCCCCTGACACCAAACAAACAAAGCAACAATGTCCAATATTACTGCTCCTATTAAACATAATACTGGAAACAAGGCAAGAAGAGAAAAGAAAAGGCACACAAATAAGAAAGAAAAAAACAGAACTGTCCTTATTTGCAGATAGCATAATGATCTATGTAGAGAAAGCTTAAGAATCTGTAAAAATGGATAGAACTAATAAGCGAATTTAGCAAGGCCTCAGGGTATAAGATCAACAAAAAATCAATTGTGTTTCAATATATCAGCAAAAAAAACCTCACAGAATTTTAAAATATAACACCATTTATTATTGCTCAAAACATATCTAAAATACTTACCCAAACACACATAGGACTAGAATGCTAAAAACTATGAAATACTAATGAAAGAAATCAAAGAGGATCCCCATAAATGGGAAGATGTGCCATGTTTTCTCATTGGAAAATTCGATGTAGTAAGGACATTAATTTTCCCCAAAATGATATATATATAAGTTTGATGTAATTCCTATCAGAATCTCAGCACAAAATCATTCTGAAATCTACATGGAAAGGTAAAGAAACTAGAATAACTAAATTAATTTTGAAAAATGAGGAAGAAATGGGAGGAATCACTATCCTCAATTCCCAGACTTACTATAAGCAACAGTAATCAAGACTGTGTGGCATTCACAGAGGGAAGAGATACACAGATCCAAAGTACCGTCAAAAAGGAGACAACAAGCCGTAAGTGGAGTCACTTGTGCTGAGCCCACATCACCAAACCAATCCTGGAACTCCTAACTTATTTGCAGTTTCTACCTCCCTTAGGAATGTGATCCTAACCAGTCAGTCTGGAATTTCTTGTCAGCCCTAGTGAGATAATCCACCTGATAAACCCATTTTATCCCCCAAAGGAAAATGACCTTGCCTGAAGTCATCTTTTCTTTATGACTTTCTTGTCCAACTCCCTGTCTTGCCTCTAAAAATCTTTCCTTTTCTGTAGTTCTTTGGAGCTCTTTTTTATTTACTAGAAGAGATGCTGCCCAATTTATGAATCATTAAATAAAGCCAGTTTGAGCAGTTGAAGTTTGTTTAATGGTGTCAGCTGCAGGACTGAAAGAGACTGCCAACAGCTTCAGGACAATGAGAAACACAGTTGTACCCATGAATCCTTCTGCGTTCTCTGTCTTTGTCACCTTTTCTAGGGGCTGTGGTCAGTTCCTTCCATTTTTGTGAGCTCTGCCTTCTTTTCACTGAGCTCGTGATCTAATTGGCTTTCCGGTCTGCAATTCCCCTTTTGTTTGGGAATCTAGTCCAGTCGCAATCCTCATTTTGGAATCTGCTGTCTCAGTTCTTTTCTCACTTTCTCCAGTCCCCACCTCCAGTTTTCAGTCCCCATTTTGTGGTCTGCTGGTTTAGTACTTTCCCCAGTTTCAGGTATGAAATTTCTGGCGATGCACACAGGGCCTTCTCTTAGCTAGTTTGTAATAATATCTCTTGGTTACTGCTGGTATATTAAGGTACACGTGTTTGTTTGTTTTATTTGTGTATTTAAAGGCTTTAGCT
Organism: Macroglossus sobrinus; assembly: GCA_004027375.1. NCBI lineage: Eukaryota > Metazoa > Chordata > Mammalia > Chiroptera > Pteropodidae > Macroglossus > Macroglossus sobrinus. The sequence goes on along the minus strand of PVKZ01000866.1, from coordinate 268,412 downwards.
AATAGGAACCCTAGAAGCAAAAGAAATCAAAAAAATTGCTGAGTATGAGTCAAGCGCTTAAAAGCTATTAAAGCACTCATCACCTCAGACTCTCATGTTGGGATAGGTTGGATATGAAATGGGTTAGACTGATAGTCACCTGCCAAACTCAAGAAAATTTTGTGCAACTATAAACTGTAAAACATCACAAAATCTCCAACCTAGTAGTATACCCCCTAGATGTTAGTTTTGTTCTCAGAGACACAAAGACTTAGCTAAAAATAAATGAGATTTTTAAGCACCAAAGAGTCAAGCACACTATCTACTTATTTTATTTCCAAGAACTTGGTCCCAGAAGCTGCAGATATTTACAAAAATGGTAAAATCTTACTGAAAACAACCTAGAATTACAATGGCCATTATGAGGAATGTTCAAATTAGATAAAATCATTGATTTAAGAAAACAAACAAAATGGGACACTTATTTTAATTGATGTATAGAAGTTATAAAAACCTTCAAGATTCCAAAATAGCTTCATTGAAAGATGTATTGCAAAAAGTTAACAGAGAATTAAAGACACAAGAGGTACCTAAATCAAAAAACAATAAGGCTATGAGACTGCTCTATTTTTATTTACCTGAGTGTTTGTGCTTTCCTAACTGTCTGAGCTGCTTTTACACTCTGGAGAGACTATTAAATAGTTACCTTTTAAAATAATAACACTTGAGGTTACAGGCAATTCTTAGCTAGGTTTCACTCCTTACTCAAAGGCCAAACTAAGGGTCATAAAGAATTTCCTAAACTTACGGAGTATCCCTAAAAGTTTTTCTGAAGAATTTAGGGTCATTGTCAGGTTCTAAGAGCCTGTGCTGCCAGGTCTTTATTAGTTTGTTTCACATGCTAGTAGGACCTGGTGAAGCCCTAAAATGAATGTGGGGAACAAAATGGCAAAACCCTGAGGATGATATTCAAGATACCTGATCTTCATAGTGATCCCCCCATAGACCAGAAAAAGCTTGCAGTTTAGCAAGTGATCTCTTATAAGCCAATCCTAGAGTGTTCTCTGCCTGCATAATTGGTCTATTTTTTAAATATACAAACAAAGAGTGATTGAATCTGTGGTATATTTTAAAGTTTGTTTAGAAGCCCTCATCCTATGGCATTTTAGGTATCATACAATAAATGAAGTTACCCTACTAACTGTATTAGCCTTTTTTGTAAATGGATAATTTCCTGAGATTAGTGGATTGAAAAAAGGGAGAAAATAGAATGGGACACTTCCAGTCTGAATGAATTCATGATCATAGTTGAGCATATAGAAAGGACTTTTGAGCAAGACCATAAACAAAAGTCTACGAGGCTATTGGCTTTACAGTTACAACTGCTTCAAAGTCAGAGAGCTGAAATAACACCAGAACCTCTCGCATTACACCCTCCTAGAAGTCCATTATTGAAACATTGGTGCAGAAATTAATGTTTCAGTTGTAATAAACTAGAACACTGGGAAAAAAAGATTATATTCCAAGGCCCAATGCAAATTATTCAACCTCAACTCAAATGCCCTCATGTCTGCCCCCAAGATAGGGTTCCTGTATGGGCCCCTCTCAGGGTTGACAAGACTGCGGGACTCTCCAGTCAACTGCTATCAGTAATTTTCTTAAACAGCCAAGGGAAAACTAAAATTAAAATTAATGGAAAATCTTGCCAGATTCCGGTAGATACCAGAGTTATACTATCTACTTTAAACCCCTCTCTCAAAAGATAAACATCCCTCAGAATGAAAAAGAAGTTTCCACAGTGGAGGTATCTAATAAATTCACAGAGTGTTTTGGTCTCAATCAGTACAAATGACTCTGGACCTTTTACTGAAAAATGTTCTTTTCTGCTATGTCATACTGCCCCCAACTATTAGGTAGAAATCTCCTTTCTAAATCAAAAGGGATGATACATTTACCTTCAATGGAAACCTCTTCTTATATTTCCTGAACAACCTTAACCTAATCTTTTATGTTTCTTACAATCTGCTCTTGACATTGAAGAGAAAGAATTTCAACAAAAGTCTCCTAATTTAATTGAAGTGCTCAAAAATCTGTGGGATATTTATAACACTGACATTGGGAGAATAAAAAGTGTAGAGCCTATAAAAATTCAAACAGACTAATTAAACCTCTTTCTAAATTGCCTCAATATCCATTAAAGCTTGAAACTATGTTGGCCTCACATTCATAGTCAAAGACCTACTTCCCCAGGAATGATTATTTTCCTGTAGTAAGTAGCCTTTTAGCCCACTGATTTGGCCAGTCCTTCAACCTAATGGGCAGAGATGGTGATTTGTCCAAAACTTTAGAGTACCAACAGGACAGTTATTCCTTTTTTCCCAGTTGTTCCAAACCCAAATACCCTTTGTCACAATTTTCACCAGACTCAAAATAATTCACTGTTGTAGTCCTTTGTTCAACACTCTTCAGCATTCCTGTAGACCCCAACAGCCCGATATCTATTTGCCTTACCTAGAACAATCAACAATACACCTGAACAGTCATGCCTCAAGGGTTCACTGAGGCCCATTCTTATTTCTCCCAAGTACTCCACCAAGATTTAAGCACCCTTTCGTTCCCTCCGAACAATATGTAGATGACCTCTTGTGTTCAATTACCAAAGAGTCATAAACGATTTCATTTGCTGCAAATAGAAAAAGAAAATAAAGTCTCTAGTAAAAAATTAAAATGATCTCTAGATACTGTTTATGCATTGTCTAGGTCATGATCTAAGAGTTGATGGAATCTAACTATCTCAAAAAAGAAAAAAAATGCTAAACTAAAAATCTCCTAGGCTGAAAACTAAGCAACAGCTTTGTGGATTTCTAGGCCTGGCTGGTTATTACAGACCATTTTTCTCTATTTGTTTCCCCTCTATATGAACTTATCAAAATTTCAGTTCTGAACTCCTTCCTGGAAAGATAAATATTAGCAGGTTCTTGTAAACTAAAATAAGTACTTCAAGAAAACCTGCCTTAGGACTGCCCAACTATTCAAAACTTTTTACCTGTTCATGAAAGAGATAACCAAGCCTAGGAATGCTTACAGGAGAACATGGTAATAAACAGAGGCCTATTGCTTATTATAGCAGACAACTTGATTCAGCTGCTCATGCTTTTCCCAGCTGCCTTAAGGCTACAGCCACAGCTGCAAAGTTAATAGAAGTGTCAGCCGACTTAACCAGAGGAAATAACATTTATTTACAAACTCCACACACTATACAAAGTCTTTTTAACTCTAAATTGACTCAACATTTTCTGCAAGCAGACTAGCCTCCTATGAGATCATTTTATTTTACCACCTAATCTACATCTTAAATGTTGCAAAATCCTTAATCCTGACACATTACTAGCCCTGCCTAACCAAGGCAACCCCATAACTAATAGGTTATAATGCCCCATTTCAGGAGAGCGTATCCTGATTTAAGAGATATTCCTTTGACTAATCTGGATTTAAACTTGTTTGTTGGTAGGTTATACTGTGAAAATGAAAAAAAAAAAAAGATTTTCAAACTGGCTATGCTGTTACTATCCAATATGAACTACTGGAGAGGGGAAAACTCCATAAGCCTAATCACTCCAACTAGCAGAGTTTCATGCCTTTACCAGAGCATGCCAGTTATCAGAAATTTTTTTTTTAATATTTATACAGATAGCCAGCATCCCTTTGAGGTCATCAATGATTTGGGACATTATAGAAATGAAGGGGTTTTCTTACATCCACCTGGACCCTATTCAGAAATGAGCAAAAGTAAACAATATTCTTAACAACTCTCTTACCTTCTGAAATTGTCACCAGAATTGAGGCTCACACTAAAAAGACTGAACCTGAGCATGAGGAAAATGCCTCAGCTAACTTTCATGCAAACACAGCAGCAACAGAAACTTCTGTAAAGGTGATGGCACATGTGGAAGAAGTTCATTCTGCTTCTGCAAAACGAATCCCTGGTAGCCAGACTTTTGCCATCCTGATGTCCTTGCAACATGGCAACAGTCTGTTCCTGAATCAAAGAAGTCACAAAGGGCAAACAATGGCTATAAATTAAATGAAGAGCCAGGGCTATGAGAAACCCAAGACAGTCATTTGGTTCTTCCAGGATCCATGAAAAACTCCATTTTTCAGTTTTTGTATTTCTTCACTCACTATGGTGCAATTAAGATAGCTCAAATTATCCATAAACATTGCTGAGAATGTTACCAGCAATCAGGTTGTCACTGTTGGGATCAATCAGAGTTCAGTGTCACCCCAACAGTAGTAGGGAGGAAGAGGGATAACGATGGTACAGACGTGTAGTTAGCATTTTTCCTTGGTTCTTCCTCAAATAATGCGGTGAAGAATTACAGGTCATTGAGATTTAATAGTTTTATTAAAAGTATATTTTTGAAAAATAAAGTATGCCCCAGGGAGGCATGTGGTCCCAGCACTGTAATCAACACAAAGACCACAAAGGCTACAAAAAGGCAAAAGGCCACAGATGGCCACCAAAAGTAGAGAAAATCCAGAAAAGCAAAAAGGGAGGGGTGTCCAGAAGGGCCAAAAGGGAGAGATCCCAGGAGGTCAAAAAGGACCCCGAAGCAGGAATGTCTGCCTTTGATTTGGGCCATAATAGGTGACTCAAAAGTCATTCTTAGGTGACTGGCAAGTGAAGTCATTTTGACTGACACCTGGTTGCTATATTACTTTGCCCAGTGTGCATGTGTATATCCAGAATTCTACTACCATTGGGGTGTTATTTAGGCTGTCTCTAGGCTGAGCCTCTATTCCTTTGTTCCCCTTGTCACTCATGTCTGACTAGCTACCTCACACGGTGTCTTTGTTGTGTGCGAGTAGGGGCTCAGTCCTCGTGTTACCACTGGGGTAATGTGAATCTGGCATTGCCTCAGTGGCATGGAGGGGGTCCTCAGTTCTTCTCTGCTGAGGCAGTAAAATTTTACAGTGTAGTGAGATTTAGAAAAAGCAAGAGTTATCTAAAGTACATTTAAGGAGACAGGCCATGACAAGGAAGGCTGCGACCCCGTGTAATTTGGGAGCTGAAAATAAAGGTAGAGTATGCTCCAAGACGGGTGAATCACAAGTGAAGAGCTGTAATAGCAAAAGTGGGAAAGTCTGTTTATATTTGAGTGGTGATGGGAAGTCCTAGATGACCTGCATGTAAGGTCACCTTGACTGACAGTTGCCTGCCACATAACCTTTTGCTTACTGAGCATGTGCTTACCCAAAATTCAGTCTGTTATAATTAGATTCACGAACTTCCAGATATATGTATGATATTGTAATGATGGTATAATGAGGCTGAGATTACAGGTAGGGTAGTACTTTCTGAGCATGCATTTGTGGCTGGTTTAAGGCAGTAGCTTTTATGGCCTTTATGCCTTAGGATATAGAGGTAATTTATAACCATAAAATGGGTGTTTCTGGGAGGTCCTTAAGGAAGGTCTTCAAAAGAGGTTTCTACAGTTATAGAGCAGAGCCTTCACTCCTGTCACTCATGCCTGCCTAAATACTTAACATTTCCCCTCTCGAATATTCAGGACACAAATCATTGGAGGTTTTTGGGTGATACGACTGCTCTAGCTACTTCAGGCTGCGAAGGGACAAAGGTGGAGAATTGGGTTTCTATACTTGTTCTCTGTCAACTGGAGAAGAAAGTTACTGATGTTTATTTAAATGTCCATAATATGGTATAGGGTCCACTGATTGGGTGATATCTTCCTTGAAGATGGAGATGAATTTCTTGGACTCTGGAAGAAACAAACCGAACAATACAATTTAGGAAGGGTGGTCCTAGGAGAAGAATAAAAAGTAAGATCAGGGACACAATAAGCAGTAGGAGAAGGGATTGTATAAATGTAAAAACTTGGCCTGATCAGTTGATATAGAAACTGTATTTTTCTTTGAGGTAGACACATGTTCCCCCTTGTCCTGCTGTCAGAAGATCCAAGGCTCTTCAATTTTGAAGCACTACATCTACTAAGGAATTCAGTTGTTCTTGGATTTGGTCAAGGCAAAAGCTATCTCCTTGATAGCCCTGGTGCTTTCTTCCCATAGCTCTCTTTGAAGTGCAGTGCCACCTATAGTTACCCCTGCAATACTTATGAGAGAAATTGTAATACCTAATGGAATAAGCAAGGGAATGGTGTATATGAACAGGATGGTTCATATACAATGTATGGGAACAATTTATATAAGTCTTGACAAAAGCCTTGAAAAATTCTTGCAAGTATTACTGCCCCTATCACTCTTAATCATCAGGCAACGTTGAAAGAACTAATGAGACCCTTAAACTTAAAATTTCTAAAATACTGACACTACAGTACTCTCTTGATCTAAGGTATAAATTTTGGTCTTGCTGATTGTTCACAGACCCCATTTGGGAAAAATAAACTCACTCTATATGAGACAGTCACCAGTAGACCAATGTCTACTGGTTTTCAACTTTCTGCTGATCCTTTGTTATCCATGCTGGTGTGACCAGTTACTGTTAAGTTTTTAATGTCTTATGCTAAAGACTATCATCAACAGGTTAAAAAAGCTTTCCAAGATCCCAATTCAAAAGATTCTGTTGGTCACATTCTGAAGCCTGGTAACTGGCTATTCTGAAAATGTCATCAGAGGAAGACAGCACTCAAACCCTACAGGAAGTCACTTTACCAAGTGTTCTTGATCACTGACACTACTGTAAAACTAGAAGACATTGAGCCTGGATACACATCTTACACATAAAGAAGGTTCCACCTGACATCTGCTTCTATATAGAGGCTAAAGACCTCCAAATAAAACTGCCAGGAAAGAGAAGTAGCTGACATCGAGGTAGACTACTTCTGCAGAGATGCCGATCAAGACTTCATACTTTAACTAAACATAAAAGCCTTTCTTTCGCTCTTATCTTTCTTATTCTGTCATTGGCCTGGAAAGATAATGCCATCATTTTTATCTTCCAGGCCATTGCTAAGGTGGGCTGGGGTAACCTTACAAATGGCTAGATTTGTTTTATCATCAAAGATTCCAATCTATCCATGATACTACAAGACCCCCTGGTTCTCCCTGTGACCAATTTCTTTTCTATCTCCAATGTCACAGGAAACTATGATTGACTTTCCCCTAGTTTAAGTCTTATGGTCAGAACATCCATTGCCTTGTTTTTACATTTCTCCAATTATAACTATTCATATCCAGTTAAATAGCTATGTAAACTGTAGTACATTTGCACCCTCACATTCTCATGATTACCTAAATCAGATTTGTCCCCAATCATAGAAAGATTTCACTAGCAGCATTCATCTTTGAAAAGTATTTAGAACAATTCTGTATTTCAGGCTAGAAAAATTTATGAATGAGTTAAAAACTAACTGACCACAGACTTGAATGGGCAAATACAATAATCCCAGCTAATGAATTCATTAAATTATCAACTTAGCAGGAATTATTTGTGCCCTTACATGGTTTGTTTTGTCTGTATTGGTTACCACTCTCCATGGGCCTGGTGCATAACTAGACAATGCCTCTTAGGTTATCTAACTGTGCCCCTAACTGTTCACAAATGAACTAAAACACTTCATTGATCAACTCCCCTAAGTTTATATCCTCAGGTTAGAAAGAATCAACCAGGAGGTGTTCATGACTGAGAACTCACTTCCTTTGACAGGGCTCTACTTCCCTAGTTAGGAGTAAATGTAAATGAGAATATGATCAAGAACTTCTCCTTAAGTCTTGAAAATTGTGCATAAACCACTGCTAGGACAAATAGTTGTCCAAGCAAAACTTGTAGACTATTACCAAAGTTGTTTTTGACAATAGGATAGCCCTCATTTATCTTTTAGCTGATCAGGCAGTAGTCTGGTGTGGCCAACATCACCTGTTGCACCAGTATTAATATTTCTGGGAAAATTGAAACTTAGATGCATAACATCACTGAGCAAGCCACTGGCTTAAAAAGGTAACTCCTTCGGCAGGGTCTTTTTTTGACATATTTGATTTTGGTTGGCTTGGGGCTTGAGGACCATGGTTCTGAAGTACACTCCAAACACTGATGATTATTCTGCTCACAATAATCATAATAATCCTCCCATTGCACTGTATTCCCTTGAAAGTTTTAAATGCATGTTCACAGCTACAAACCACCAAGCAAATGATCATCCTAAGACTGGAACATTAGAAAAGGAATGGTGGTGACAGTATAGTCCTATGTCTTGATTGTGGCAATTACGTAAAAGTGCACATGTGATAAAAAGACATAGAACTGTACACAGACAGTGTAGCAATGTCAATTTCCTGGTTTTGATGCTATACCATCAGTATTGGATACTGTTGTATAAGATGAATCAACAATTTGGACAATATGAGTAAAGGATACATATAACATATATGTACTAGTTTTGAAAATTCCTGTGAATAAACTATAATTATATTAAATTAAAGATTTAAAAAAGTAAAACTAAAAAAAAAGGTATGTGTATTGAATATCCTTTGGTATGAGGTGGGAAGAAGAATAGCATGATGTTTTCAGGGCACTGTATTGTATGTATGTTAACTTACCTAGAGTCAAAAGTACTTGTGTGGAACTGTTGAATTTATTGTTACATAATAATTGAGTTTTACTTTTATTTACTCTTATACATTAATAAGAGTAAGGGTTGGGAAAATAATTAATGGATTGAACTTACATGAATAAAACCCATTAAATATTCTGAGTAATTAACTGTCTTCAATATATTTATAGTTATTCTGCCTGCAATACAAGTCATCACTATTTGTTTGACAACATTATTTTGCACTTCAACCTTCCAAGAGTGTGGATGCTTAAAAATTTTATTTTTCAAATTGCCAAGTAGAAAGACAGATGTAACTGTACCATATGATTAAATTTATGATGACTTATTCAGAGAACTAACCAAAACAAAGTTCTCCCTGACCAAATAGAATAAAAAACAGTGGACTTAGAGGTATTTAATCTATTTTATGCATTTTTTCTGATTTCTTTCAACTTAGTAAATATGTATTAAAAACTATCAATGTACAAGATACTCTTATAGGCCCTGTCTGAATCAGTTCTTAGAAAGTTTTTCTAAGTAGGTTCTAAATCTATCTTAATTAATAGCACTTTCTGTGATAATGAAAATGTTGTTTATCTGTTATTCAATGAAGTAGCCATATGTAGCTATTGAATACTTAAAGTATGAGTACTATAACTAAGACACTGAATTTTAAATTTTATTTAATTTTAATTAATTAAATTTTATTTTCAAAAGTTATATGTGGCTAACGATGACCATATTGGACAGAGTAGTTCAAGATATTATCAAATAAATTTGCAATAGTCATCTCTGAATTTCAGCATACTTTTTCCCCACAATCAATATAGAAGAAATTTACATAGTCATTAGTGTTTATAGTATGTAAACAGGAATATCACAAATCAGACACTTTCCAACTGCTCTTCTTCTTACCGTTCAACTTGAGGACAGAGGCAACCTCCTTTAGCAGCATTTTGATACTAAACTGACTCATGTCCCTTGTAACTGGCCAAGGGCACATGAAAGAGAGTCTCATTAGTTAATTTCTGATACACTATTTTCCTCTCTGATAGAAAGAACAATAGTGAAGAGAAGACCTTAGTCCTCTCTTTGATGGTGGGAAATGCCGCAACCTTCTTGTTGCTGTCAGCCTTCTTGAAACCATGAGAGACCAGTGAAAGAAAGAAGTTTACCCTGACATCATGTAGTAGCTGAATTCAATTCTGGGTCCACCTACCTAAGGATTTCTTATTTTGTGAAAAAAACAAATCCATATTGTTTAAGCCACATTTCATTAGTATTCTGTTGCTTCTAATCCTAAACTTCCACACTGAATAAGATCCTTAAAACTCCTGATGATGGGTAAAATTATATCATTTCATGATATTGCAAGAATGTGTGAGTGTGGGAGCTGAGAAGAGCAGAGAAATGAACAAAGGCAAGATGGGGAGAGGCTTTAAAGAAAGATTAACAGGCTCCCAACTATTTCAGAGGGTACCTTGGGACACAAGGATGACACAGCTCTAAAATGGGGTGAGAGAGTATATCAATGATGATCTAAAACATAACTAAAGGAAAGAAGTGAAGGAGACAGAAGACTGGAGACATAAGCAAAGGTCAGATCGTAGGGGCCTGTGGGGACATACCAAGGATTTTGGAATTATCTCTCAAGGCCATGGAAATTATTGTAAGTTTTAAATAACAGACATGGTCATATTTACATCTTCAAAAAAATCATTCAGCCTGCAAGTAGAGAATGGTTTGGAATAAGGCAACACTTGAGGTTGGCAGATCAGAGAGAACACATCCTCTCAAGAGGCCATGAGGTTAATATGGCTTAGTGCTCTCAGTGCTAACTTTGATCACTTCAAATTGGAGTAATTTTTTTCAGGAATGCCAATGTTGATGTATAATACACAGGGTCTTTCATGGAACTTGCAAGGTTAATTCTAGCAGTTACAAAGTAGCAAAATATGTCTATCCTCTTTCAGACCAAAAGATAGTTGAAGAACAAAGTGAGAGAAGTTGCCAAATATCAAGATCTATTAAAGTGACAATAAAAATGGTGTGCTGTCAGTTTAGAGATAGGAAATAGATCAGTGGCACATAATATACACCAGAAAAAAAGTCACTGATATCTAGAAGCTTGATACATAATGGGTGGTATTGCAGATTACTGGAGAAGAAAAGTACTAATCAATAAAGAGTGTGGGTACAATTCTAAGACATAGGGGAAAGAATGAAATCGGATCCAAATCTCACTGCAATTATGAAAATCAATTTCATATGGATCAAAGATTAAATATATAAAGCAAAAGCGTTAAACTTTTGGAAGAGGATATAGCATAATGTTCTCATAATAATGTAAGAATTATTTAAAGAAACCCCAAAATATTGATAAGTCTCACCTTAAATTAAAAACTTCCCTTTCTTTTTTGAAAGGTTATTGTAAAGAGGTGAAAGTTAAGCTCTTTCTGGCATACATAACCAGAGCATAATTAGTATCCAGCATTTATAAAGAACTCTTAAAAATTAACAAAGTAAAAAAATCCAATAGGAAATTATCAAAATGTATCAACAAGTATTCATAAAAAAGGATCCATTAGTGGCTGAAAAATACAAATGAAAAGATGCTTGACATTCTCAATAATCAGGAAATAGAAATTAAAACCGAAACAGCACATAATTTTACTCCTACCAAGACCATCAGAAATTGAGCAATGAAATTTCCTCCATGCTGATGCCTAAAGCAGAACATTATATTAAAAAGCTATTTTTCTCATAGGTATATCCCAAGGGACCCCTGCACAAGTGCAAAGATTTCATGTACAGAAATGTTCAGAGCAAAATTATTTGTAATAGCAAAAAACTTCAAATAATCCAAATGTCACTGGACAGAAGAATACAATTGTAGTATGGTCATAAAATTAAATTTTGCAAAGGAGAATTTATTTCAGTGAAAATAAGCCAAGTACAGCCATACACATTGTAGATAAATGTCAAAACATAAAGGTGAATGAAAAATGCAAGATTCTAAGGTAAACATACAATATTACATCATTTATATACTATTAGAAAACATTCAAAATTTAATCATATATTGTTTAGAGATGCATACATCTGAGGTAATGCTCTAGAAAAATCAAAGACACAATAAACCTAATATTTAAAATAATGGTTGGCATTAGATGGGAAGAGAGAGAGCTGTATTGGGTTGGGGGTATCCAAGGCTTTAAAATTATAAAATTCTGTTTCTTACTCTGGATGGTAGTATAAAGGTATTTGTTTTCAACTTTTAAACTTTGTATATACTACATACGGATATTCAAAGAAATGGTTCCTTGCAAAAAAGAAATTAAAAAATCAAGACTCATAGATTTATGTTTGGAGGGACTAGTTGGTGTCAACATTGTGAAAAGCATGTGACCACCATATCAAATATATGTCTTTGCTAAGGACAAATCTTTTAGTCATGGGAATAGTCATTAGATAGACTGCTTACAAACCAAAACACCTTGTTTTATTTGGGTCAGACTACTCTCTAACTCCACATTTATTAGAGTCAATGAATCTTCTAAGACAATAATGGTTTAGCGGCACATACTCTGAGGATTCTTATTCTTTTCAAATCAGGATGAACTACATGTCTCATGTACACAGGTTTTGTAGGTTTAAATGTGACATTAAGGGTATAAAAACAGTTGAGAAAGCAATCTCCATAGATGGGAAATAGATAGGAAACACTATGATTTGTCAAATTGAAACTTTGGAGCAAAGGTAATATATGTAAAAACAATTTGTATTAAAAATATTAATAAATATTGGTTGTTTTATCTTAGCAAGGAAATCTGCTTACCTAGATATTATTTCTGAATACTTTTATTTGTATCTTTTACTGATTTTGTAAATAAATTGAACTTTGCAAGGGAAAGGCAAAACTCACTTTTATTTTTTAACCAGCACTATCTTTCCCCTGTTCTGTGTCAAATTTACCATCCCTTGACCTGATATTATCTTGGGTAGATCCTATAGCATTTCTGGTCATTTAGTCTGATTTTTCAGGTATTAAAAAAAAAAAACTAGACAAATTCAATATTAAAACTGTATCCCTCATTAAATTCAAAGGTCATTCCCTGTCCTAGCTCATTTTGGTTCAGGAGAGGAAACCTGCAATAGGGCAGGAAACTCTATCATTCTTCTCTCCCATTCCTTTTCTGTTTATTCTCCCAGACTCAGTGCTATCTCTAGCTCTTCTAAGGTTGAAAAATTGGGAAAGGGGAGGGGCAGAAATGGCCCCAATAGACCTGGACAGTTGTAACATGGCATTAGTGCCTTCTGCATTTGGCAGATGTCCAAACATTGATTTTATTTATTTTATGGGGTACTTTCATGTGTCTTTCTAAGGCTCTCCCCTGCCCCATATCCTGGAATCATCAGAGGGAATCATTCCTGCATTTTCCTCATTGGAGACCATACCTCTCTGGTTCATTCCTCATCTCTTGTCTCAGCAGTTCACACCCCTCTTAGACTGTGTGATATTTAGACAGCCCAACATGGCATACTTTTGTGGGGCCCTATCCAGCCCACAGAAACATGCTCTTTTACCTGCTTATCTTTCTGTCATAGCAGCAGCTCTGCATAGCTTTCATCTTTAGCAGCTTCTTCTTCTTTTTTTTTTAATTTTGGGAGTTTGAGTCAGGAATGAACCATATCATCCCCCAATTCCAATAGACATATATCAAGCCCCCTCTATGAATTTTTTTTAAAGAAGTACTCAATTGATTGAAGGGGAGAAGAAAGCAGCTCATGGCATATTGACAATTCTCTTGCAGAAATTTTCACTCCAAAATCAGTTTACGAGTTCCCCTTACAAACCACTAGGAGAACATTAGTTGGAACTATTCTTTAACAATATACTTTTATGTGTATAGATATATATAAAATATGGCACTTTTCTTTAGAATGTGTAGGTAGCTAATAGTTAACACCCTTTAATCTCAGCTTTGTGACCTAGGTCTTGAACCAACAGAAAAGTGATATTATCATCATCCTGTTATACATATAGTAGCTTGACAGCAATAATAAAAATAGTAACAACAACAATAATAACAAATATTTACAAAGTTTTAACCAGGGGCAAGGAATTGAGTTAAGTCCCTATATTTGTCCCATTTCTTTTTTTCTTTTCTTTCTTTCTTTTTTTTTTTTTTTTGAGCATAATAAAAATCCTTTATGGTCAATAGATTGCATTATTAGCTTCAACTCTTAACCTTGCCTATACCAATTCTCTTTGTTACATGACTATGGAGTTTCTCATTAAGAAGTATTTCTGTGGATTTTGATTCTGAGTGTGGCCGTGGGTTTTCTTTGGCCAATGAAATGTGAACAGACACAATGGAAGCAGAGGGTTGTGACAGTGCTTTTATATTTCCCCTTGCCCCCTGGTGCTTAGGCCATTGCCACAAAAAAAAAAGACATGCATTGGTCATCCCAGTGGGGACAAGAGAAGAAAAAGATACATGTAGAACAGAGCTTTTCCAATTGTATTCGCATAGCCAAGCCCACCTTACAGCATAGCCACCAGATAACCTGTAGATGCAGGGGCAAGCCTCAGTAAGATTAGCATCAATAAAATTTTTATGAATACAGTAAAGTTCAAAGAAAATTTACATTACAGTCTTCCCCAAATGTCAGCTTTACATACAAATACATTATGACCCATCAAATTCACTCCTAGGAATGTGCCTTAAATTTTTTTTTGCAATGTCACTCGAAAATACATATAAAAATGTTCATAATAGTTGGGTTCATTATGGCCAAAAGCTGGAAACAATACCAGTATTCACCCACAAAAAAAAAAAAAAAACAATAAGTTGCAGTGAAGATTTAAAATAGAACACTATATAGTAAGAAAAGTTAACAAGTCATAGCTACATGCAATGCATAGATAAAACTTAAAAATAAAAGTTTGATTAAAAGGAGCAAGAAATAAAAGATACATCCAGTATGAGTCCACTTATATAAAGTTAAAAAGCAAGTAGAATAAACTATTTTGTTTAAAACAAAGTTGAAGGTATCATGCTCCCTGATTTCAAACTATACTATGCAGCTTTAATAATCAAATAATACGGCACTGGCACAAAAACAGACACATAGATCAATGGAACAAAATAGAAAGTGCAGAAATAAACCTTCACTTATATGGTCAATTAATTTAGGACAAAGGAGTAAGGATATACATTGGACAAATGATAGTCCCTTCAACAACTGGTATTGGGAAAGCTTGACAGATACATGCAAAAAAATAAAACTGGACCACTCATACATCAGATACAAAAATAAACTCAAAATGGATTAAAAATTTAAATGTAAGACCTGAAACCATAAAACTCTTGGAAGGAAACTATGTAACGCCAATCTTAGTAATATATTTTTGGATCTGTCCCTTTGAGAAAGGAAAACAAAAGCAAAAGTAGAGAAATGTGACTCTATAAAACTAAAAAGCTTCTGTACAGAGCAGGCTTCTGGTCAAGACGGAGGAGTAGGTAAGTGCTGTGTTGGCCTTCTCTCACAACCATATCAAAATTATAACTAAACTATAGAACAGCTGTTATTAGGAGTCACCTGAAGTCTAGCTGAATAAAAGTCCTGCACCTGAAGACTGGTATGAGAGACAGAGATGTAGATCAAGCTTGTCCCACACTTGCATGTGGCAGTTGAGAATCAAGAAGGAAATCTTGGCTATGGAGGTCCCCCCAGAAGAGTGGGGAGACTCAGCCCTACTCTCGGATCCCCAGTGCCAGGAAGAGAGGTCCCCGCAACTTCTGGCTCTGAAAACCAGCAGAGATGGTGACTGAGATGGAGGGTTGCAGACTTTTCTCTTAAAGGCCTATCTCACTGAAGGGCTCACTGTGAACAGCAGCCCGAAAGGCATCAGTGACATACAGAAAGAAAGGGGACTGTCTGGCTTCAGGGTGAGGGCTGGCAGGGAAGCTTTCTCCCAGACAGAAGTGCTAGCAGAAGCATTGTTTCTTTGTTGAGCCCTCCTTGGCCCCAGCATGCAGATACAGGCAAGCACAATATCTGAGTCTCCATCAACCTGGATAACACTGGCCACTCTGCCCTGGTGTTCTCTGATACCCTGCCCCACCCAATATGTGGGGTCACACGAGCTGCTTCCAGAGGTTTTTCTATACAAAATGGTCAGTCTTGGCTCATGCTGCAGACTTTCCTAAAATATCTCAATGATTTGCAAAACTCATACAAGCAGTATCTGGCCTTGGAGTGCCCATACCTCTCACTGAGTAGCCCCAATCCCAGCACTAGTGGCAATGGCCCTGGTCTGTAGCTTGGCCCCTTGAGGTACCTCTAAGTCCAGCATAGATGGTGGCCATCTGAAGAATGGTTGGTGTCTCATGTGAGTTGGCTCTGGGCAGGACAGAGGCTGCAGCTAAATCTATCCTGTGGTGGGGCCCCTCGCAGGAGGCCTATGGGCCAGCACACTCAGTGGCAGTCTTCTGACCTAGCTGGAGCACTACCTGAGGCTGCATTTAAGGATAACATACCCGAAGGGCAGACTAGGCAGGCACCAGAGCCCTAGCAAAGTCAATTCTACTCTAGGGTCAGCCCCTCACCAGCCAGTCCTCACAATCAATCAGCCCAAGGGTCAATCCCTCAATTTGACATGCAAACAGCAACCAAGGCTCAACTGGAATAGGAAGGCACTCCATGTATCTGTAGTACTTGGCTTAGGTGACCATGGAAGACTGCACCAATGGGCCCCATAGGACATGTACTACAAAAAGCCACTCTACTAAAACCAAGAGACTTATGAGCCCTAATACATAGAAACAAACACAGGGAGGCAGTCAATCTGGGGAGGCAAAAAAAAATACATGTCCCAAATGAAAGAAAAGAACAAAGCTCCAAAAAAGAAAAAAAGAACTAAACAGAATGGAAACAAGCAATCTACCAAAGGCAGAGTTAAAAACACTGGTTATAAGGATGCTCAATGAATTTAAGGGAAGAATAGAAGAATTCAGTGAGAATTTTAAAAAAGATTTACAAAACATAAAAACTGAGATAGAAAACATAATAAAGAACCAGTCAGAAATGAAAAATACTTTAGAGGGAACCAACAGTAGATTACATTAAGCATAGGAATGAATCAGCAATTTAGAAGATAAGGTAGCAGAAAACACACAACCAAAAAACAGCAACAACAACAAAAAGGACTCCAAAAAAAAAATGAGGATAGTTTAAGAGGCCTCTGGGATAACATCAAAATACCAGTATTTGAATATAGGGGTACCAGAAGAAGAGAGAGAAAGAATCGAAAACCTATTTGAAGAAATAATGACTGAAAACTTCCCCAAACTAGAGAAGGAAATAGACATAGATGCCCAGGAAGAATAGAGAATCCTAAACAAGATGAATCCAAAGAGGCCCACACCAAGACACATCGTAATTAAAATGCCAAAAGTTCAAGACAAAGAGAATCTTAAAAGCATCAAGTGAAAGCAGTTAGTTACCTACAAAAGGCAATCCATTAGACTGTCAGTTGATTTCTCAACAGAAACTTTGCAAGCCAGAAGGAATTGGCACAAAATAGTCAAAGTAATGAAAACCAAAGACCTCCAACCAAGATTACTCTACTCAGCAAAGCGATTCTTTAGACTAAAAGAAGAGATAAAGAGTTTCCCAGACAAGAAAAAGCTAAAGGAGCTCATAACCAATAAGCCAGTATTATAAGAAATATTAACAAGACTTCTTGAAGAAGAAAAAGAAGATAGAGGAGGTTCAAAAATATGAATAATAAAATAGCAGTAACTACATATCTGTCAACAATTACTTTAAATGTAAATGAATTAAATGCTACAATCAAAAGATAAAGTGGCTGAATGGATTAGAAAATAAAACTACATATGCTGTTTGCAAGAGACTCACTTCAGATAGAAAAACACACACAGATTGAAAATGAAGGGATGGAAAAAGATATTTTATAAAAATTAAAATTTAAAAAAAGCTGTGGTAGAAGTGCTTATACCAGGCAAAATAAACTTTAAAACATAGTCTGTAACAAGAGACAAAGAAGGACCCAGTAATTCCACTTCTGGGTAATTATTCGAACAAACCCAAAACACTACTTCTAAGAGCTATGAGAATCCATATTTTTATTGCAGCATTATTTATAATAGCCAAGATATGGAGGTAACCAGGGTGTCCATCGATGGGTGAATGGATAAAGAAGTTGTACATATATATAATGAAATATTACTGAGCCAATGAAATAATAATGAGCCATATAAAATAATAAAAATTTACCCTGTGCAACAACATGGATGGACCTAGAGGGTATTGTGCTGAGTAGAATAAATCAGACAGAGAAAATCAAATGCCATATGATTTCACTTACATGCAGAATCTAAAGAACAAAATAAATGAACAAACAAAATAGAAACAAATTCATTGATGTGGAGAACATTCCAATGGTCGCCAGATGGAAGGGAGGTTAGGAGGATGAAGAAAGTGAAGGGATTAAGTTGTACAAACTGGTAGTTACAAAATAGTCATGTGAATGTGAAGTATAGATAGTATAAAGAAGATAATCAATAATACTGTAATAACTATATATGGTATCAGATGGATACTAAGTTTATCAAGGTGATCACTTCATAAAATATATAAATGCCTAATCACCATGATATGTACCTGAAAGCAATATAATATTATATGCCAACTGTAATTAAAAAGTAAAAAATAAATTTAAAAAATAATAATAATAAATAAATAAATAACTTTTGCTAGCAAAGAAAACCATCAACAAAAGGACAACCTAATGAATGGGAAAATATATTCACAAATGATATTTCAAATGAGGTCGGTATCCAAAATCTATTATACAACTCAATAACAAAAATAAATAAATAAATAAACAAACAAACAAATAATTCAATCAAAAAAATGGGTAGAGGTCATAAGAAGACATTTCTCCAAAGAAAACATACAGATGGCCAATAGCCATATGAAAAGATGCTCAACATCACTAATCATCAGAGAATTAAAAATCAAAACCACAGTGAGATACCAACCTTATACTTGTCAGAATGGCTATTATAAAAAGTCATCAAATAACAAGTGTTGACAAGGATGTGGAGCAAAGGGAAACTTTGTGCAAAGTTGGTGGGACTATGAAATAGTGCAGCCACTATGGAAAATAGTGTGTAGGCTCCTCAAAACACTAAAACTAGAACTACTATACAATCCAGCCATTTCACTTCTGGTTATTTACCCAAAGAACATAAAAACACTAAATCAAAAAGATAGATGCCCCCCTGTGTTCATTGTTGCATCGTTTACAATAGCTAAGATGTGGAAGCAGCTAAGGTGTCCACTGATAGATGAATGGATACATATGTGAAATATATATCATATTTATGTAAAAATATATTTATAAATATGTAAAATATATATACTCAGCAGTCAAAAGAATGAAGTCCTGCCATTTGTGACAACATGAATGGACCTAGAAGGTATTATGTGGTGAGTGATATAAGTAGAGAAAAACAAATGTCGAATAATTTCACTTATATGTAGAATTAAAATATCAAAACAAATGAACAATCAAAACAAAACAAAATCAGACTCAGAAGCAAAGAACAAACTAATGATTGCCAGAGGGGAGGGGAGCGAAGGGATGGGTGAGAAAGGTAAAGGGAATGTAGTCAATACTTGTGTGATAATTTTACATTATACAATATGTTGTACATCTGAAACTCATATTGTATTCCAATTATACTTAAATTTTAAAAAGGATATAGACATAGCTAATCTAGTAGTAAATAAAAGCAAACGAAAATTACCATAAAATTCAGAATCGTGATTATCTCTAGAGGAGCTGACGAGTGTGGTGATTTGTAGAAAGCACAAGGTGGAAAGCTCGTAGATGGCGGGGAGGGGCTGAGATATTCTATGGTTGAATTGAATATATGAACTTCCCTCCCTCCCCCGCCACCAAAAAACAAGAGCATATAAACATCTAGGCTTCTAACTCTCACAATAGTTTAACAGTTTTTATCCCAAAAACGTGTTGAACTGTTAATATGTTGCAAAGAAAAGTGGTGGCAATTTAATAGATAAATAACAAATCTTTTTTCGCTATTGGCAAAATCTGATGTGCATAATTCAGTAACTGTTTATCTATCCCCAAAGAGACAACCGTTAACACAAACACACACTCATTCATGTTATACTAGAAGAATGTTCTTCCACTAAAGCTTCAACACTATTAAAGTTGCTTTAAGCAAGAAGGGAAATTATATATAAAATAAATTAAGACCTACGTTAAACAAAAGCAGATTCTGTATTGAGAGTCAACTAAATTATTGTTCTTTCAAGTGTCTATCTCACAAATAAAATATGAAAAGAAGAATGCTTAGAAAAAGATTGTAAAAATAAATTTTAAGTAGTATTTGATAAGTTAAATTCCTTAAGAAGAAGATATAATAGGACTCATCTATTATTTTCAAGTTTGTACCCTTAAACTTGCAACTCATAGATAAATAAGTCTTGGAGTTCTAGTGCACAACATAGTGATTATAGGCTTTAGTACTGTATGATAGATTTCAAAGATGCTCAGAGACTAGATTTTAACTTTTCTCAGCACATAAATGATAACTATGTGATGTAGTAGAGAGTTAGCTAATGCTACAATAGTAATCATACTGTAATCTATAAATGTATCAAATCAACACATTGTACATCTTAAACCTATACAACGTTATATGTCCATTATATAAAAGGTACAAGATATAATGCAAGGGACTCTTATTTTATTTCAAGATCTTAAGAGTCCACTAAATTTTAACCAACTCTCCAAAAACATACACACAGCAAAACCTGGTAATAAATCAAATAGTCAACACATCAGAAAGATAGAAAACAATAGGATTTGTCATGCATCAACAAAATTTTTACAATTCTAAGAAAGTTGAGAGAAAATTTACTTCACAGCCTTCTTTAAATGTCAGCTGAGAATAGAAAATTATGTTATTTGATTCAGACATTTGTTTTCATTTTTATCAGATTCCTGGGCTCTTGTGAATAATTATAATACTGTGCAGTATTGCTGTTTACTTCTGTTTGGGAAGAAGAAATGTGTGATAAGTAGTCACAACACCTATTGCCTAAGCTGATTAGCTGAGCAATTCAAAGCAAAGTCTCTTGGCTTGGGGTAGAATCAAGAGAGTATAAGCTCAGCATTCCAATCTCATAGCAAAACATTTGTTTCCCCCCATTTTCTTAATTTATATTCATGCAGAAGCACACACACATATGGCTTCTCTTTATTATTAAGCTAATACAGTCACCATAAAAGGTTGCTAATCATCTAAAAATTAATTCAGTTCATTACTTTGCTGGAGGGTCAAGTTAACCATATGTTTGCTCCTATAAGACTGAACATAAAAACGTGGAATCTCCAAGCACCTTGGTATTGGTAATTACTTATGCAGATTCTGGAAGAAAGTGTCTCAAATACATTTATAGAAACCTACTCCCAATAGTCTTAGACTGATTTAATAAGATTTAATGACTCGACCAGTTGCACATTCTAAAACAGAAATGGTAATGTAGCTCCAACATCCTGTTGAATAGACTAGTTGACTCTGAGTTGGAACACCTTTTTCTGTGAGAGTTACTGCATCTTTTCTGTTGTCAATTTCTACTTTCTTATAAGTTAATGAATAGACTCTTCTGGAAATCCCCCCAATTATCTTATACTCTTCATACTTCATATTATAAACCATTCACTGAGTTTCAGTCCTTTTGGTGTTTCTTATTTCATGATTCTCACAACAGCTTTATCCCACTTGGCCACTCCCTTTACAAGAAATTACCACACATACCCAGAGATAGACTTCCTTCTTAGTCCAGTAGCCAGAGCTTCAGCCCTCTTCCATGTTGAACATGTCCTATCATTTCCTTCCAGAGCAAAAACATCTCCACCAACAGGATCTCCCATGACTTTCACCAAGAACTAAACAAGAAGAGAGAGAATGTGTCGAAAGAGATAAATTTCTTATACCCTCAGGAACTTAATACACTGTTGTGAAGGGCAAATCGATTTGTTAGTACTGAGTCCTGTATTCCCTTCTAGTATGTGATTTAATGAGTTGTTAGTCTCCAAAATGTGATAGTTTAATTCACTTATTTGGGTTAGCTCAGAAACTCAAAAAAACTTTTATAACATTTTTGTTATGGAAAAATACACTCTGATTTTTAAACTAGATTAACAAACCCTGTTTGGAATGCGCAAGGTGTGTACGTTCATATATCTTGCAACCACCTCACACAGAATATGAACTTGAAAATATTTTATGAATGAATAAATGAGCAGAGCAATGATTTCTGTAATGCAATAATTACTAAAGGGAATTTTGTAGAGTGTTGAATTTATACCTTAGTTATAACTTCAATTCTAGCATTTACTGGGTTACTTGGCTTATTCTATGATTTTTAAAATACTTTCATATTTAATACTTTTTGTATATATGCATCTGATGATGAAAACAATAACTCTTCTGTCATTTGAGTAATTATTTTCTAGCTGGAAGGGGTTTTTGAAATAAACTAGTCAATCAAGTCATTTTATATTGATAAAATTTTGACTTAATTCCAGAGAGTTTAAATGACCTCCTCAGACTTACTGATAGACAACAAGAGAGTTAGGGTGAGAATTCAGATCTCACATTTCCCAAGGTAGAGTTTATTTCACTCCTACCGGCTGTGTCTCAGTCCAGAACCACCCAATATTCTCCATTCTCCACAGAAAATTCATCTGTCCCTTAAACAGGCTGCAAAAGTTTGTTAGATTCAATTAAATTTCCCAGGACACACATGGCAGGAAGAAGACCAAGTTCTAAATAAAGAGATTTAACCTGCATTTACATTGTTAAAATAAGGTCAAAACCATTCGCACACATGAACACACACATGTGTGCACGCACACACACACACACACACACACATACAACATACAACAGGCTAATACTTAGCTGCTGAAGGTTTGTCATCATGGAAACATTTCATTAGCTAAAGCCTCATTTTTGATCAAGAAAGGATTTTTTTTCTCTGCATATTCTTGGAAATGGTAGCAGCAGAGCCACGCACAGGGAACATCAGTCTACTTGACAGTTCCCTGGAGAGCTCTAAATTCTGGAGACAGCGTTCTCTGCACCATTTCTCCAATGGGAGTGGCACTCAGACCCATTCACCACTAAGTGTGTCACTGCAGTTCAGCAGCTATCAGTCTCCTTCCCGATCTCTTAGCTGTCCCTCTGGCCTGTGGGGTCAGTCCTTGCAAAAGAGGACAAGAAACATGGCCTGAAAGATGTGCCAGCCTCTAGATTTCAGCCTTCACCCCAGCCCAAGTGCAGAGTCAGACCTGATGAGACCAAGACTATTTTAGCAATGGTCATGGAGCTGGCTTAGAACAATACAGGTGTGGGCATAAGTCAGTTTATGACATAATGACAGCTGGAGAAAGTGTCATGATCAAGTGTTCATTGCTAGTTAGTCTACTTGATCATTGTGCAACCTCACCTTCTGCATAATTTCATTATAACTTCACTTTTCATATAATATTTTAAATAAAATCTCAATGAGTTTCCATGAAACTTGAATAGCATAATATATGTATGTTAACTCTTCTTTTATCTATACTTATGGTTGCAACTCTTTTAGTGTGTGTTATTAAGAACGTACAACTAGTGTGTCCTTTAGGGTTAAGATTTCATAGTATTAAAACCAAAGATCATATTACTTATGGAGTCAAGGTCCACACAGAATATTTCCAAGAGTGGAAAGCATGCTAATAAGAAAGACAGACCAATTTTCCTTTCTGCCACCCAAGCATCCCTGAAGATAATGATGTTTAGTTTAAGAATTGAAACATGATTTCAATAGAAATGACTTTGCTTATCAGGCAGCTTCAGTTAAGCAATGTTTGTTCTCTGCACCTAGATTAGTACAGAACTGTGGAAGAGGCTAGACTCCTGCTTTGCATGTGACTCTAAGTCTCTTCAGTGAGGATAAAAGAACAAGTCTCTACCTGCATGAGGAGCAATGACAAAGGCAAAAGGTCAAGGAAATTCACTTTGTGAATTTCCAAACAAAGGTCAAGGTCAACTCAAACAGTGACCAGATTGATTATTGTTATATAACTAATAATTTATATACATATTGCGTAATATATTATATCTTATGTATCATATATATAATTTCTAGTTATATTGTATAGTAATAATCACATGTACAAACACTCTCCAACTTGCTGATAGTTAGACAGAATTAACACACTTAAAGAGGGATACTACTCTGAAAAAATCTGCAAGGTGTTGTTAATGGAGCATCTAATCATGTCATCTGTTTATCCAAGAACCCCATCAGCTTCTCCACACAGAAGAGGAGGGAGAGGGAGAAACTGGGAGCCAGTTTCTCAACAGACACAAAGATTGCATTCAAGGAACAAAGCAGACCTACCATTAGCCCTTATGAGGCATAATACAAAGAATAGAAGTAAATGAGAAAATCAGGTTGTGTATATAGACACATTCATTTGAGATCACATTTTTGTAAAACACATTAATTTTAAAATTATATCTGTATTTGAGTGTAGATATAGATACATTGAAAAATGAATGTAAATCCTTGGAGAAAAGAGAAAAGGATACAAATCAGGCAGCTAACATGGTTCCCAGGGAATTAAAGAGGGAGAGGGGAGAAAGATGTGTGTGTGCACACACACACATGCATGTGCTCTCACACACACTCACATATATGCTTATGCTCACTCTACTATAAATAAAATAGCTTGCATGGTATGAATTATGGATGTGCATCTACATACGCACAAAGCAAAGCATGAAGATTTGATCATTAAAAACTGTTAACAGTGGTATCTCAAGGGGTGAAATTTCAGATGATTTCACTTTCTTCCTTATACATTCTCTGCATTTTTTGAATATTTAATGTGCAAATTATATATGAATAATCACATATTATTTCTGTTATTAGGAAAAACAATAGAGTATTTTTATTGGGAGGAAGTTTTGTACTGAAATTTCCATGATTTCAAAGCACTAAGGAAGTAGCTGCCGGTTGTGACATTGAACTAGGTCATCCTTTTTTACCAACTCTCCCCGCAGTCTCCAAACGCAAGTCATTTCTATCCATCTCCCTCCCCAATTAGCCAATTTTCTCAATATCAAAGCTCATTTATAATCATGAAATTTTTTACATTCTAAAGCAAAAGTTTACATCTGAGTAAATATAATTGCATATTATCATGTTTCTTACTGAGCATAAAAATCAAAATCATTTCAAGAAGTATTTTTTTCTCCTCCCCCCTCTCTCCCCCTTCCCTACGCTTCTTCCTTTTAATTTTCTTACTGATATTGTTAACCCTGACAGTATTGTCCTGACCAACAGTAATGTCTCAGACTTCAGATTTTGTTTATAATGTTATCTTTATCTTGATGGAATCTCTAACTTTTCAAGCATGTCTCTATGTTCTCATAATCAGCTCTTTTGCTTATCAGCAAAATCAGCAAACACCAGACTTATCCAGTTATCCGCTCCTTGAAGACTGTGATGGCTGAGTCATGTCTCTTCGAAATTTACATGTTATAGTCATAAACCTCTAAACCTAAAAATGTGACTATATTTGGAAAGAAGGTCTTCACAGAGATAAGGTAAAAATGAGGTGTTAGGGTCCTTGGTCCCTAATCCAATCTGACCAGTATCCTTATAAGAAGAGAAAATTTGAACCCACTGAGAAATACCAGGGATGCATGTGCATGGGGGAAGATAGCCGTATACAAGCCAAGGAGAAAGAACCCAGGAAAAAACAAACCCGCTGACACCTTGATCTTGGACTTCCAACCTCCAAAACTGTGAGAAATACATCTCTGTTGGTTAAGCCACCTAGTCTATTGTACTTTGTTAGGACAGCCACACTAACTACTACAGGTGCCATGTGGTGCCTTATCCCCCACCTAGGATTGATCCTTGATTCTCTTCCCTTGCTCCAATCCAGTGAATGTTACAAATTTCATTGGCTCCACCTCCTAAATCTACTTCACAGATGTCATCTTAATCCTAGCACCATGTCCCTACTGTCTACACCACTGCTCTCAACCTTAATACCTATAATCATCAGAAAGATTTTAAATCATCAGATGTAACACTCTAGTTGCCTCTAATTTCACTAAGGATAGTGTCCGAATTCCTTCATGTGGCCTGAAGGTTTCACGTGATCTCGTCCCTTTCAGTCTTGGGCCACTGTCCCCCTCATGTCTATTCTCAGACACACCAGCTGTTTTCTCTCTGTCTGACCACTAAGTTATTGTGTTTCATGGCTTTGTCCTGGCTCTCCCCTCTGCCCAGGGCCTCATGGCACCTCTCCCCATGGCTGGCTCTCTTCTCCCTTGGAGCTCAGGAAGGCTTCCTCGACCACACAATCCAAAGGGTTCCCTGTCCTCTAACCCAGAGGTCCCCAAACCCCGGGCTCTGTATTGGTACCAGTCTGTAGCCTATTAGGAACTGGGCTACACAGCAGGAGGTGAGTGGTGGGTGAATGAGTGAAGCTTCATCTGTATTTGCAGCCACTCCACTCCCCAGTGCCAGCATCCCCACTTCAGCTCCACCTTCGATCATCAGGCATTAGATTCTCATAGGAGCACCGGTTCCTGGTACCAAAAAGGTTGGGGACTGCTGCTCTAATCCATTATCTTTTTTTCCTTTCTTTAAACTCTTATTTCTGTTTAAAAGGTGTTATCTTCTTGTATATTTCTTGTTTTTTGCCTCCTACCACTAGAATGCAAGCTTGGACCTTGCTGATGGAGAGTGGTACTCTGCCCCAGCATGTGGCTGCACTTCATAAGTATCGTTGAGCAAATGCTTTTGTGTGGCTGCAAAGCACCTGGATCCTAGTAGGTGCCCACTGACTGTTCAGAAAGTAAGTGGATGACTAACACTATGTTCTAACTATGTGAATCTACTTCTGTAGTGGATGTGGGTAGGAATATAGGAATATACTCACTGAATGTTTTCTTAACAGGATCATTCATCATCTACTCCATTCTTGCTTAATTTAAATCCTAAATCACTGATCAGATGCAATCAGTTTGGATTTCTTTCATGAGCACCACTACAATGAGGTTGTGATGTTGTTGTTTGTTGTTGTTGTTGTTGTTGTTGTTGTTGTTTGAGACATTGTCAACAAAATTTCCAGGTCTCCTCTTTTATCTAAAAGGAACATTAGGTCTCATTTTAAAAACTTCTCAAAAATGTCATGCCAGAAATTATACTTACAAAATTTCTTTTTGTTAGTAAACAATATAAATAAATAATTTTTATATAAATTTAAAAAGAGAATACTGAATATAGATACAAGGTCACTATTGAGATATCCTTAGCAACTATAGCAGATACCAAGATAAGTCAGATACCATATCTATCTGACGATATGCTCCCTTGCTGCAAGGGATGCTGTGGAGTACAAGTTGTTATTGAAATACTACTGAAGTTTCTGGGAAAGGTATTTTTTCCCAATAAAAAGATACAAATTTATCTAGTTTTGCCCCTCTTTATCCTGCTTGGACATGGCACAACTATCCTTATTTGGTTAACTTATTTGGTTAAATCTCTGTAGGAATTATTCTGTTACATGCAACTGAAAATAATCCTAATTGATACAAAACAATGTTCACAAAAACTTAAATGTCTGTTTATTCATTCCGCAAACATTTACTCAGTATCTGCTTTATGTTGGGCACTGTGCCAGGAGCCAGGTAAACCCCCCAAAAAACAAGGTAGACACAGTGGCCACCTTCCAGAACTCAAGGTAAGAGTAAGAAAACCAAAAAGTTAACCAATAAATTCATAAAGAGAACCTCCTCGTATATTAATTTTTGTATGTTTTTTTTTTCCTTTGGTTCCTGAATATTTTCTTCATCATTCAGAGGCATCAAATTATAGAAGGAATGCAAAGAGCAAGATAGTTAATGTTCTGCTTTTAAATTTCCAAATAAGAATCTTGATCTTTGGGTAAAGTGCATTATGACCAAAAACGATCAAAGGGTAAGCCCGGAGAGGAGCAGAGACTGTGCCATAAAAGCAGTAAATGAGTAGAGAGAGGCGTGGGAGCTTCCCCATCCCAGGAAAAGGAGATGAGATAGTACAGGGGAGAAGGTGAGAGAGGATAATGCAGGCAGATGTTAGGGGCGGAAGTGAAAGGGTAGATCCTGGGAGAGTAGATGTAAAGGAGGGTGTCAGCACTGACAGGCTATGTAACTCCACCTTCCAGGGAGCAGAAGGAAACCAAGCCAAGGCAAGCCAATCAGTCCTCCATCAATGTGAGCTCAGGTGTTCTTCCCATCACTGCAGGAAGGAGGCCTGCCAGCAACAGCTATCTGCACCACTTGTGGATCACTCAGCGGGACACCTGACATGCTTCCTGATTTTAACAGAGATGCCATCAGAAGGCCCCCAAGAACAAAGCCATGTTTGTGGTTGCATGCGTTGTACACTGAACAACTCCGGGGGCAGCATTCCCATAGACTTCATTTTGCATGATGCCTTCTGTGTGTGTGTAGCACGGTGCCCCTGCTCAAAGGACAGTCCTATATCGCTAGCCAAAGACACTAAGTGCCCTCCCTCAGAACAAGCAAATAAACACAAAACAGTGTGGGGCCTGGATTATCAGGAGGCAAAATGATATAGAAGAAAGCCCTAAAGATAGTAATTTGGATTATTTTACCGTCCCTTCCATAGGCATTCCATTTGTCTTTCCCAACTCTCTCAACCTGCTTTGATCTCATATTCCACCAGTAACCTAGCAGGAAATGTAGAGAATCTTAAACAAACAAACAAAATACTGGAGTGAATCCTGGTGATCCTATGGCTAGGTCCTGCATCGGGACGTTGGAGAAGATGCCAATTGGAATGATGTTTGGAAAACACCATGTTCCACTTGGAAACCTGCAATAATTCGTTGAGAGCACTTGCTGGTCAAACCCAAGGAGACGCTGGTTTTCCACTCCTCCTTAGAGAGAAGCCACTGGGAGGAGGGTGCCTGGTTTGCTGTGTCGGTGAAAAGAGTCCCAGGAACTGTGCGTGCCACAGCACAGGGATCCTTCCGCGTGCTCCCTTTCAACTGCCTATGTGTTTCTGCATCACTGAATCTCTTGCCTTAGTGCCCAACTTGGCTTATGCTTTTATCTAAACGCATAGATTTCTGTATCAAGCCACTTGCCCCAATTCAGACCTTGTTGCACCTTCAGAATATCAGTTTTAGAAATTTCTCATTGGTTCCTTGCATCATCTCGGTTAAGAAGCTCGCCTCACACCCAAGGATGTTATAGGCAAAGCCTCTCCTTCATCTGAAAAAACCTGTTTGGGGTGATATAGTAGATATCGCTTATATAATGGGAATAAAAACAACAAAATAGTCCCCCTCCCATTCATTCCCCACTCTGTGACCAGGATGATTTTTTAAAGTGATTGTATAACACTTCTGAATAATTTAATGCTTCTTACCACTTTTATGATAAAGATCTAAATTTCTGACACAGCTTGCCCCTCCTACCTCTCCATCTCTACTTTCCAGCAACTTTCCTCATTACTCCCCAAGCCACATTGGTCTTCTTCATGTCCTTGACATGCATCCTTGTCCACCTCTACCCAATATCTCTCTACCTTCTGCTGCTGGAAACCAGGCTCCTCTCCTTCACAGCACTTAGCCCGCTGCAGTTTTACAGTGATTCAGGTTATTTAATTCATAATTGTCTTTGTCTTAAGGCTATTGGTTGCATGAAATTGATTAATGCAACTTTTTCTCACCAATATATCCCCGGGACATGATACTTAGAACATCCTCAATTGAACATCTATTTTAAAAAAACACTTCTCTCTTGTTTTATATGCCAGTAAAATGCTAATTATTTCTAACAGTCTCATTCAGAACAACAGCTTATATTATATTGAGGTAATCATATAATGTTAATAGTACACAATGCTTAATTTGTATAATTGTCTTTAAAAGATCACTGAAGTCTTCTAAAAGAGACCGTAAAAAGTCCTAAAAAGCTATGAGCTTTCATTTCTTGCAGACAGAATGATAAAAAGAGTGAAGAGTGAAAAGTGTGTATCTTTTTATCACAGATCATTCTAAATGCTTACCTGAAACACAAGGTATTCCAATAGCACTTCAGTCTTAGCCCATATAACAGGGGTCAACACTCTGTAATAGGGATGCTTATTCTAAGCCAGGATTTCTCAACTGCAGCACTGTTTACATTTTGGACTGGACAAAATTCTTTCATGGGCCTGTCCTGTACAGTGTATGTTTAGTATCATCCCTGACCTCTATTAACTAGATGTTAGTAGTATTCCTCCCCGCATTATGACAATCAAAAATGTTTTCAGACATTGTAAAATGTCCTGTGGAATTAAGGAAGAGGGAAGGCAAAATTGTCCCCAGTGGAGAACCACTGCTCTGACCGAGGAACGTTAATGTAGACCTGATATCTAGCACATGTTAGGTGCTTGATAAGCCTGACTGAAAATGGCTTTCAGGAGAGCAGTTGGCATTTGTCATCATCATCACCATCATCATCATCATCATATCATCACCATCATCGTCATTTTTTTTTTCACCTTAGTGACATTGCTCCCAGTCCCTTCCAGCTGCTTTGGGTGACTGACTGAGCTTCCTGGCATTTTTATCACACTTTCGAAAAAGGATCGTTGAGCTAACAAATTCATTATTTCAAGTCATATACTTTGAGAAGGAAGACATTTGATATGGGATAAAATTCTTTATAAACAGGGAAAATCACCCAAAGTATCACTTTCTAGAGTGAAGATGAACACTTTAAAGAAATAGAAGTATGTGAGACCAAGAATTTAGAAAGAGTATGTTTTCCCCTGTGTGATGGTGAAAAGACTCATCTCTTTCACAGATACTGTTCTGGGAACTATCAATTTAAAGGAATATGTGTGTGTGTGTGTGTGTGTGTGTGTGTGTGTATTCTTTGTCATGGGCCTGTGCAGTGTATGATGTTTAGTATCATCCCTGACCTCTATTAACTAGATGACAATAGTATATATTGTAATATATATATATTCAAAAAAAATTAACTAATTTTCCAAAAAAATTAACTAATCTAACAAAAATATAAATCCATGTATATATGAAACAATAAAGTTTTGTTATTTCAAATATTCTGGTGAATAGTGTGTAACAGTTGTTTCTGGCATCACTTCAGTTTTCACCTGTTCAATCAGATGAAGTAAATGAAAATTATTTATGCTTACCTAGGCTTTACATCTAAAAAATAAAGTCTGGGAAAGCAAGTCAAAATCAAATTTCTTTATTCATATGTCTTGAGCATTTCTGAACATCTAAGCCAAGAGAGTCTTAAAAGTGCTTATTACAAAATTAAGTCATTTGTGGAGTATATTGCTTCACACATTGGGATTTTTTATTTGTTTATTTTACTTTTTATTTGTGTAAGAGAGGTTCAGTCAGTTTTAAAAAGAAAGGTGACCTAACTTGAATGTGAAGCAACTTGTAAATTTGCTAGAAAAATAATTACAGAGAAAATATATGCATTTTTTAAATTAAAATATAGTTGCAACCATTTTTAAGGTCTGAGTTGGCTTTTAACACCTAAACTTCACTTACTTTGGCCAGTAATTCAGATTGGGTGATATTAGGGTGGTTTTACATCAACTTTTAGTAAAAAGGGAGAACAAGGATAATAGTTATTATGTCCAATCACTGTACTTTATATTTCTTTAATTCTCACTTCCTTAGTCTTCACAACAATCTTAAGATATGGAAACCCCCATTTAATACGTGAGTTAAGTCAAAATTCTGAAAGACTAGTGCCATAGCTATAAAGCTAGGATGGGTTGGGTAGAGCCCATGGCCCAAACACTATTTTAAACTACCCCCCAAGGCAGTCTGCAACTCTGGCTCGTTGTGTGTATCAGCAAATGAAAATTTGGGACATAAATGACTGAGCAAATAAGACTAATATTATATTATTCATCTTTTCTCCTGTCCCAATTTCCCAATGTCAATAAAACAGTAGTTGTAGAAAACTAATCTAAGTCATTGAACACACACCTTTCCACTAAGTTAATAGCTTCCAGCACCAGTATCTTTGAAAGAAATGAGGCCAACTCTTTACTGTTGTATTGGAGAAAGTTCTTGACCTAATGTATTTCTTTCTTTCTGGCATTCACCTTCACTCTAGAAAGCAATGCCCTGAGTGATTTTTCTTGTTTGAAAAGAGTTATCTCTCATATAGATTAGTAACTTTATTCTCCTCAAATTATATAATTATAATGACCTAAAAAATGCTTAATACTGCGTTTGGCACTGTCCTCTGTAGAGAATAACAGTCTCTCTGTCAATTCTCAAAATATTTTCAGGGTAACTTTTAAATTTTCTTTTAAGGAAAAATTAAGAGAAATTATGCCATAAGACAAATTTTCTTTTTTTACTTAGCTATTGGGATTATTATCTTGAAGAATAATAACAAACAAAAATCCCATGCCTCTGAGTTTAAGAATTAAGGGTTCTTATCACATTTTAAACAATGAAGAAATATGGTTCCAAAATGAGCTAAAATTAAAAATCTTAATTATCATTTTTAAGAAGAGTCTTAGCCATCACTGATCTCTTCTAAAAAAGAAAAAAAAAAAACACCTCATTTTAAAAAAACAACATCGCCACCTAGTGCTCTTAGAAATTATAAAATCATTAGAAATGGAGTGTAAGAAATTTCACCTTAAATCCTATCTTAACCAGGCAATGTCTAATAAATATGTATATGAATAAATAAATAGGAGAAAATTTACCATATAGCAATGTCTCTTGCAACATAAAGTTTTAGGTAAGATTTAATAAACCAATAATTTATTGCATATTATGAATGGCATTTTTGCAAACATGACTGCAAATCTTAAAATATATACATTATTTTCCAGCTAGAATTCTTATCTACATTTCCTCCAAAAATAGTCTATGCTGCTATGTTCACAGAATAGATAATTAAACTAATATTTTGAAGTTATAAGAGTCCTTAGAGAACATCTCATCAAATCTATACTTTTTACAGATGAGTACACCTCAGCTCCAGAGAAATGAAGTGGCAGCCACACCCACACTCCTAGGAAATGGCGGAATTCAGACTTGAACAGCTTCTCAGGAGGGTTCATTTAATTAACGCGTGTGCTCCCCCATGTTCCATTTTGCCAATGTTGGTTATTGAGTCAAGTTTAAAAATTCCCTCACCTGGCTTGCAATGCCCACATCCTCATCCTTCATACTACTGCTCACAGACTCAAAGGGCTGCAGGATCTGAACAGGGGGCATACGCAACAGAAGCCATGGATTGCTGAGAGTAGGAAGAGGTGGGGACTGTATTTAACTGAATGGCCTACCTAAAGCATTCATCATTTTCTTTAAAACACTTTGGAATAGATAGTACGGTGTTGAGTGTTAGTTCAAGCTAACTGATTGCTCAAACATTAAAACTACAGTCCTGGGATGACCTGCAGTCCTGCGGTGAAAGTCCTGATAGCAGCGCATGTTCTAGAGGCAGCTGCTGTAAGTGCTCCTGTTATTCATGTCTCAACCAACACTTGAATCCTTTCCAATGATCATATTGAATATCAGAAAGAGGTTGTCCTTGGAGAAAATAGTAGCCTGTCATTGCTTGACTGAAGTTAGAAATGGGCTCTCATTGATAAAATAAAAGTATTCAAGATATGTGGACTGGATAAAATGTTGTAGACTGTGCCCATGGGTGAAAGTATCCAAAACGAGCTGTCCCTTTCCTTAAGATAATACCCAAGGCTTTACCCTTAAGGAGCTTGTGTTTGGTTGCCCCTCGCCCAATGACAGCTATAAGGTTCAGAATCCTGTACTGTAATGTCCTCGCACCAAGTTTAGATAAACCCTTAAGGGCAAGTGATGGCCTGAGCCCCCAAAAGACAATCCTGGAGCCTTCAAGAAGCTCACAGGAAGGATGTATTGTTGGTTTGTGCCTACTTGTTAATGAATGGTTTTAGGTGTGGCTGAATTTTTTGGTAGTGAAGCAGGTATGACGGTTTGGGGAAAAGCTATCACTCCTCATTCATTTCAAACTCTTCAGTCGACCAAGAAAAGCTTAAGAGTGTCAGTAATCAGACTGGCTTAGCTCCTTTCCCAGCAGAATTCAAAATTATGTTTATTAAAACCATTGTGTCACTAAAGCAAGTCTCATCCATGAGACAAATTGGCCACATGGCTGGGCTGCATTCTCTCTAGATCCACCTTACTCCTTAGGATGCAGTTCCCTTTGCTTCTTCAGATACACACTCACACAAATAGTCGGACTGGTCTCCTCTCACCCCGTGAACACTGATACTATTGAAGCATATGCAAAACCAACTACACAATTTGTGGGGCCCAGTGAAAAATGAAAATGTAGAGCTCCTTGTTCAAAAGTCATTAAGAATGGCACTATGCCACATTTGCACATTAGCCAAGGGTAAGGCCCTTCTGAATATGGGAACAGTGGAATTGTTGTCACACAACCATCATGTCAACTGTGACCTCATGGAATGCTTCTTTCTCCACCCTAAACTTACCAGCTCCAGAAGCCAACCTCACACTTACCCATTCATTTATTCAACAAACGCTTTTTGCTGTCCATGCTCTATGGTACATTGGGATATCCAGATGAAAAGAGGCTGCTCTAGGATGACCTCCTTCTGCCTTCTCCAGGAACCCCCAGTGGCCCACCCACACCTCTTCCTTGGACCTCTTGCAGCATCACCATCAATGAGACACAACTGGGCATTATATTATATTATTACTACAAACCTCTCCTCAAGTCTAATTTCCTCAACTAGATTGTAAACTCCTTGAGGCCAACGAGTATGTAACATTATTTACGTACCCTCTGTGGCTAGGCATATGGTGAATGCTTAATGCATTCCCCAATGGACTGATAGGAACTGATAATACACATTTCCAGATTAAAGTTAGAGTTTAACATTTTTTCTCACTTGAATGATGGCATCTTCTTTTTACCACATGGTGTCTGTTTTGCCAAATGACTATGTTCATTTCTCTAGACAAGCAGGCAGTCAATTACTATGTAACGTACACCAGCTATGTGCCAGCTTTTATACAGCAGTTTTGCTTTCCATTGCTTCAGTTACCTGGGGTCAACTGTGATCTACAAATATTAAATGGAAAATTTATAATTTTTGTAAATTATTTCTGGAAATAAAGTGTTTATTTCCAGAAATAAACAATTCTTAAATTTTAAATCACATGCCATTCTATGTGCTGAAATCACTCAATTTCATCCAGCCTAGGAAACTCTCAGGCAGTATAAAGGAAAAGCACCTAGGCCAGGTAAAACTAGACAACTGATGAGGTCGAGATCCCATCCCATGAGGTAGGCCAAGTGAGGCCTCTCCACAGCAAACTTGGCATCTACAGATCTGCTCGTACAAAATTATATAGTTTTTTGTTTTATTTTTATTCTCTCACCAAGAAAATAATATTGTAGCTGCAGTGCTTTACCAACTGCCACATTTATTCATGAAAATCCACACATAACTTTCCAGAGATATTTTACCACATCTTTCTGAGTGCAAGGAATAAATACACCTTCACTTTCTCTCTACCCCCTGAACAGAACATCTGGCAGCTTGGTACTTTTAAAGTTTCACCTTCAAGGATCAGAGTAATGCACATCTTTTAACTAGCTTTTACAAGCTTTTAACAGATCTTTGGAACATCTGGCTACAATCTCTGCATGAGGGGTATTAGGCAAAGAGAAGGAAAATTATGTTTTCTCAAGTAGGATAGTATAATGTTGAGAGGAGGTAGTCTTATACTACCTTTCCACCATATCTTACATGAGGTTTTTCCTAGGGCCTCATCTTAAATGTAAATAAATGATATTCTGTTTAGCCAAAGCCACGATCGAGGTCAGCAGTTGAACCAACCTCAGATCTCACTTCTTCCTCATATCTCCTATAACTTTCTTTCTTCAACTCATCACCCTTTCAGTGGTCATTCACCTGAAACTTATGTATATTCTTGTGTTGCCGTTTTTATGTGCATATGATTTATATCCATGGCCGCTTTGGAGACCTTGAGGATTAGGTCTCATCTACTCAATTACCTCATATCAGCCCACGTTGTACACAATGGTATCTGCCTTCCATAGCATCACTTCCTTATATTCCTTCTCTTCAGAAACATCAGCTGTTCATTGTTGAACATGGAGGTGAGTAGTAGTGTCTTCCGGCAGAGTTAGTGTCATTGCTAATGGTAACAATACTAGCATGCATTCATGCTTCCCAGAGTCAGACACCCCACCATGTGACCCATGTGGTATCTCATCTTCGTGGCAACCCCGTGAGGTAGATATTGTCACCATCTCCATCTATAGGTCAAAAGAGCTAGGACTCAAAGAGTTTAAGTGACTTGCTTAAGGTCACACAGATAGTAAGTTTTGGAGGCCTGATTCAATCTCTGAAAAACTGACCCAAGTTTACAACTCTGTAGACTTAATCACTACCCCAAATGGATAGATAAATAGATAATAGACAGATGATAGATAGGTAGGTAGATAGATAAATAATAGATAAACAGATGATAGATAGAAAGATAGATAGAGTTGATAGATAATAAGTAGATACAGATAGATGTAAACACACACACATATACACACACTTCTGAACTTCAGGATTGTTTTAAATATCAACATATGAACATCCGTTGTAACAGTAAAAGATCCTCCAAATATAATCTTGTATGAAACCAAACCCATTTTTTGTCTAACTGCAAAATCTAGTTTCCAACTATTACAGCTTCTGTTGTCTCCACCTATTAGTCCTAATTCACTTTACCAATCTCATCTCCTCATAGTTCCTGAATTCAGTCAATTGACTTAGCCACAATCCCCTAAGTGTTCTCATCTTTGTAGTCATGTCATTTTATTTTTAACTGAATACTTCCTCCCTCCCTGATACTCGTCTTTCTTCTCCCACCCTTTGTGACTCAGATCAAGCTCCACTTCCAGCAGAGCCTTCCCTGTCTACCGCACTCTGGTAATTTTATTAAGTGTCTTTTATTAAGACCTTTATGTCTTAAAACTCACCTTAATAATTTATTTCTTCATAGAGTCTGAAGTCAATTGACATATTTTCTAAGGACACATAAGTAAAAACAATGTCTTTGCTTTTAGCAATGCCCAGTCTAAAAGGGGATGAAAAAGTCTACCAAAAATCACAGTAGCATTAGATGGTGTCCTATACAAAAGAATCTACAGCTCTCCCTTCATTTGGAAACAGGTTGTCTCCGCTCACACTCTGCTTGCCCTTTAACCTCTCCCAGAACTCAACCTCCATGTCTGGTTTTCTTCTGCAAGGATTTCTTCTCAGCCCTCCTGCCCTGGTCCTGCTGAACCTTAAGCCACAGGGTGGCCTTGATGGGGACTGTGAAGGAATCGAGCAGACCTTGGGTACAAACAGCAGCAGGAGGCACTTGCCTCCTTCCTTTTCTGCAAGTAGAGTTATTAAAGATAGATTCTTTGCCAGCCATTTGGGTATTTGAGAGAGAGAGAGAGAGAGAGAGAGAGAGAGAGAGAGAGAGAGAGAGATGCCAAGGGAACCAAAGAGAAACAGGAGGAAAATCAACACTTTGTCTCCAGTTACACTTCAGAATTAGTGATCAGAATGAAAATAGGTAGAAAGGGAAGGATCCTGATGTCCTGATGCCCAGGTGCAACTGTAGCTCTTTGGCTGTACCACGTGAGGGCAGATTGAGTACTGGGGCAGCTCTATGTTGCCTTATAAGTATGATTTAGAGGATATATATGCATCTCACTCCCAAAATACCACTCTAAGCCTTTGAGCTTCTGTGTAAAATTACTCAACTCAAGACATACTTCTTTTATTTAAGATAACCCCTCTTTAGGAGCTCACTTTCCTTCAGCTGATAATACACTGATCCTCAGAAGCAGTGGGAAACTGATACATTCTTGAGATCCTAAAGGAGTCAACCACTGAATTCTGTCATGGGTTGAATTATGTGCCCCTCACCATTAACATGTCGAAGCCCTAGTACTCAGGATGCGACTGTATTTAGAGACAAGGGTGGGCCCTAATCTAATTTAACTGGTGTATTTATAAGAAGAGATTAAGAATACACAGAGATATGCCAGAAATGTGCACCTATGGAGGAAAAGCTGTGTGAAGACAGAGCAAGAAAGTGGCCATCTGCAAGCCAAGAAAAGAGGCCTCAGGGGAAAGCAAACCTGCTGACACCTTTATCTCATACTTGCAGGCTTCAGAACTGTAAGAAATAAATTTCTATTGCTTAAGTCACTTAGTCTGTGGTATCTTGTTACAGCAACCTGAATAGACTAACAAGGATACCATTGGAAAAGGGTTATCGGTATAAATGTATAGTTTTTGTGTTTATATAGTTATGTAGGTAGATATAGAAATATAGATATGAGTATATGCATGGGTTATATGTACACATATTTTTCTAACTCCATCTGCCAAGAGGACTAGATGTAATGACACCCAGTAATGATAAAACATTTAGTGGTTAGATCTTGTTTCTAATCATCTTGCAACAATAAAAGGTACCAGGAGGGCTCTTTGTGAAGTGGTTGATCCCAGGACAATAGCAGGGAAAATATAAGATGATCCTAAAGCATCTTGTGATGACAAGGAGTAAAAAAAATACTCAAAAAAGATGGTGGCTTGTAGAAAGAGCACAGGAGCCAGCCTGAAGGAGCTCTTGACACCAAAGTTGGAGTGATCTGGGTTACACAATAGATGGTGATAGTACTGAATGTCAACACATAGCATAAAATAAACATCTGTAAGTTTTTTTCTGATATAAATTTTTAAAAATAATATAATTAATAAATAAATGGAGGAAAGGGGAGAACTTTCCTTACAGTAGAATTCCAACTAATAAATGTAGAAGAAAGGAGAGATACAAAAAATCCCCATCAGGCAAACATCACAGTAATAATTGTTCCAGAAAAGATCTATTGATAGATGCTAGAATTAGCACATAAAATTGTCAGTAGAAACAGGATTTAGAGAATCTCTATACATCTTTCCTCAAATATTTACTAACTGCAAAGGAAATGATAGGAAACATAATGACAAAACATCAGCAGAAAACACTTTAACCAAGTAATCAAGGTCAATGTGACCAGAAACTAGGCACTGGCATCCAGGACCCTCTAACATGACACACATGACACACGAAGAAAGATACAGACAGTCGGTCGCAGATGGCGCTGGTTTGTGGTCTCTGTTGCTGCCATCGTTCCAGCCACTTGGAGACCTAAAGGTTGGTGAAGGCTGATGCTCAGTGGACGAGAAGTCATCAAGGTCATTTCTGCTCCTCAAGGAGCCTGGCCTCAGTTAGCCTGTAGACTGTTGAGGTGAAGCAGGAGATGGCATGGTCAGTGGCCCTCTTGGAAGAGCTGTAGGAGAAGCTGTCATGAAGGTCTCAATGAGGCAGGGTGACACTCCAGAGTAGATGACAAGACAATTAGGGAGCAGATCGGATCCAGCTTCATTCAACATTACTATCAGTTATTTGATAATGACAGAACTCAACTAAGCGTGATTTACATTGACGCATCACACCTTACGTGGGAAGTACAGCGATTCCAGGGGAAAGCTGCCATTGTGAAGAAGTTGCCTCCTACCACCCACTCGTTCTTTTGCAGAACCTTCCGTTCCAGAAAATCCAGCACAGCATCACAGTGCAGGACCATCAGCCCCGCCAGAGAGCTGCATCATTAACATGGTGGTGGGCCAGCTTAAGGTGGATGAAGACCCTATCATTGGGCTTTCCCTGCACAACTTCAGCTGACCTTCCAGCCAGGCACTCATGCTGTTTCCTGCTCCCTCCTCTTCCCAACGCTATTCACACTCCTCCAGATGCTCCAGATATCATATGCAAATGAGCAGGGCCACGGTGGGAGTGGATGCAGTGCACTGCTGCTACAAAGGTATTGTGCATGATGTTTGGATGCTAGACTAGTTGTATCTGACAGAAGTTTGTGTTGTACCAGCGCATGCCTTGGAAAGACTTAAGTAATGCAAAAGGTTGTCTTTTTTTTTTTTTTAATTCTACTGACAAGTTGCTCTAGTAACCTAAAGAAGTGAAGGAGAATTAGCTGCCTCACTGCACAGATATTGATTTGTTTGGAGGTTTCAATGCTTCTTGATATAGCAAAATCACAAAAGTTTTCTTAACAAAAAAAGAAGAGGAAGAAAAAGAAGAAGAAGAAGAAGAAGAAGAAGAAGAAGAAGAAGAAGAAGAAGAAGAAGAAGAAGAAGAAGAAGAAGAAGAAGAAGAAGAAGACCACGATAATTCATTTTGTGGTATTCTTCACAAAAGTGTATAACCTCAGGCCAATTGGGAGAAAACATCAGAAAAATCCGAATTGAGGAACATCTAACAAAATAACTGGCCTAAATGATTCAAACATGTCAAGAAAAATAAGAGACAATTGAGAAATTACAGATAACAGGGGAATGAGGAGAAATAACCAAATGCAATGTAAGGTCCTGGGAGGATTCTGGAACATTAGCAGAAAATTGATGAGATTAGAATAAGATCTTTCTTTTGTTAACTGTATTATACTAATATAAATTTTCTAGTTTTAGTAATTGTGCTATAGTTACATTAGAAGGTAACATTAAAGAAAGTCAGGTGAGGGATATAAAGAAACTCTGTATTATTTAGACATTTCTGCAAAACCAAAAAGAATTCAAAATAAAACGTTTTTTTTTTATTTTTTTTAATTAAGTACAATCACTGCTGAGTGGACAGCTGGAATGAATTATCCAGTGTCCATTCAAGGGTCATTTTTGACTGTTTATTTTAAAATCTGGTTTGAAAACTTGTCTTTGAACCATGTAGTCCTAAAGAAAATTTCCCAGTGCACAGATGGCATCCTGAATTAAGAGAATACTGAAATGCCTACGCTCTTGCAAGGACTGGGAATATTTCATACCTTTTTGGCTCTTACACCACTACCATCCACCATTTGTTTAAGTTACCACGTGCTCTGTTATCTGTCACTTCTGTAAACTGAGTTCTGTGCTCTCCGTTTTATTTGTCTTCTGATTTTACAATAGGTCAAAGAGTTAAATCCCTTTTATGGCTTGCCTAGCAGGATACCAGTGTTTTTTTTTTTTTCTTCTGCTGCCTAATTCCAAGCAAATCACCACAAAACAGCAATTTTCTTTCTATAAGCTGAGGTAATTTTTTGCTAGAATGTCATAAATGTAAGCAGTTAAGGGGTATAAGTTGTAATGAATCAGACACTCACTTTAAAGGACTGGGAATATTTCATACCTGCGGCCTTTACCTCAGAGAGCTGATTTTTCCAAGCTGGTCCTCTCCAGATGGAAATCACCTTAGCCAAATATTTCTGACAAAATTCTATGACACATTTAAGTGGCAGGGTGGAGGTGGGAGAGAGATGAGGAATCACAGAGCAGAAGGAAGAGGAATATAAGATTTAAGAAAACTATATCTATACAACTAGTTTGCATATAGTTTTAATTTTACAAAGTACTTTTTCATTTATTATCTCGTTTGATATAGCAAAACTTTGACTATGTCAATATTCTTATCCCTATTGTATAAATAAGAAAATTGAGACCTTGAGAAAACCTAGAGAGTCTTTAAGAGATCTGCGCAGAACAAGAAGCAAGTTAATGTGGAGTCAGGACCAACATCTATGTCATCACAGTCTTGAATTTTTCTAACATTAACTATTACTGTTTTCTTTCCTATAGAAGCCATATCCATCTGTCACAAGATAAAATTAAGGTGCTCATCTCTTTTTCCAGTGGAAGTCACCTCTACCTGTCTTTCCTTTCCTCCAGGCTCAACAGCTACACTTTTGAGCTGCAGATGCCACACAGCCAGGAGCAGAGTTGATGAAACCAACTCTGAACCTTGGCCAAGGAGATGCAGACTGATATCAACTAACGTTACTATTGCATACAAAGATGAATTTCCAAGCCATATTGTTTTTGTCAAATGTATGCATTCCCATGAAATAAAAATATAAGGAAAGGCATCCATGTCATCCCTACTTGTACTTATATCTTGCCATTGGGTGAAAAAAAAGAGTCCTTTGGATAAAGGTCGTAAAGCACATGAAATGTAATGGGACCCATCAAAGTTACATCAGCATCCCCAGCTAACAGAGAAAGAGTAGGGGGAGTAAGGTGTTGGGTGTGGATCTTATTTAAGAAACAAGGAACTGAGACCCTGCAATCAAAAGGGCAAGTGCTCTGGGTTTCAAGATCTTAACTTTCAACCGCATGCTAGGATTGTCCTGGCCCCATTTCTGTCTCCTCCAAGGTTCTTTCTTCTCCCAGAGAGTTGTGCTAAGTCTTAAGTAAGATAACTTACTACACATATATGTGGTGCTTAAACTGCTAACATATTCTTATTCTTCCTAGAGCCTGTCTGCCCAAGTTGTATGTTTGGTATGCATTTATGTAAATAATCAATGCCGTTGTGCAGATGCAGGGAGGAGTCCAAGACACACAGAATTGAAGTCACTCCTATTTCTTCCT
The DNA here is from genome assembly GCA_004027375.1 of Macroglossus sobrinus. Classification (NCBI taxonomy): domain Eukaryota; kingdom Metazoa; phylum Chordata; class Mammalia; order Chiroptera; family Pteropodidae; genus Macroglossus; species Macroglossus sobrinus. The sequence goes on along the minus strand of PVKZ01000866.1, from coordinate 226,158 downwards.
CTTGCAGATTGTAAAATCATATTTCTCAGCTATAATTCTTATAGGCAAGCCAAAAGCTAAAGCAATAATTGTCTTACACATGTAGCCCAGACTGCTGCTATTGGGCTCACTGTAAACTTATTTTAATTTGAAAGCACAAAGGAAAACAGGTGTGAAGCAAGCAGAAATGTATGCTCTTTATGGAACTTTAAAAGTGTTGTGCTTTTGTTTTCTCTAGCAATTGTCTCTGTTTCATCTCTTCCCTCCAAGTTGGGAAATCTTGAAGACTTATAATAAAGAAGCTGCTTGTTTTCCCTGTGAATACTAATAATATCTGATTGAATGTTTATTCTTGAGATAATCAGTTAATGATTTAGATTTGAAAATACATATTAAATAATTATATACATTTCAGAGAAAGGAGCACAAAGTATTTTGAATTTTTTATTTTAATAATTACTAAACAAAGTCAAGATGAAAAGTATTTTTTTTTCTTGATGTGATGAAGGTTCATATATTTGGGGAGAATAGGATGGTATAGAATTTCAAACCTTGAAATCAGAAAATCTAAGAAACTGTCCATGAAATTAGCAAATGTTCTTTAGATAATACTCAACAATCAGGAGTAACAAGAAACAATCAGGCTTACTTCTTACTAGCAGACTGGAAATTGGCACAACCCTCCACAAGAGCAATTTGGCAGTATATCTCAGGACCCTCAAAACTGTTCTTACTCTGCAGCTAGTCCTTTCTATTTTAGCAAATATTCTAGGAAAATAACCTTAAATACAGGAAGGGCTCCACAAAAATGGGGCTCATCACAGCATTCTTTATTTTAGGAAAATATTAGAAATGGCTAAGTAGCTATAGGGGAGTGACATCATAAAAATAGTAGAATAGGAGCTTTCTATCATCTTAACTGCAAAGAACACAAATTTTTACAATCACCCACAGATAATAGGATTTTGTGAAAGTCTGGGAGTTCAGCAGAGAGGTTCCAGCACACTGTTGGAGCAAAACAAATAACTAAATTTGCCCAAATTAAAGAGAGTAGGAGGAAGAACGTCATTTTACCCATGTCACACCATTCACCCATGGCGCAGCTCAGTGCCAAGAGAGACTTTCTCAGTACATGACCTTTCCCAAGAAGAAAAGTGAGGTCATATGAGTGAGCACCTGTTTTTATAGCTGTGCAGAAAATTGAAGCGATTATATTACAATAATAGTAGGAGACTTTAATATTTTGCTTTTAATAACAGATAGATCATCCAGATAGAAAATTTAAAACCTTAATAACACTATAAACTAAATAGATTTATCAAACACATAGAGATGATTCCTTTCAAAAACAACAGAACATATTCATCTTGAAGCATATGCAGAACATTCTCCAGGTAGATAATATTCTAAGTCAAAAAACAAGTCTTAAGAAATTTAAGAAAACTGAAATCATACCAAGTATCTTTTCTAATGATAACAGTTTGATACTAGAAATTAATGAGGAAAAACATTTTTTAAAATTTACAAATATGTGAAAATTAAACAACATACTTCTGAAGGACCAGTGGGTCAAGAAAAAAAAAATCAAAAGGAAAGAAAGAAACATATCTTGAAACAAATGAAAATGGAAATACAACATATCAAAATTATGGATGCAGCAAAACCTGTTCTAAGAGAGAAGTTAAATTTATAGCAATAAACATATACATTGATACAAAAAAGAAACTTAAATTAAAAAAACTTAATTTTATATCTCAAGGAAACAGAAAAAAAAGCCCAAAGTTATTAGAGAAAGGAAAAAGTAAAGATTAGAGCAGAAATAAATAAAACAGAGACTAGAAAGACAATAGAAGAAAAACATCAATAAAAGGTGGTTTAAAAAAAAAAAGAAACTAAATTGACAAACTTTTAGCTGTATTAACCAAGAAAAGAAAAAAGAACAGAGTGGCTTCAAATAAATAAAATCGTAAGTGAAAGAGAAGACATTACAACTGAAACCACAGAAATAAAAGGAATTAAATGACTACTATGAACAATTATATGCCAAAAATTAAATCAAATAACCCAGAAGAAATGGATAAATTTTACCACTCATTAAAGAAGAATTAGTGCCAATCTTTCTCAGACTCTGAAGAGGAAGGAACACTTTTAAACATTTTTAAATGCCAGCATTATCCTGGTTCTAAACCCAGATAAGGACACTACAAGAAAATAAATCTACAGTTTAATATCCCTGATTAATATAGATGCAGGAATTCTCAATAGAACAGTAATAAATTAAATTCAACAGTATATTAAAAGAATCATACACCCTGATCAATTAGGATTTATCCCTGGCATGCAAAGATGGTTCAACATATACAAATCAATAAATGTGATATATCACATTAATGAAATAAAGAATTTTTAAAAATCAGATGATCTTCTCAACAAATGCAGAAAAAGCATTTGACAAAATTCAACATCTTTTATAATACAATGCGCTCTACAAATTGGATATGAGAGTAACATACCTCAATATAATAAAGGCTATATATGACAAGGCCACAGTTAATACCATAATCAATGGTGAAAGATTAAAAGCTTGTGTTCTAACATCAGGAACAAGACAAGGGTGCCCACTGTCACCACCTCTATTCAACATAGTACTAGAAATTCTAGCTAAAGAAGTTAAGCAAGAAAAATAAATAAAAGACATCTAAATTGGAAATAAATAAGTAAAACTATGTCTGTTTGCAGACAACATGATTTATATGTAGAAAACCCTAAATAAACCATTTAAAACACTGTTAAAACTAACAAACAGATTAGGCAAATTTGCAGGATACAAAATCAACATACAAAAATCAATTGTGTTTCTATATACTAACAACGCACTATATGAAAAAGAAATTTAAAAAACAATCCCATTTACAATAACCTCAAAAAGAATAAAATACCTAGAAATAAATTTAACCAAGGAAGTGAAAGATCTATACACTGAAAATTACACCATATAAATGAAAAAAAAAAACTAAAGAAAAAAATAAATGAAAAATGCAAATGTCTAATTGCTAGGTTTTATACCTGAAACTAATATAATATTTTATCTCAACTGTAATTGAAAAATAATTTTTAAAAAACTAATAAGAAAAATATGTTGTTTATAGATTTAAAAAATTAATATTGTTAAAATGTTAAAAGCTGACTATAGATTCGATACAATTTCTATCAAAATTCCAATGGTGATTTTCACAGATAAAAAAAAAAAAAAAGAATACTCAAATGTGTATGGAACCACAAAAGACCCTGAATAGCCAGTGCAACTGAGAAAGCAAACCTGGAGAAATCATACTTCCTGGTTATAAACTATTCTTCAAACTTATAGTAATCAAAATGGTATGGTACTGGCATAAATCATTTAAATCAATAGAATAGAGAATCACAAGCCCATGCATATATAGATAACTAATATTTGACAAAGAAGCCAGGTATACTCAATGAGGCAAAGATTGTCTTGACTATACATAGTGCTGAGAAACTAAATATTCACATGTAAAAGAATAAAACTGAACCCCTATCTTAAACCACTCACAAAAATTAACTCAAGGTGAATTAAAGACTAAAATATAAGACCTGAAACAATAAAAACTTCTGGAAAGAAACTTATGAAAAAAATCTCCTTGATATTTGTCTTGGCAACTATTTTTTGGGTATGATACCAAAAGCATACGCAATAAAAGCAAAACTAAGCAAGTGGGAATACCTTAAACTTAATACAAGGGAAAGAAACAATCAACAAAATTAAAAGACAACCTAGTGAATGGAAGAAAATATTTGCATAGCATATATTGGTTAAGGGGTTAACACTCAAAGTATATAAAGAATACATACAATTTCAAAGCAGAAAAAAATGAGATTAAAAAATGAGGAAATGACCTAGATAGACATTTTTTCAAAAAAAAAAAAAAGACATACAAATGAACAACAGGTACATAAAAAAGTGCTCAACATCACTAATCATCAGGGAAATAAAAATCGAAACTACAATGAGATATCACCTTATACCAGTAAGAATGTCTATTATCAAAAAGATAAGAGATAACAAGTGCTGATAAGGAGGAAAAAAATTACTTTTGTACTGCTGGTGGGAGTGTAAATTGATACAGCCACTATTGAAAGCAATATGAAGGTTCTTCAAAAAATTAAAAACAGAAATACCATATGATCCAGCAATTTCACTTCTCTCTCTCTTTCTCTCTATCTCTCTCTCTCCATATATATATATATATATATATATATATATATATATATATATATATATATATATATATATAAAATCATTATCTTGAAGAAATATCTGCATCCCTATGTTGATTGTAGCATTATTTATAGTAACCAAGACATGGAAACAAGCTAAGTGTCTGTGAATGGATGAACGAATTTTTTAAAATGTGATATATATTCAAAGATAAAAATAAAGAATTTCTGCCATTTGCAACAACATAGATGAAACTTAAGGGTTTTATTCTAAAAGAATATCAGGCAAAGAAAGAAATACCATATGATCTCACTTATATGTGGAATCTAAAAAACACAAAAAGATTCTAACTCATAGAAACAAAGAGTAGATTGGTAATTGTCAGGGGCTGGGGTTGGGAGATATTGGAAGATGTTGGTTAAAGAGTAAAACCCTCCAGTTATAAGAGAATATGTTCTGGGATCTAATGGACAGCATGGTGATTATCCTTAACAATATCTTATTTTATATGTGAAAGATGCTAAGAGAGTAGATCTGAAATGATCTTACTGTGCACATACAAAAAAGTTAAATATGTGAGACGGTGGAAGTGTTAACTAACCTTATTGTGGTAATCATTTCACAATATATACACATCAAATCATTATGCTGTAAACCTTAAACTTACACAATGTTATGTCAATTATATCTCTATAAATCTGAAGAAAAAAGAAACTACTGTGTAATTATAGGGGAATCAGTGAATAAATGTCAATGGACTATTCATCCATTAAAATTATGTTTTAAAGAATCTTTGTAGTAATGCTGAAACAATTATAATAACATGACAGTGATACCAACAAGATATAATACTGTTATTTATTTTGCAGTTGTATAAAAATAAATCTCAAAGTAGATTTAAAAACTCACGAATTTTTGTCAACATACAAAAATCACAATTATTTCCCAAAACAGATGATGATATTACTGGATAGTTTAAATTCTAAAGAAATCACTAAAATTTTTAAATTTATTTTTATTTACATTTGAAATACCATATTATATTGGTTTCAAGTTTAGAACATAGTGCATAGACATTTATATACTTTGCGAAGTAATTATCTAATAAGTCTATTACTCATCTGACACCATACATAGTTATTAAAATATTATTGACTATATTCCCTATATTATATTTTACATCCCTGTGACTATTTTTATAACCAGCAATTATATATTTCTTAATTCCCTCACCTTTTTCACCCACCCCAACAACCCCCTGACATTTGGTGACCATTAATTTGTTTTCCGTATCTATGAGTTTGTTTTTTTTTGTGTTCATCTACTTTTTTTTTTTTTAGATTCTATATATCAGTGAAATCATGTATTTGTCTTTGAGTTGTTTTGCTTAGCATAATACTCTTTAGATGCATCTATGTTGGAACAAATGGTAAGATTTCAAGATTTCATTCTTATTTATGCATGAGTAATATTCTATTGTATATATGTACCATGTCTTCTTTATCCATTGGTATATCATTGGACACTTAGGTTGCTTCCACATCTTGGCTATTGTAAATAATGCTGCAATGAACATAAGGATGCATGTATCTTTTCAAATTAGTGTTCGGAATTTCTTTGGGTAAATATCCAGAAATGGAATTGCTGGGTCACATGGTAGTTCTATTTTCAGTTTTTTGAGGAATCTCCATACTGTTTTCCATATCGGCTCCACCAATTTACATTTCCACCAGCAGCGCACAAGAGTACCCTTTTCTCCACATTCTTGGCAACAGTAATTGTTTAGTGACATTTTGATAATAGCTATTCTGACAGGTGTAATATTGATATATCATTGTGGTTTTGATTTTCATTTCCCTGATGATTAGTAATATTGAGCATCTTTTCATATGGCTATTGATCATCTTTATGTTTTGTGTTGTTTTTTTTGTGTAAAATTTTTATTCATGTCCTCAGCCCATTTTTTAAAACAGATTTTTTTATTGTTGTTGTTATTGAGTTGTATGAGTTCTACATATTTTGAATACTAACCCATTATCAGATATGTCATTTGTGAATTTATTTTCCCATTCAGTAGGTTGTCTTTTCATTTTGTTAATTTCCTTATGCAGAAGCTTTTTAGTTTGATGCAGTCCTTTTAGTTTATTTTTGCGTTTGTTTCCCTTGCTCTAGGGTCATATCTAAAAAGCTATTACTACGACTGACGTCAAAGACTTTACTATCAATGTTTTCTTATGAGAGTTTTATGGTTTCATGTCTTACATTTAAGTCTTTAATCCATTTTGAGTTTATTTTTGTATATGGTGTATGAAAGTTGTTCTACTTTAGTTTTTTTTTACATATATCTGTCCAGTTCTCCCAACAAATTTATTAAAAAGACTATCATTTCTCCATTGTATATTTTTACCTTCTTTGTCATTAATTGACCATATAAGTGAAGTTTTATTTCTGGACTCTCTGTTCTATTTCATTGGTCTATGTGTCTGCTTTTGTACCAGTACCATACTGTTTTCATTATTATAACTTTGTAATATATTTTGAAATTAAGGAGAATAGTACCTCCGGCTTTCCAGCTTTTTTCTTCTTTCTCAAGACTGCTTTGGCTATTCCATCTTTTGTGGTTCTATGTGATTTTTAAAATTACTTTTTCTGGTTCTGAGAAAAATGTTATTATTATTTTTATAGGGATTCTATTAAATTTGTAAAATTATTTGGGTAGTTTGGGCATTTTAACAATATTAACATTTTCAATCCATGAGCATATCCTTCTATTTATTTGTGTCCTCTTCATTTTTATTCTTTAGTATCTTACAGTTTTCAAAGTATAGGTCTTTCATCTACTTGGTTACATTTATTCTTAAATAATTTATTAATTTTAATTCAATCTTACATGGGACTGTTTTCTTAATTTCTCTTTCTGATAATTTATTATTCATATATAGAAATACAATGGATTTCTGTATATTAATTTTATCTCTTACTGAATTCATTTATTAATTCTAATAATTTTTTGGTGGAGTCTTTAGGGTTCAGTCTATATAGTAGCATGTCATCTGCAGATAATGACAGTTTTACTTCATTTTTAATTTGGATGCCTTTTTTTCTTTTTCTTGTTTTATTACCGTGACTAAGACTTCCAATACTATATTAAATAAAAGTGGTGAGACTGGGGATCTTTGTATTATTTCCATTTTTTAAAAAAAGCTGAAAGATTCACCATCGAGTATGATGTTAACTGTGGGTTTTTCATAAATAGCCTTTATCATGTTGAGATACATCCCCATTTTGTGTAGAGCATTATTTTAATCATAAATGGATGTTTAATTTTGACAAATGCTATTCTGCATCTATTGATATCATCATATGATATTTATCCTTGGTTTTGTGGTAGTGTAATATGGTATTAGATTTGAAGATATTGAACTGTCTTTATGTCTCTGGAATAAATCACACTCGGGCACAGTGTATAATCTTTTTAATGTATTGTTGAATTTGGTATTTTGTTGAGAATTTTTGTGTCTGTCTTCAAGGATATCAGCCTGTAATTTTCTTTTCCTTTTCTTTCTTTCTTTTTTTTTTTCATAGTGTCTTTACTTGGTTTTGGTATAAGAATTTGGAAATGTTCCTTCCTCTTCAATTTTTTGTAATAGTTGAGAAGGGTAAGTATTAATTTCTCTTTAAATGTATGGTAGAATTCATCTGTGATGCTGAGTAGTCCTGGACTTTTGTTATCTGAGGGGTTTTTTTTTGTTTTTGTCTTTCTTTTTGGTTTTGGGTGTTTTTTTTTTTTTTTTTTTTTTTTTTTTTTTTTTTTTTTTTTTTTTTTTTTTTTTTTTTT